>CM061133.1:347064844-347648097 GCA_030789695.1 Scilla litardierei | reverse complement strand
GTCACATGTGTGCCTACTGTCCACCCGTAACCTAGCACTATCTAAGCTTTTAGCTCAGATAATAAAGTTACGGGCCCACTTCCCCGATCACCAGATAAAGAGACTTCGTCTGGACAATGCGGGGGAGTTTACGTCACAAGTCTTTCTAGACTATTGCCAAGCTCAGGGAATTGAAGTCGAACATCCTGTAGCGCATGTTCACACCCAAAATGGGTTAGCAGAATCTCTAATTAAGAGACTGCAATGGATCGCTCGTCCATTATTACTTCAATCCCAGATGCCAGTGAATGCGTGGGGTCATGCAATTTTGCATGCTGCATCTTTAATAAAATTAAGACCCTCTGGAGGTCAGTCATCTTCTCCAATGCAACTAGCACTTGGAGCCCCACCAATTGTCTCACATTTGAGAATATTTGGTTGTGCAGTATACGTCCCCATAGCACCACCACAAAGGACAAAGATGGGTCCACAACGTCGCCTAGGCATTTATGTTGGGTTTGACACCCCCTCCATAATTAGATTCCTAGAACCCCTTACGGGGGACGTTTTTAAGGCACGTCTAGAAGACTGTGAATTCGATGAAACATCGTTCCCAAGACTAGGCTCACAGACAAAGAAGCCCGAAGCTTCAGAAAGTATCACTTGGGATACAAAAACTTTATGTCACTTTGATCCGCCAACAAGCCAGTGTGAGGAGGAGGTCCTGAAGATTCTCCACATCCAAAACACTGTCCATCTCTTGCCGGACAAATTTACTGACAACCAGAAGATTGTCAAATCTCACGTCCCTGCTGCTAACACTCCAGCTAGGATTGACATACCGTAAAATGGATGCAATCCGCCTGCAGCAGAAATGGTTGGACCTCTCAAAAAGAGAGGACGACCACCGGGATCCAAGGACCAAGTCCCTCGAAAGAGTAGGACCCTTGGCAATGGTAAACAAATACCACCACAGGATGCTAATTTAAGCACTGCTACCCCATCTCTCCCAAACTCTCATGAAGAGGAAAACCCGGGAGAAAATGAAGTATCGATACACTATGTACGAACTGGGGAGTATTGGGACAGAAAAAGCACAACAATAGATGACACATTTGCGTGTAATATTGCCATCAACGTCGCGTACTGCGACGATGATATTGAACCACGCTCTCTGACAGAATGTCAAAGCAGAGATGATTGGCCAAAGTGGAAAGCGGCAATAGGAGTGGAGTTGGATTCACTCACCAAACGCAAGGTCTTCGGACCAATAGTCCAGACACCAAAAGGTGTAAAACCTGTGGGATATAAATGGGTATTTGTTAGAAAACGAAATGAACAGAATGAGATCGTACGCTACAAAGCAAGGCTTGTAGCGCAGGGTTTTACCCAACGTCCTGGGGTGGATTTTGAAGCCACATACTCCCCGGTCATGGACGCGATCACCTTCCGATTCCTCATTGGCATAACAGCACAAGAGGGTTTAGATATGCAACTCATGGACGTGGTTACTGCATACCTATATGGCAGCCTAGACCGAGACATCTATATGAGATTGCCTGACGGTTATTCTTTGCCTGCAGCACTAAAAGAGAGAGAACGTGACATCTACTCAGTGAAACTGCAAAGATCATTATATGGTCTAAAACAATCTGGAAGGATGTGGTATAACAGACTGAGCGACTTCCTTGCACAGCAAGGATTTAAAAACGACCCAGTCTGTCCTTGCATCTTTATAAGAGCAAAGGCAACAGGATTTGTAATTATAGCCGTCTATGTAGACGACTTAAACCTCATCGGATCTCCTGAAGAGATCGCAAAGATTTCCAAAAGCCTGACAGAAACCTTCGAGATGAAAGACCTCGGAAAATCAAAATTCTGTTTAGGCCTTCAGATAGAACATCTTAAAGATGGGATCCTATTACACCAGTCAACTTACACATCGAACTTATTGAAAAAGTTTCAGATGGATAAGTGCCACCCCCTCAGCACTCCGATGGTCGTCAGATCATTGGATGTACACAAAGACCCTTTCCGACCGCTGGAAGAGGGGGAGGAAGTACTAGGCCCCGAAGTGCCTTATTTAAGTGCTATCGGTGCACTCCTTTACCTGGCTAACTGCACTCGCCCTGACATAGCGTTCGCAGTAAACTTACTAGCCAGATATAGTGCTGCACCCACACAGCGGCACTGGGCCGGAGTTAAGCATCTTCTGCGCTACCTCCAAGGGTCCATAGACTTAGGTCTATTCTACAGGAAAGGGGCATCAACTGGTTTAGTTGGTTATGCTGACGCAGGTTACAGGTCCGATCCTCATACAGAGAAGTCTCAGACCGGATACATGTTCACATATGGCGGTACTGCCATATCCTGGAGATCTGTGAAGCAGACCATGACGACCGTCTCATCCACCCACTCAGAGCTACTTGCGATCTTCGAAGCAAGCAAGGAATGCTTCTGGCTACGCTCGGTGATCCAGCACATATCACCTCCACCGGCCTTACGACCGGCGTACTTGCACCCACTCCACTCCATGAAGACAATGCGGCATGTATAGCCCAGCTACAGGACGGCTACATCAAAGGTGACAAGACGAAGCATATCTCCCCCAAGTTCTTCTGGACGCACGACCTTCAGAAGCAAAAGCAGATTGAGGTACAGAAGATCCAATCGTGTAATAACTTGGCGGATTTGCTTACCAAATCCCTGCCTACTAGTATCTTTGAGAAACTTGTATATGGGATTGGGATGAGGAGAGTGAGTAAATGTAAACTGGGTCAGGATGAGTGAACTATGAACTCATGGATACATAGGAGACTGATGTATAGATTCATAGGAAATCTGCAAGCCTGAAGCTTGGTCAGATAAGGGGGAGTCAACTGCAGAGTTGTACTCTTTTCCCTTGGCTACAGGTTTTTTCCCACTGGGTTTTCCGTAGTCAAGGTTTTGACGAGGCAACCTCGTTGACTCTGGATCCTGAAGTATCCACCCCTTGACACATCCCCAAAACAGGGGAAGTTATGGGTTAACTGTTCTTTCTTTAACAAGACAGTTACCCTTACTCGGATCCTGAAGAATCCACCTCTTATTTCAATGTTGATTGGATAAGGGGAAGTGTTATGAATAGGCCCATTGGGCCAATTGGGTATCCAACCCACTATTGAAATATATAAATACACGGGTAGGGGGCTCTTAACCCCTTACACCTATTTCTCCCTAAATTCCCTTCACAACAATTACCATTTAATTTACAGAGAGAAGAATTAGAATTAATGCTGGTTTTGCTGTTTCATATTTGAAATACATTTACTTAGTTTTTTCAACTATTTATAGAAAAACAATTATTACCTTTGGTTTTATGCATATATATCACCGGCCATGTCCATGCATTGACTGTGTATATATAGGTATCGATTCTGTCATTCTTTTCCACAACCAAAACAAAAGATAAAGAAGAGAGAAGAAAAATCCAAATAACAATGAAGAAAGCTTGCATTCTCATCGCCATTGCATTCCTAATCTTCTTCTTCTCTGCTGGTAAGTTCTAATAATGTTGTTTAAATCTATGTTTTCCACTTTGAGAACATTAATTTGCATTGGGACTAATCTTACTGCATATCTAATGGTATGCCATGCTAATACTAGTACAAGTAGATTGAATCTCAGTTCCAGTAGATTCATTCATAGCAGTCGGTTAGTTGTGCTTCTAATTATCTTATGAACCTTTTTGATTATCTTAATTCAGGTGTGATTGTGAACGCGAAGGAAGTGGAGGATAATTGCCTTACCGAGACTATTGACACCCAGAATTGCCACCAAGTAGGATGCAACAATCTATGCCATAAAAGATACTACTCATATGGTTTCTGCCACGACGTCCACAGTTGCATTTGCTACAAAACCCCATGCACTTAGATCTACGTGACATTTTGTAATAAAATGCAATGTCTTTGCTCCAACATAATAATAAAATTCCTCTTCTTATCCCATCGTTTGTCGTTTCTCTCTTTTTACGCCGAAAAGTAGTGTGTAACTACATGTTTCATTAAAGAGTGAATTCTCTAGTGTGAAACATATGACTAATAGACGAAGTAGAAACATACGCGTAAATTCGATCGATCATCATCCTGCGTGGGGCTTTTGAATTCGATCGACCTAACATCTGCTTTGAGTTGTTCTATGACGATGGAAAGGGTTCAGTCCGCAACCACCCATGCTTTCCTACCTCTCCGCAATCTTTTTTCCAATAACCTCCCCAAAATCCAAAATCAGATTCGTTATCTTTTTTCAATTATTTATATCAATATTAATGCTTTATCACACTGCCTTTTCTGAGGTGATTTATACTACGGGACCCACTGCCTCAATTCCAAACCACTCGCCAGCAGGCAGTGGGTCCCATCGAATCAACAAATAATATGTCGAACCAGCTCGATCAAGAGGAAGTTCTTCACCTCAGTCGAATCAGATCAATTATGGCGTTTTCTCTATTTATAAGTGGAGGCGTCTCCACATTTTCGTTGGCGAATAACGGTCACCAATTACGGCGGCACGGTCATCCCCGAAGGATATGCATAACCGGTGTCCGATCGTCCCGCCATTAACGAGCCCATAATTAACCACCTCGGATGCCGACGTTGACTCGCCATCTAGCTGCAGTCACCAATGGGGCTCCGCTAGAGAACGTTCACCTTTTAATCCCGTCATCATCCTGTGTGGGGGCTTCTGAATTCGATCGATCTAACATCAGCTTTGAGTTGTTCTATGATGATGGAAAGGGTTCAGGCTGCAACCACCCATTCTTTCCTACCTCCCCGTAATCTTTTTCACAATAACCTCCACAAAATCCAAAATCAGATTCTTTATCCTTTTTTATTATTTATATCAATATTAATGCTTTATCACACTGCCTTTTCTGAGGTGATTTATACGACGGGACCCACTGCCCCAATTCCAAACACTCGCCAGTATGCAGTGGGTCCCACCGAATCAACAAATCTGATGTCGAACCAGATCGATCAATATGCTGTTCTTCACCCCAGTCGAATCAGATCAATTATGGCATTTTCTCTATTTATAAGTGAAGGCGTCTCCTCATTTCCGTTGGCGAATAACAGTCACCAATTACGATGGAACGGTCATCCCTGAATGTTATGCATAACCTGTGTCCGATCGTCCCGCCATTAACGATCCCATAATTAACCACCTCGACTGTCGACGTTGACTCATCATCTCGTTACAGTCACCAATGGGGCTCCGCTAGAGAACGTTCTCCTTTTAATCCCTTCATCATTCTGCGTGGGGGCATCCGAATTCGATTGATCTAACATCAGCTTTGAGTTGTTCTATGACGATGGAAAGGGTTCAGGCTGCAACCACACATGCTTTCCTACCTCCCTGCAATCTTTTTCACAATAGCCTCCACAAAATCCAAAATCAGATTATTTATCTTTTTTATTATTTATATCAATATTAATGCTTTATCACACTGCCTTTTATGAGGTGATTTATAAGACGGGACCCACTGCCCCAATTCCAAACCACTCGCCAGTAGGCAGTGGGCCCCACCGAATCAAAAAATCTGATGTCGAACCAGATCGATAAAGAGGAAGTTTGTCACCCCAGTCGAATCAGATCAATTATGGCGTTTTCTCTATTTATAAGTAGAGGCATCTCCTCATTGCCGTTGGCGAATAATGGTCACCAATTACGGCGGCACGGTCATCCTTGAAGGATAGGCATAACCGGTGTCTGATCTTCTTGCCATTAAGGATCCCAAAATTAACCACCTCGGCTGCCGGCGTTGACTTGTCATTTCGTTGCAGTCACCAAGGGGGCTCCGCTAGAGAACGTTCACCTTTTTAATCCCGTCATCATCCTGCGTGGGTGCTTCTGAATTCGATCGATCTAACATCAGCTTTGAGTTGTTCTATAACGATGGAAAGGGTTTAGGCTGCAACCACCCATGCTTTCTTACCTCCCCGCAATCTGTTTCACAAAAACCTCCATAAAATCCAAAATCGGATTCTTTATCTTTTTTTATTATTTATATCAATACTAATGCGTTATCACACTGCCTTTTCTGAGGTGATTTTTACGACGAGACCCACTGCCCCAATTCCAAACCGCTCGCTAGCATGTAGTGGGTCCCACCGAATCAACAAATCTGATGTCGAACCAAATAGATCAAGAGGAAGTTCTTCACCCCAGTGGAATCAGACCAATTATGGCGTTTTCTCTATTTGTAAGTGGAGGCGTCTCCTCATTGACATTGGCGAATAATGTGTTGAGGGCAGTTCATTTGTATTTGATGCAAATAGATGGAAATTATTTATGTTGCATATGATGCATACATAAAAGGAGATAATTTAAATATGTCGTAAATTGTTTGTGAGCGTATTTTAAATGCATAAAAATAAAAATAGTTTTAAATCTGTTTTTCCACTGCAATTTTGTTTTCGTCGTCCGACCAACTTAGGCTGGACGTCAAACATATTGCCCTAAGGACCCAGAAAACCCAACATTGGTATCAGAGCCAATCTACTTGATCTATATTTTTGCATTTATAAAATGCATGTGATACAGCATGTTTCTCCATCAGATGGAGGTTTTATTTAAATTATGAAATTGTCGTTTTCATGTGACATTTTATTTTCGAAAATTATTTTTGAAAATTAGATTTAATTTTACAATCATGTGATTATTTTAATAATTAAATCTTTAAAATTATGTGATAATTTTAATGCAACTTAAACTTATGAGATAAAATTTAAGTTGCATGTTTAGCAAAATTTATGAGATAATTTTATTTGTTATGTCGTCATGCTAAAAAGCTTAGATGATAAATTTTAATGGTTATATAATGTTTCTTGTTAATTATGTGATAATACAAGAAGAGCTATTAGGTTGGCCATTAAAAACTTTAAGCAAATTATATGAAATTTTTTTGAAGGACATGCTATGATTTAAACTTGTTTAAATGCCTAATACATGTTTAGGATAGCACCCTAAACATCCTTATAGTTGATAAGGATATTAATAAAATTTATTAACCAATCCTAATAATTTTGAATTTTAGGATTCAACTAGTTGATAAGATTAACTAGTCTTAATGAAGCCAATTCTAATCGAATGGGACACATATGAATAATAAGTTTCCTTCAATGGACCATGATCCGGTATAGTATTTTTTGACTAGTGTGGTGGATCACCCTAGCTCGACTTGGGATAGTGATCCTGTCCTAGCCAAATCCCTAGTCATGTTCCGCTGGACCGCAAGGTTGTGAATTATGATTATGTGACATCGTCGATTATATCTAGTCAATTACATTAAAAATTTTCTTCAAGGTTAGCAGTAGCCCTCCTTACTTTTGGACTTTGGAAACCAAGGATTTTATGATATAGTTGTTGAGTCAACTCAAGCTGTAACATGACTATCTTTTGGGAACCAATTCCATTAAACATGTGATGTACGCGTCGTGAACAAACCGAGTGTCGGTGTAATTTAGGATTGGACAAGAAAGTAAGGGTCTGACTAGACTAGTCTTTATGATTTGTTGAGCCAACTCAAGGTCATAAGTGACTAGGGATAAAAACATATAAGGGAATCATATTCAATGTGATTGATACAAAGCTGTCTACCGATCGCAAAGTTAAGCAACTTGTTGAGCCAACTCAAGGTTGTGAGACTCAGGGTGGTTGGGTACCTTTTCCACTAAATATTATTATTCGTTCATCTTTATGGCTTAAGATGATCGAAAAAATAGTGGGAGGATATAGTTGAATAAAAATAAATTTTAACTATATTTAAAAATCATTAAACATATGCTAAACTAGGGAAATTCTATGATGGAATCCATAAATAATATCCTAACGGAAAATGTAAACCAGTCAAGATGATTGTTTAAGGAATATCAAGCCAAAATCAAGTTTGATAGTCTAAATCAGGTTATCAATGACCTTATAATGTCCTTCTAGCACAAGCTTACGGACAATGATTTCCTTTAACTCTTTATCCAACAAAAAAAGCACGCTACATGTCACTCGCCTCTATGAGGGGCTGCTTGAACATACTGATGTTCAAAGCAAGTTTCTTCAACCAATTTGTTATGTCAACTCAAGGTTGTATGGAAAATGGTTTCGATCCTCAAGATTCGAAACTTCGATCAACCTGTTTGACTCAAAAGATGAGTGCATGAGCGGTACAAGACCAGGTATCCAAATCAGATCTTGAGTCAAGCAACTTGTTGAGTCAACTCAAGGTTATGAAGCTCAAGTGTTTGGATACGTCGGGTGCTTGCACAACTAATAATTTTTGTTGGGAAAAGTATTGTCTAAATGTGATTTAGAACGAAGAAGACATTGAGAAAAGTCGGTTAATAAAGAAAGTTTTGACAATGATAAGAAAAGGCTTAAGTATGAGGAATTGAAGATGTGACATCTGATGTCATGATTTGAGGATAATTGTTATACAGGATAATTGTTATACAAAAAGGAGAACACACTTTGGCGAATGTCGTCACTTTGCTTCTGAAGCAATGTCTAGGTGTGAATGTTTTGTATAACGATATTGTATTAATTATTAATACAGGAATACACAAGCTATAGAAACTTTATCTATGGAAAAATAGACTAGGTCGTACCAATGAGAACAGACTTGACAAGTCACATAAAGAGAGTTTTAATCTCTCGTATTATGAGTCGAACGACACTTGTAAGTCTTGTCTCAAAATTATGATGGCCAAATGCCTTCTGTAAACCAGTGGGAGAACGAGTTGGAGAACTCGTGGTCTCATACATACGGATGTATTCAGACCCAAGTCTAAATTAACCTAGATAAGTTATACTTATTTTACTACGACGCATGTTATTGATGCAACATAAGTCTGATAAAATAGAGAACACAGTATCAGAATTATTTGAACTGCTTCAATCAGATCGAATAGTCGAATACTTAGCTATATAATTCCTGCGTAATTAAAAGAAAATGTGATTTTCTCTTAGGTCAAATCTTCTAACACATCGGTTTGTTGGAGAGCATAAATCGTACTTTGTTAGACATGCTGCAACCCATGACAAGTGACTCTGAGTTACAATCCTTCATATGGGTTAAATCCCAGATAGTAATGCCTAAGTTCTTGATAAGGTTTTACGATGACCTTAACAATATGATATTCATTAAATCAATCATTAGGAAGTTACTAGATTACTCGAGTCTCGTGAGACGAATAAGTCGAGTAAAACATCGTAATTGATGATGACTTAGTCAACTTTCAGGATGCCATTCGGAGTAGGGACTCTGATTAATAGCATGATGCAATCTGAATAGGGTCCTTGCATGTGAATAAAGTATGGACTTTAGATTACGTGCCCAACAAAGGTGTTTCTTTTAGCTGCAAGTGAATCTTCGAGTCTAGAAGATTGGCGCAGAAAGAAAATAGTGAAGTACAACTTATATTAGTTGAGAACGGTTATCATCCTAACTCCTATAAGCAGATTATGATAAAACTTTCTCGCCAGCAGATGTGTACAGATCTACTCGGACCGAACTTGATGTAAATGCTCATGATGACCTTGAAAGCTGGAGCATTAATGTATAATCTGTTTTCTAAATATGATTTAGAAGAACAAACTTATATGACTCGGTCAGAGAGTTTTCAAGGTCAGAGAGAGCGAATAAAAATATAAGAGGCATCAAGGAGCCGAAACATATGTTTTGACAAAGTGGTCAAAGAGTTTGACACTTTATCAGAAATGATTACGAATCGTCTAAATGACTAGTAACTTATTTGGATTATTATCGTAAGGTACGATGAGCTGGATAAGATCCAGTCAAGACATTTATTATGCATTCCTAGAGACCAAGGAAATTATTTGGATGAGATTCAAATGTGTGGTCTAACATGAACATAGAAAGCTCTTTAAGTTTATATCGAAAGACAGTTCAGAAGATTCACTCACAAAGGCTCTGCCACATAAAGTCTAAAGAGACGTATGTGTAAATGCAGTATGAAATACCGGGATAAATGGGCCTAAGTGAAAGTGAAAGATGTTGGGAGATAGGTATACCCTCCACCTCGAGGCAATTTATCGCTTTGTTGTGTACAAACATCTTGTTCAAAATTACAGTAAGCTATATTGTAAGAATTTATCTAAGTTTATTAAAATGTAGTAAACTTTAGAACTTAGGTAAAGTCCTAAGACTTGATGCGAGGCTAAACAAGTATCGAAATGAGCATCTCGATCATGGATAATTGTTTGACCGTTAGTAGCATAAGTTTAAAATCGTTCGTGGTCATAGATGTTTCGAGAAAAGGATATCGAAATATCGGATAAACCGTTGTGTCTTTGTCTTCACCATGAAGTGGTGATGATGATCTCATGATCGTTCGACTTGGCAAAGTTGGAGACGAGACACATGTGCTCACTGAAGAATGAGTTCACTGAACGACCCAACAAGAGTTATCACATGGTCAAAATAACTTATTTGTTAGTGATAACTCTCTGTGATGATAGGCTAGTTGGTCCTTAGACTTGATGTCATTGTACGAACCTGTACGTAAACTGTGTCACTTAGATTTCTGACCTAGCTTCAAGGCAAGGCCAGTCGAAAGGTCTTTGGTTGGGTGACACTTGAAGCGTGCGAGGAGATTAATGACTAAGAGAGAATTCGTCTCTCCTATTATGGGGAGTTAGTGTCGCATGTGTTGGTTTGGTCTTTAGTAAAAAGCTTTGGCCAAAGTATGTTGGAAGAAGTCCAACATTATTTTACTAAAGACTGATGGAAACTAACCAAGGTCAAGCTATTGGGGTTGACAGTTTGACCATACCCTAGGCTTGACTAGGCGACATAGTTTTGACGAAGGACTGAAACTGTGGTATTCATCTCGGACACAGTCAGGGTGGTCCAGATAATACTAATATAAATGAGTTAACCACATAATTATGATACCGAAACAAGGACGACACCTGCTGATCGTGCTCACTCCCGTCTGGGATTTCGAACCCCACATGTTGTAGGGTCAGGCTGTAGGGTCTAACGCAGAGTGAGACCTTCGTCAAGTAATAGGTAGAATTAAGGGAGATAATACATATGATCTATGGGAATTAATTAGTCGCAAAGAGTTTGCGATATAAGTCTAAAACATCAAACTGTAAAGCGGTTGCAGATAGCTTCTGCATTCGGGATATATGATCCGAAGTGCAAGTGGGAGATGTTGAGGGATGTATGCCCTCAGTTCATTTGTATTTGATGCAAATGTATGGGAATTATTTATGTTGCATATGATGCATACATAAAGGAGATAATTTAACTATGTTGTAAATTGTTTGCAAGTGTATTTTAAATGCATAAAAATAAAGAGGTTTTTTCACGAATGTAACGACTGGTTTTTCATGTATTTGGATTATCTATATTATATATATATGTTTTGGTGGATTTTCTCCTTATGTGTGGTTTCCGTCTCCGTAGCTTTCGTTTTCGATCGTTTCGTCGTGATTTTCTAGCTTCTTCCTTAGAATCGTTGATCTTGGAGTAAGTCGCTCATATTTTAGAGTTAGTGATCGCTCCGGAATGTAACCCAAAGAACGGTTGTAGTTTTACCGCAAGCGCACGGTATAGCGGCGAGCGGGTTATCGAACACAGGGAGGACGAATGACCGTGCTTGTTCCAATCAACCTGGCTATTAAGAAGAGAGAAATTTGCCTTTGGCGATCCTGTCACAATCGTCAGACAAAGTGCGGAAATATCAAATCAAATAAAGAACGTCTAGGGAATGGGGAATTCCCACTACCCACCTATTTCGTAAATGTGGTTCATTGGTATCAAAATTGCTAAAATAAAATTTTGGATGAACTAGTTGCAACTGAATGTAATACCTAGCTCACGCTCTCGTGCTGTTGCCGGTCTATAGCTAACCTAGGTTTTGGGTCCAATCTCTTGCAAACCCTAGCCTAGGGAAGCTAGCATTAGGATCAACATCATCGTTTAATCGCGCCCCGCGCCCACTCTCGTGCAAACTCGGGCCACAACCTAGGTTGGGATAGTTCCTACCCGTCCAATCTCTTGCAAACGGGTATCGGCACGGAATTGCAACCGGAAACCCTAGTATCGGTCCAATCTCTTGCAAACCGATACTACGGAAATTCGATTCCAACCCAATTCGGATTTCTAGGGTTTCCTATCGAATTGGGATCCAATCTCTTGCAAATCCCAATCGATATGAATACCTAGCCATCCGTAGTAAATCGATCCCAATCTAACCCTAATAGCAATTCTAGCAAAATTTCTGTCAATTCATCACAAATATGAAATTGGGCTCGTAGGGTTCATCCCCACGCCCCAAGACGTGGAGACTACTCACAATTCATAGCACAAACACAAAAATAATCAATGAAATTAACAAGAGAATTCATCACAATATAGAGATATGCAATAAAAATAGAATTTTTAGAGAAGAGAGAGGCAAACCAATGGAGTTCTTCAAATAATTCAACAAAAATCAACTTTTGTCTCCTCTTCAATCACAAGAATAAAGCTAAAAAAGTTAATCTAAAAAGCTGCAAAAATCTAAGAGAAAGGCTCTCTAACCTAGGGTAAAAACAGGGGTTAAATACCCCTCAAAATCGTCCAAAAAACTGTGACCAAAATACCCCTGCGCAGCCTGAAATCCGCAATTTTCGCTACAGGCAGCGCGTCGCACTCGGCCGAGTGACAAAAGTCGCTCGGCCGAGTGATAAACCCTTTAAATTTCCAGTAAGTCGGGGCCTTCAGGTGTCTTCACTTCGGGAGTCGCTCGGCCGAGTGAGTTGTCGTCACTCGGCCGATGGCTTCTTAGTACTCGGGCGGACGGCATTTGCCACTCGGCCGAGTGGGTCTTCTGAAGCGCAGGCAGACGAAAAACAGTAAGTTGGCGATTTTTGACATGCGTCGTCTGGGTGCCACTCGGGCGGACGGAATCTCGTCACTCGGCCGATGTGGCTTCCGTCGCTCGGCCGAGTGCACGTATGAAATGTATCCGATCTGGTCGGCCGAGCAGTGTCTCGCTGGTCGGCCGAGTGACTCCTTCACTCGGCCGAGTGGGACACCAAAAATGCCCAAACAGCTTGTTTTGGCCTCCTCGTCGCTCCTGCGACGTTCTTTCCTCTTCCGCTCCTCTCCAACAGCAAAATACCCCTCGGGGAGATTGTCGGTGACACTCTGGAGTAAGCGTATCTCGAGACCACTCCAAATCGCTCTAAATCACCTGAAATGCGACAAAAACAACAAATCGTGAAAAGCATCGCAATATCGTCGATATATCGTGAAAAACATGATTTGGGCGATCTAAATGGCATGCAAACATGCGGGAAAAAAGTGTAAAATAAGGAGTGATCAAAATCCCCCAAGCTTGCCTCTTACTCGTCCTCGAGGAAGATAAGTAAAAAGGCGAACCCGGCGGATTCGGAAAACGAAAACGGCGAAAGACGAAAAAAAATGAAAAAACGAAGAAGAACGAAAAACGAAATAAAAACAAAGAAGAAAGAAAGAAGCGAAGAGGGAAGCTGCTAGATCATTTTCTCAGGACGTGGGTTTCACTTACTCATATAGCATGCACTGAATGAAAAACACGTGTCAAAGAGTTTTATTTTGATATCATAGTATAATAGTGCAAATAGAAATAGAAAACCCACGAACAACGATATAATCATGAAAAACGGAATAATTTTAGAATTAACATCGTCTGAATCATCTAAAGCGGTATACAAATCGCAGATCACACACTTTTCAATTGAATGCTTTCTATGAGGAGTATAAGAATATCACGCAATAGAATAGAAAGAATAGATAAGTGTGGATTTCATGAAATGAGTGCTAGGCATAGATTTCTGGACTTCGTAAAGCTAAAGAAAAATCTTGCCGAGTATAGAATATTACTTAGCCTAGGTTGTCGTGCAACGTCACGTAGTCACTCTCTCACACATCATTGGATTCCCTCCCCCAAGCTTATCTATAAGCGCGGTGGCATAAAAAATATTTACATCCCCATTTCTATAAAGCTCCAAAAGCAATGAAATCAAATACAAAAAGAGAGAAGAAAGAGAGAAATGAGATGGGATCTTTTATTGAGGTTCTTTCCTTTTTTCTTTTCATTTTCTTTTTCTCTTTTTTTCTTTTTTTTCTTTTTTTTTCAATAGCATATATACACAATGATCCCACTCAAAGAGAAGTAATGATATACAAGAATTTTTTTTTTGGTTTTGGGAAATTTGGAGCTAGGAATTAATAGCGGGGGAAATGCCATATAATAGAATCGCTAAGGGGAGATTCACCAATGATTTTAAAAGTAGAGAAATGATGTTCAAGATTTGTGGAGAAAGAAATAAATATATCTCTCGGTTCACTCTATAAGACATGCACGACAACTTCAGCAGGGTAATCTAATCTACTCAGTTTCGATCACAAAAAAGCTAACTAATCCAGATTTATCATAGCTAACATCATTCAATCATCCTGAAGTGAAATGTACAAAGCATGCATATAGAAGTGATATAGGAAAAGAAATCGGTACTCCAGATATAAGCATTCAATGCGTGAATCTTGGTGTGTTTTCTGCGATAGCATACATATGAATAATCAGACTCAGCTAATAATAAAATTTCATCCATTTTCATGTGGAAAAAGTGTGGGTTACTATCTCTAAATGCAAAGCAAGTCATAGCATATGATATCAGAAATAAAATCTAAGACATGACAAATATAGCATGCATATAGAGTAAGCTAACTCCACGTTATCATCATCATAGAAAAGTCATCTCTAGCATGAGATGAAAAAGAAAATAAGGATAAAAGGGGAAAATAGAACTATTTACAATGCAGCACGCAAAGAAAATAAGAAAAACGTGATGCATGGTAAAATAAAAGAAAAAAAATGATGAAAATAAGTGTGAAAGCGGAAAACGGCATGAAAAAAAACTAAAAATAAAGGTGGCAAAGCGAAAAAGAACGTGAGAACTCACTCCCCCAAGCTAAATGGCACAGTGTCCTCAATGTGCAAAGTGTGGCACACCGAGAGACAAGTAAAGTGAGGGGTAAGTGAGGGTGCATGCATGATGGAAGAAAGAAAAAGAAAAATAATGCAATGAAAAATATGATGCGGACATGATGCAGGCAATAAAGGAGTGATACAGATATATAGGTGTGGCACCAAAAACTCTCCCTCTCTCCCAAAAAAGATATATGAAGATATATATAGAAAATGCGTATCATAAAAACAGTGAGGGGAGGGGGGTGGACAAAAGTGCATCAGGACCCAGCAGAAACGGGCAGCACAACGGCAAAAATAATCGATGGCATCAAGGGTGCCTAAGAAGGTGGTGCTGTGCCGTCTCCGTCCTGAGGCGGAGGAGGAGGTGGTGGTGGTGCAGGCTGCTGAGCGGGGGTGGGTGTGGAAGTGGAAGCAGGCTGAGTGTGTGTGGAAGTGGGGGTGGGAACCTGCGGAGTGGGTGTGGGTACGCGGGGGAGACGCTCCAGGACCTGGGTAAGACAGTAGTGAAACTATGGAATCAGGTCGAAGCGGCCAGCCATCGCGGAGACGGTGGAGGACAGGGTCCTAAGGTCGCCTCTGAGGCCACTCACCGCCCCCTCGAGAGCACGAATGCTCTGAAGTACAGTGTCAGGGGGAGGTGGTGCAGAGGGACGCACCGGTCTGGGCTGTGCAGGGCAGGGCTGGCGTACTCTGGTGGCGTAGGTGACGGGCTCAGCAGGCAAGGGAACAAAAGGGGCTGCGCTCGCAAGTGGGGGCCTGGCCTCAGTGCGAGGCTGGGCAGGACGGTGAGAGGTGGAGGCAGCAGCAACGGAAGAAGAATACAAAAGTGGCGGCGAGGCGGCCAGAGAGGTCGGTGACACAGAAGTGTGGACAGACGCCACGACACTCTCAGAAAATACTGCAGCGGTGGAGACAGAGGCGGAGACTACGGTCTCTACGGCAGTGGCAAAAGAGGGCTCGCCGCACTCAACTATGGTCGGCGGGCGCTCGGGTGGGGCAGAGGAAACGGGCTCGGCAGACAGAGGGCCAGTGGTGGTGGTGGCAAGCGTGGAAGCAGTGGAAGTGGGCTCAGCTAAGGTACTCCCGACACCGACAGAGGTGTGGACAGAGGTGTCTGGAGCAGCGGAAATATCAGGGATAGGCTGAGGGGCCACTGGGTCAACAGGGGCAGCAGGCGCGGCAGGGGCAACAGGGTCTGCGGGGGCAGCGTGAGCCTGCTCGGCCTCCTCGGCCTCGAGCACGTAAGCGGCTGGGATCAGAATATCCATAGCAGGGAGCCAGTCCACCTGGGCCGATGCAATCTGAGTCCAAGCTGGGCTCGGAAGAATCATGTAATCGGCACCGTAAGGGCCGTGCAGCCAGACCCAGTGTCGCTCACCGTGCGGACGCAGCATCTTCATCCGGGCCATAACATCAATCGACAGAGAAGTGGGGCCCGGTGCTCGTCACAGGTCGTCAGGGAAGTCCTCGCCGGTCATAAGGGCGAGCAAGGTGATCAGACCGCCGCAGCATATCGGTGAGCGAGCGCCCACCGATACAATGATGCGGTCCAAAAACCAAGCCGCGACATCAATCACGACGGCGGGGACCAGCTCATCGCCATCCCTAGATAGAGCTCTGGGCCGTGTCATCGCGTAGAGCATGTAGAGCTCTGGCGTGGACATCGTACCCGGCTCATATCTGGCCAAAAAGGTCGTCGCCATAAGGCGCTGAGCTATACGGAGGCAGGGATGGACAATGGCCGAGGCATTGGCCCTACTAGGGTCAAAGGCAGCGTGAAGACCCGTGATCCGGGCCCAGAAGGCGCCGGCATCGAAGGAAGATGGGGGGATATGGGTGGGGGCGTAACCTCGGTCGGCCCCGGGGACATCGGGCCACGAGAAGAAGGCTCTCATCATATCGAGAGTGACCTGGCACTCCCGGTCCATGAACCGAAACGAGCATCCCTCGTCGGTCCGGGCGATCGAACTAAGAACCTCAAGTGTCGGGCGGATAAACGTGTCCACCGACACCTGAAAGAAATCTCGCCAGCCCACGTTGTCGTACAACGTGAGCATCCCATCTAGTACCCCCAGGCGTGCTAGGTCTGCAGGGTGTGCAAACCTGGAGGGTACGATCGAGCACTGGGAGATACGCTCGAAAGCGATGCGGTGAGCGTCGTTCCAGAACGTGATCCCCAGCGGCCCGATAAGTGGAGCCGGAGGTGGTGGCTGTGGAGCGGCAGGGAGTGGCTGTGCGGGCTCTGCAGGCTGTGCGGGGTGTGCGGGGCCTGCAGGCTGTGCTGGGTGGATGGGGTGTGTGGGAGAAGGCGGAGGAGAGTCCTCCACCTCGTGGGAGGGACCGACATCAGCCGACCGCTTTCGCTTGGCGGAAGCTCTCCTCGACCTCGGCCGTGTCCGGGGCGGCAAATGGGCCCCGAGCGCGCACCAAAAAGCGTGAAAAGTGCGACGTGGGTAAAATAAAGGAAAGAATGTACCACGACACGCCGCGAGTGCAAAGCAATGGAAGCGTGCGAAGACGACGCCTCCACACAGCCCAAATCAGTCCCTAGAAGCTCCCCTGGGCTCCCCTAAGCTCCCAAAAATAACCTGCGCATGAAATGGAGATATCAGCGAGTAATATTCAAAACGTACGGGGCATTAGGGGTATAATAGATAGAAATAGAAATTAATTTGGGTTTGGGGTTCGTTTAGCGCATGGATCCTCGAAAAACACACAAAAGAGGAGAAAATAGGCTAAAATGGGGTTTACCGGAGGTGGCCGGAGCGGTGGCCGCCGGCGGCGACTCGGGAGAGGCGCGACGGGGCGCGGCCGGCGGTGGCTGGCCGAGCGGTGGCGGCGGGTCGACGGTCAGGCGAGTGGGTGAAGGGTTCGGGCGAGGGAGCTGAGGGGTCGGGCGGTTTGCGATTTGTTTCGTTTCGAAAAACGAGCCCGACCCCGCCCCCTTTTATAGGATAAGTTACGACTCGACCGAGTGACTGGGTCACTCGGCCGAGCGAGATCAATGGAAAATCCCTCCCCGCTTACACTTCGACCGAGTGGCCTTGCCAGCCTCGGTCGAGTGGAGTAAGTCCATTCGGCCGAGTGGCTCAAGCTACTCGGCAAGACTCGCCCTATGAGCGTATCCGTTTTACTCGGCCGAGTGAATATATATACTTGGCCGAGTAGCAGTTATACTGAAATCAGGAAAATAAACAGAGAGTTGGGTACAGCAGACTTCCCTCGTTCGTGAGCGGCTCGGCCGGACGAACTTGTGTACTCGGCCGAGTGACTAGTATACTCGGCCGAGTGAGCCTTGTGTTCTGCTGTTTGTCTTCGTTTGGGCTCTAAACTCCGTCTTTCTTCCTCCAGTCGATTTCATCTTCCTCCTAAGCATCGAGCGCCTTCTTGGGGTGCTCCTCGTCGCCTTGTGCATCCTCCTAATGATGGGTACCTCATTCTCCTCTCCTGTCAGGAAAAATAGGACCCGTTATCACAAAATTTTTGGGTGAACGACTCAAAACACTAAAAATTTTTAAAACAAAAATAAAAGAAAAGTGAAAATAAAGCAATAACCGTCGGGTTGCCTCCCGACAAGCGCTCGTTTAAGGTCGTGAGCTCGACCCCCTATGATTTTCAATTAATGCGGGATGTTTGGTGCATATGAGATGCACCCGTCAAATTTTCCGGGGAGAACGCTTGGATTCGGAAGTTGCGGTGGCGTGTTCTCCCTCGATGGTCTCCCATCTCGAATAGTGTTGGGGGGAGGCTCCCCCAAGCTAGCGTTTGCTCCGGTCAACGGCTTCACCGGTGACACCGATTTCCGTATCGGCGGGGCTTTCTTCGGAAACTTTAATTTCGAGAGCTTGCAGAGCTCTCGAATCCTTGCGACATCAGCGTCGCCTTCGTCATTTTCAGCGGAGAGGTCGGGGGAATCATTTATCTTCTCATCTTGGCCTATATCCGGGCCTTCCTCGAAATCCTCATCGAATAGAGCGCCAATGGAGTGGGGGATCGCCTCCTCAATTACCTCGTCAAGGAGGTCCGAAAGATCACCCGGCCGTCCCTTAAGCAAATATATTCTATTTCTTTCGCCCGTTGGGATTCCCTCGGAATAGTGTTTGAGCCTCTGACCATTTACTTTGAATGTGGAACCGTCCTTGCTTTCCAACTCGAAAGCTCCTCCCGGTTGTATGTGCTTGATGGTGAAAGGTCCGGACCAACGTGACCTCAACTTACCGGGAAATAGTCGGAGCCGGGAATTATAGAGCAATACCTTGTCTCCTACCTTGAAGTCTGTGACGGTTATGTGGGCATCGTGGAGAATCTTGGTCCTTTCTTTGTAAATCCTCGAGCTCTCGTAGGCGTCTCTTCTTATCTCATCAAGCTCGTTGATGTCTAAGAGTCGCCTCACCGCCGCACTCTTGTAATCATAATTAAAGGTCTTGATGGCCCATTATGCACGGTGTTCCAACTCTAGCGGCAAGTGGCAAGCTTTCCCATAAACAAGTCGGAACGGTGTGGTGCCGATGGGAGTGCGAAAGGCTGTTCGATATGCCCATAGAGCATCGTTTAGCTTCATTGACCAATCCTTTCTAGATCGATCCACCGTCTTTTCAAGAATTTGCTTAATTTCTCTGTTTGAGACTTCCACTTGGCCGCTTGTCTGGGGGTGATATGCCATGCCAACTCTATGGTTTACCCCGTACTTCTTTAGCATGGCTTCAAACTTGTTCTCTATGAAGTGGCTTCCCCCGTCGCTTATCAAGGTACGAGGCACTCCGAAGCACGGGAAGATATTTTGCTTGAAGAACTTGGAGACGACCCTTGCATCATTAGTAGGGGTGGCGATTGCTTCCACCCATTTGGAGACATAGTCAACGGCCAATAGGATGTATTTGTTACCATTGCTCGACGGAAATGGTCCCATGAAGTCTACTCCCCAACAATCAAAAAGCTCAATTTCTTGGATGGGTCTCATTGGCATCTCATTGCGCATGGAGATATTCCCGGTCCGTTGGCATCGATCGCACCCCTTTACAAAAGCGTGGGTGTCCATAAACATTGTTGGCCAGAAGAATCCGCTCTACAAGATCTTAGCAGTTGTTTTAGAGGCGGCATGATGTCCTCCGCATGGTAGACCGTGGCAATGCAAAATGATAGACGTTGCCTCCTCTTTAGAAACGCACCTCCGAATGACACTATCTTTGCATATCTTGAAGAGGTATGGATCTTCCCAAAAATAGCTACGGACCTCATGCAGAAATCTCCTCTTTTGATGCGTGGGCATCCCATGCGGTTTTATTCCACAAGCCAAGTAGTTGACGAAGTCCGCGTACCAAGGTACTTCTCCGGTCCTTATGGCATATAGCCTCTCATCCACGAATGTGTCGTCGATAGGTAAACTCTCATCCTCCTTGTCGCGAATGAGCCTAGACAAATGATCCGCCACGACATTGTCCGTACCTTTCTTGTCTCTGATCTCCAAATCAAATTCTTGTAACAAGAGTATCCACCTAATCAACCGAGGTTTGGCTTCCTTCTTGTTCAAAAGATACTTCAACGCCGCATGGTCGGTGTGGACAATCACCTTGGAACCAATGAGGTAGGAGCGAAACTTCTCGATGGAATAGACGACCGCTAGAAGCTCTTTTTCGGTAGTTGTGTAGTTTTTCTGCGCGTCATCCAATGTCTTGCTCGCGTAGTATATCGCATGAAGCTTCCTATCTTTTCTTTGTCCCAGTACCGCTCCAATGGCTTGGTCACTAGCATCACACATTAGCTCAAAGGGAAGGCTCCAATCAGGTGGTTGTATGATGGGCGCGGAAACTAGTGCTTCCTTCAAGGTGTTGAAGGCTTGCAAGAATTCCCCTGAAAAAATAAAAGGAGTATCTTTAGCAAGTAAGGAAGTAAGTGGACGGGCAATCGAGGCGAAATCCTTGATGAAGCGGCGGTAAAACCCCGCATGACCAAGGAAGCCTCTAATGCCCTTGACATTAATAGGAGGAGGAAGTTTTTCGATTACCTCAATCTTTGCTTTATCTACCTCAATTCCTCTCGAGGAAACAAGATGCCCGAGAACTATACCTTCCGTGACCATGAAGTGACACTTCTCCCAATTTAGAGTGAGATTGTTTTGTTGGCACCTTTTAAGGACTTTAGTAAGATTGGCCAAACAAGAGTCAAACTCACTTCCATAAACCGAAAAATCATCCATAAAAACTTCCATAATATTTTCAATGTAATCGGAAAATATGGATGTCATACACCTCTGAAAGGTGGCGGGAGCATTACAAAGACCAAACGGCATCCTTCGGTAGGCATAGGTACCATAGGGACAGGTAAAAGTGGTCTTTTCTTGGTCATCTTCGTGCAAAGGGATTTGGAAGAATCCCGAATACCCATCTAGATAGCAAAAGTATTTATGTTTTGCTAGGCGTTCAAGCATTTGATCAATGAAGGGAAATGGGTAATGGTCCTTTCGGGTAGCTTTATTTAGTTTCCTATAATCAATGCACATTCGCCATCCCGTGACAGTGCGTGTAGATATGGGCTCACCTTTTTCATTTTTTATGACTGTCATCCCCCCTTTCTTGGGGACGACGTGAACGGGGCTAACCCATCTACTGTCAGAGATGGGATAAATGATACCGGCGTCGAGCAATTTTAGGATTTCCTTTTTAACCACCTCCTTCATATTCGGGTTTAACCGCCTTTGAGGCTCTATGGAGGTGGCGTCGGTATCCTCCAAATGGATCCTATGCGTGCAAAGCCTAGGGCTTATCCCTTTTAGATCGGAGATAGTGTAGCCCAGGACATCTTTGTGGCTCCTAAGAACGTCTAGGAGTTTTTCAAGTTGATCTTGCGTGAGGTGGGAATTGACTATCACCGGGAAGGTTAATTTATTACCCAAAAAGGCATACCTTAGATTCGGAGGTAATTGTTTAAGTTCTACCTCAAGAGGCGCTGCTCCTTCCACTTCATCAGCTCGCATGGGTTTGGCTTCTTCCTTGTCATCCGGGTTTAGCTCATGTTCAGGTGGTGCGCTCTCTTGTGAAGAGTCAGACTCACTACTTAGTGAGGACGATGCATCGAAATAGGAGCTCTCTGATTCTGTGCTAGCATTGTCAGAACCTTCGCTCTGCTCTGGTTCGTGCCTGGAATCAAGAAACACATCAGACGATTCATAAAAGCAAGAGTGAGCGTCATAGAGTGTAACTCCCTGAATGTCGGTTTGCTCCAAGGATTCTTCGGGAGTATAGTGTTCTTCGACATTTGTTCTACCGTCTTCGAAATATAATTTGTCGTCGATCACATCAACTCTAACATTGCCCCCGATAGTCCCATCCGGGGAGACTTGGTCCATCACAAAACTAACAAACAGTTGTTCGTCGGGGTCCTTGACATCGATAGCAAAAGCTCCGGCAGCGTGGACCTCGTCGACTAGCTCCTTAAGGAGGTCTGTGAAGGAGTCATAGTCTTCTTGACTGAGTTCTATTGTTGACATTGCATCCTCCATTCTCCCTGTTAAGATCTTATGCAAAATACGGGGAGAATATGCAAATAGGGCTGCGAACAGAGTTAGAACAAGATATAGAAGAAAGTAAAGAAAGAGAGAAAGAAGAAATAACCGAGTGGTCGATGCCGAACACCGTCAAAACGACGTCCCCGGCAACGGCGCCAAAAACTTGATCGCTCCGGAATGTAACCCAAAGAACGGTTGTAGTTTTACCGCAAGCGCACGGTATAGCGGCGAGCGGGTTATCGAACATAGGGAGGACGAATGACCGTGCTTGTTCCAATCAACCTGGCTATTAAGAAGAGAGAAATTTGCCTTTGGTGATCCTGTCACAATCGTCAGACAAAGTGCAGAAATATCAAATCAAATAAAGAACGTCTAGGGAATGGGGAATTCCCGCTACTCACCGTATTTCGTAAATGTGGTTCATTGGTATCAAAATTGCTAGAATAAAATTTTGGATGAACTAGTTGCAACTGAATGTAATACCTAGCTCACGCTCTCGCGCTGTTGCCGGTCTATAGCTAACCTAGGTTTTGGGTCCAATCTCTTGCAAACCCTAGCCTAGGGAAGCTAGCATTAGGATCAACATCATCGTTCAATTGCGCCCCGCGCCCACTCTCATGCAAACTCGGGCCACGACCTAGGTTGGGATAGTTCCTACCCGTCCAATCTCTTG
Source organism: Scilla litardierei (assembly GCA_030789695.1). Classification (NCBI taxonomy): domain Eukaryota; kingdom Viridiplantae; phylum Streptophyta; class Magnoliopsida; order Asparagales; family Asparagaceae; genus Scilla; species Scilla litardierei. The sequence continues at coordinate 347,624,915 of CM061133.1, read as the reverse complement.
CAAACGGGTATCGGCACGGAATTGCAACCGGAAACCCTAGTATCGGTCCAATCTCTTGCAAACCGATACTACGGAAATTCGATTCCAACCCAATTCGGATTTCTAGGGTTTCCTATCGAATTGGGATCCAATCTCTTGCAAATCCCAATCGATATGAATACCTAGCCATCCGTAGTAAATCGATCCCAATCTAACCCTAATAGCAATTCTAGCAAAATTTCTGTCAATTCATCACAAATATGAAATTGGGCTCGTAGGGTTCATCCCCATGCCCCAAGACGTGGAGACTACTCACAATTCATAGCACAAACACAAAAATAATCAATGAAATTAACAAGAGAATTCATCACAATATAGAGATATGCAATAAAAATAGAATTTTTAGAGAAGAGAGAGGCAAACCAATGGAGTTCTTCAAATAATTCAACAAAAATCAACTTTTGTCTCCTCTTCAATCACAAGAATAAAGCTTAAAAAGTTAATCTAAAAAGCTGCAAAAATCTAAGAGAAAGGCTCTCTAACCTAGGGTAAAAACAGGGGTTAAATACCCCTCAAAATCGTCCAAAAAACTGTGACCAAAATGCCCCTGCGCAGCCTGAAATCCGCAATTTTCGCTACAGGCAGCGCGTCGCACTCGGCCGAGTGACAAAAGTCGCTCGGCCGAGTGATAAACCCTGTAAATTTCCAGTAAGTCGGGGCCTTCAGGGGTCTTCACTTCGGGAGTCGCTCGGCCGAGTGAGTTGTCGTCACTCGGCCGATGGCTTCTTAGTACTCGGGCGGACGGCATTTGCCACTCGGCCGAGTGGGTCTTCTGAAGCTCAGGCAGACGAAAAACAGTAAGTTGGCGATTTTTGACATGCATCGTCTGGGTGCCACTCGGGTGGACGGGATCTCGTCACTCGGCCGATGTGGCTTCCGTCGCTCGGCCGAGTGCACGTATGAAATGTATCCGATCTGGTCGGCCGAGCAGTGTCTCGCTGGTCGGCCGAGTGACTCCTTCACTCGGCCGAGTGGGACACCAAAAATGCCCAAACAGCTTGTTTTGGCCTCCTCGTCGCTCCTGCGACGTTCTTTCCTCTTCCGCTCCTCTCCAACAGCAAAATACCCCTCGGGGAGGTTGTCGGTGACACTCTGGAGTAGGCGTATCTCGAGACCACTCCAAATCGCTCCAAATCACCTGAAATGCGACAAAAACAACAAATCGTGAAAAGCATCGCAATATCGTCGATATATCGTGAAAAACATGATTTGGGCGATCTAAATGGCATGCAAACATGCGGGAAAAAAGTGTAAAATAAGGAGTGATCAGTTAGAGTGATCTTAGAAGCTATAGGAATCTTCCTGAAGCTTCGCGCTTCATTTCGGCACTTTTCGTGCACCTTAGTTGGTTCAAGAAGGGGGACCAACCGACTAGATTGAGATCTAGTCGGTCAGGAACTCTACTGGAACCGACTAGTTCATTGAATCAATTGTACATGAGTTACTGTTTACTCTTAGTCGGTCTAAGAACAACCACCGACCGACTAGATGTGAAACTAGTCGGTCAGAACTTGCTCTCAGACCGACTAGTTCTTTTGATTAATTTTACCTAAGTTATTGTTTATCGTTAGTCGGTCCAAGAACAACCACCGACCGACTAGGTTGCAAACTAGTCGGTCAGCCATTGTTCTTTAACCGACTAATTCATTGACCATTTTGTCGACCTGAGTTACTGTTTGATTTTAGTCGGTCACAGTTGGTCTACCGACCGACTAGTTCTCGAACTAGTCGGTCAACAACCCTTCTTTGACCGACTAATCACTGTCGTAAACCTAGGGTTTGCCCAGCCGCCGCACGAACCCTATTTAAACCCCCCAATCATTTTTCTTTCTTCATTCATTTCTTCTAAGCCTCCTTCTTCCCCAAATCATCATCCATCTTCCCCTAGCCTTTCCCCTTCATCCCCGGAGCCCCCTCTCACCACCATTGCGCCGGCCACCCTCCCTAGGCCGACGACCAACCCCCAAAACCCCTCAAAACCTCATTTCTCCAAGATTTCCTCGCCGTTTCAGATCTGAACCGTAGTTTCCCGGATCGTTCTTCCGTCACCGTGCTTGCTCGGCATCGTTCTTTCGCTAACGATTCGGTAATAACTCGATCCTATAATATACTCATAACCCATATGTGATTTTTGTTAAACCCTAATAAAAATGGATGTTGTTTTGATGGTTGTTTCTCCATAACAGCGACATTCCCCGTAGATTAGCGATTGTGAGACGAACCTTCGTGATCATCATCCTCGGTGCTAGGCAAGTGAAACTTGCCACTAATGGTTTTAGGCCATGTTTTAGGCCATTTGCTTGTTGTAGGCGTAAAAGAGACTAGGCGACGAAATGATACTCGCCTAGGCACTAATTTCAGGATCTAGCTTGACAACGAAGCTTGATCCGACTACTTTTCATTATTTGCACTTGTTGCCATCCATGCATCTTAACTGCCATGTTTAATACTTTAACTGTACGCCTTGCACTACTATTTGTCATGCCATGTCATCCATGTTGAATGTCACATTCATAGCACACGCTACAATACTTGTGTTTCCTGGCTCGTGTTCCAGAAGCGGGCCACGAGTGTTGGTCGATAGCCAATGCCTGATCTACTTGTTTCCGGCTAGGCACCTGCGTTGTAGGCATAACCCTAGGCCAGGCTAGGGACCTGCTTTTTAGCGGGCACAACCCTATACCAAATACACTTCCTGGCTCGTGATCCAGAAGCGAGCATTCCATGTTCGGGGTAATACCCTGGCTCGATACACATGGAGGGGTAGGGATAAGCGGTCACCTGAGTTTACGAGTTGGCCCGATCAGCCACTCTAGCCAGCAGACGAAATCTCTGTCCACAACTTGTTTACTTGACGTGTTCACTTGACATGTTTACTTGACGTGACTCACTTGACTTGTACTTGCCCGTGTTTTTACTTGTAAAACTTGTTATCCATGTCATACTGCTACTTGCTACTTGTACTTCCCTTTACTTGTCACTTCCATACTATACTTGCCATGTACGCATCATACTAGAACTGCTAGGTTGCTAGTTTGCCTTCACTTTCGTTTCCTTGCTCAAGTCTCGTTAGACTTGCTGACATGTGCCCCTTTACTCTTTTGGGTGACACATGTTAGATCCCGAGCCTGAGAGTGCTGCGGAGGACGTGGTGTTTGCTGACGCTGAGTCAGAGCCTGTGTTCGTTGAGGAGTATGAGGACACGGGCGATCAGTCGTAGAGACTGTTTGTGTTGTTGTTTAGACTGTTTTTGTTGTCGATGCGTAGCACCAATACTCTGTTTATGTTTGTCCTTGTTGGCCTTGTTCTGGGCCTTTAGACTCTTTCTGTTTAGCCTGGTGGCTTTTCTGGATGTTGAACTTAATTTTAATGTTTGGACATTGCTGAGATTTGGGATTTTATTTCTGTATCTTCTTGTGTTATTATCTTGTTCTGCTCATGGTTACAGGGACCTGCACTTGTTTTACTGACGCTTATCAGGCGTGTAGCTTCACAGCTTCACGCTTGTGCGGACCTTCTCACGTCTCGCCTCCATCTTTGGGAAGCGGGGCGTGACAACGAAAGTCGGGGAGAAAACCGCGCTTAAACCGGAGTCCAAACGGACTCAATAAGTCCATTTAAACTGTGTTTTAAATTGAAAGCCCAAAGAGAAAAAAATGCCGAATAGCTTTAAGAGTTAAAGAAAAAAATTCGAAAAAAGGTTTTTTGTTTGTTTTTTGACCCGACCCAAAGGGTCGGTCATTTTTTTGCGCGCGCAAGCAGCAGCGCCCAGGGGACGCGTGCCATGCATAAGCCACACTGGGCGCATGCATGGCACGCGCCCTGCTGGGCTGCGTGCGCGCAAGAATGTGGGCCCCACAACGGGGGTTCGAAACCCTAGGGCAATTTTTTGGCTGGCGGCTACATTTAAGCGAAAATCTAATTTTGGGCTAAGTTTGGACACGCGTTTGAAGTGTCAAACAAAGTTGGAATGTAGCCCCGTTTGTTTCTATGCGTTCACCATTTAGCGCTCTTCGATTTGATAGGTTGTATCACTTATTAAGCTTAACGGTGAGGGAGAGAAAATTCCCTAAAGATTGCTCTTTGTGAAAGGCAAACTTTAATTAATTTTCTACTACATATCTTTAGCCCCACATCGGATATGAAGAGAAGGGGAGGGGCCAGCCACCTATATAAATCGGGGCCAACACTCTCCTTGAAAACTCGTACCAAGTCTCCAAATCCGAGAAGCTCCCAAAAGTTTGGAGCACGATCGGATAAGGACTAAAATAAATTATTCCCTCTCTCCCTAACTTCTTCCTTGCTCCCGATCGGGCTTTAGCGAAGCTACGAAGGAGCTTGGATCGGATCCGAAGTCTTGACGGAGGATCCACTCAAGGTGAAATCTTCTTCAGTGCGTGGTTGACTCGGCGACAAGGGTGTTGCTCGCCTCGAGATGCAGTGCAGTTCGGGAAGCGGTTCGGCTCGGGACAAGATGCGGCTCGGGACGAGGTTCGGCTTGGGAGAAGCGACGTAGGGCAAAAGAAATGTTGATGAAAACGACGCTTCGTAATCTACGGAAACGAAGTGAATGGTATATAGTTTAATTAAACATGTATTTATAATTGCAAATATGATAGATAGATCTATCCTTAGGGGTTGGTTGGACCCAACCCCGGGATAGTAGAGATATTGGCTAGGCTTGTTCTCATTAGGGCTAGATTTAAAATAGTTTTAAATCTGTTATTTCGCTATAATTTTGTTTTCGTCGTCTGACCGACTTAGGCCGGACGTCAATTTTATTGCCCTAAGGACCCAGAAAACCCAACATAACAGTCACTAATTATGGCGGCACGCTCATCCCTAAAGGATAGGCATAACCAGTGTCCGATCGTACCACCATTAACGAGCCCATAATTAACCTCCTCAGCTGCCGACATTGACTCGTCATCTCGTAGCAGTCACCAATGCGGGTCTGCTAGAGAACGTTCTCCTTTTAATCCAGTCATCATCCTGCGTGGGGCTTCTTAATTCGTTCAATCTAACATCAACTTTGAGTTGTTCTATGACGATGGAAAGGGTTCAGGCTGCTACCACCCAAGCTTTCCTACCTACTCGCTTTGTCAAAAAAAACTCCCACAAAATCCAAAATCAGATTCTTTATCTTTTTTAATATTTATATCAATATTAAGGCTTTATCACACTGCCTTTTCTGAGGTGATTTATACGACAGGACCCACTGCCCCAATTTCAAACCACTCGCCAGCAGGCAGTGGATCCCACTGAATCAACAAATCTGATGTCGATCCAGATCGATCAAGAGGAAGTTCTTCACCCCAGTCGAATCAGATCAATTATGGCGTTTTCTCTATTTATAAGTGGATGTGTCTCCGCATTGCCGTTGGAGAATAACAATCACCAATTATGGCGACACAATCATCCCTGAAGGATAGGCATAACCAGTGTTCAATCGTCTCGCCATTAACGATCACACAATTAACCACCTTCTTAAGCTTCGAAAGCTCAACGGGTAGATTATGTGTGGGCTTTGACCAGGCGGATGATTAATCTCTCTTATGTGCTTCACAGGTTTGATGGGCCATAACTTGTCCTTTATGGGCTCCCTTACTCGTCTGGGATATGTCTTTTTCCCTTCGGCAGCCGTCCTAAGGATGTAGCAATGGCCCCCATCACTTGGACTCGGACAAAATGGCGATTGAGTTCGAGTGATGAGATACTTCATTAATTGGGATCGACAGTCAAAGCGGGAGTCTTTGATTTCAAGCGCCAAATTTCCCCTCCCTTCATTCAGCTGTTGCATCCACACTAGGTTCGGGATATGGACGTGCATGGATCGTCGAGACGTGTCCTTCGATGAGAAGGTCGGCCTTGATCACATTGGGACGTTTGATGTGTCATAATATTCCACATATTTTCTACATGTTTACACATCAAAATGGTTGCTTGAAATGCATTTTATGTTGATATTTCACTCGTTTCTGCAATTATTTGATTCTTGTTTTCTTAATTATGATTTCAAGAATTTTCAAGTAATTTGGGATGTGTTGCAGAGAATGTCGCAATCGACGACACCGGAATTTCATTGGCGTCGTATTTGAGGAGTTGGAGTTGTTAGGGAAGGAGCCAAATTGATCAAAAGAGTGAAGTGCTACCAAGAAGATGTCTTAAGCCAGACAACTCGGCCGAGCGGTCTTGCCTGCTCGGCCGAACTGATGTTTCGCTCGGCCGGGCTAATGTCACAAGAAAGAAGGGCAAGAAAAAGTAGTCTGGTGGTGCAATGCCAATTGGCCAAGTGCCCAAGCGCTCGGGCCAAGCAGCCCCCTCAAATTTGTCCTTCAAACTCTCTGTTGAATTAACTTGGGCGAGCAACAAGGCGATCGGCCGAGCATACAGTGCTCAGGCCAAGCAGATCAAGCTACTCGGCTGAGCTCCCCTTCTTTCTAGATCAGCACTTTTAGCCAACCAAGAGCCGCTCGGCCGAGCGACCAAGGCCACTCGCCCAAGCGTAGTAGAAACTGCAGAATTCATGACATCCTCCTACACTTTGAAAATTTGATATCATTTCAGTTGGCAAAGTATTTTTTTCATATTTTTCATGGATAGTAGACTTCATGACGGTTCCAATGCCGCTAAGAACGTATAAAATGGAGGTTGAATGAGTCCTAGGAAATTTATACAAGTTGACGTATTAGTGCTGGAAATTGTGCTTGGGCAGCCCATACAGTGTGCTCGGCCTAGATGTCTAGGGCCCACCACTTAAGTTGCATCCCTTCTTGGGTTTGGACACGAAATTGGTGGTTTTTCTTTAGGGTTTTGCTAGGGTTTGAGGGGGGAGTATTTAATCTATTTTTGTAGCTGTCATTGGGGGGATCCCCTAACTTGTCCTTGGAGACTATTTTGGAGGCTAGGTCATGCCCTAGACCCCCTCTCTTTTGTAGTGGATTGTTCTTCTATCAAGCTAAGTATTTTCATTTGTGCTGATTGTTCTTTGATATTTCTTTGTGAATCTCTTTGTGATGCAAGCAATATCATGTGCTAGAGGAGGCGATCCAGGAGATTGGCACTGAATCTAGATTTAGTGATGGTGATCCAAGAGATTGGCACCGCCACGGATACCCCAATAGTTGTCGCTAATTTGCTTTCTTTGTTTTATTTTATTTCTATTTGTTTTATGTGGAGAAGATAGTTATGAATACCGATTGTGACATGCCTTTCACATCCATAGCCATTACGACCATTTCGTAATCCATCTTCACTAATAAAACCGCAGTCTACTAAACCAGCCTAGGATTCGCTAGTATTCAGATTCACCACCTTCCGGTGGATTCGACCCCGAACTCATCGGGATTATATTGCATTAACACCATTGCACTTGGGGATGAGGGTTTGCATACCTTTTTGGGGTGCATATGTGACGGCACGTATCCATCGGTGCGCGTATATTTGTATTCTACGTATTTTCATAAATTAAAAGCATTTTATAATGGTTGGTCAGGAGTTTAATATCAAAATGGTTTCTAAATCAATTATAAAAAATATTTTGTAGTATCAATATACTTATAACCTATTTTAGTGAATACGAGTGCCATCCAAAACCTCTAAATAATTTTTATAATTATTTAAACTCAATTATTAACAGTACAGCCGTAATAATTATTTTTCTATATAAACATTATCAAAATGATTTCAAACTCCTACCATGAGCTTCTATGATCATTTAGTGATCCCCATATTAATTTCTTAATTTTTTGAAGTCAAATCAAAATAGAACCTACAACCTGCATCTTAAACATTTTGGCCCAAAACTCGTATCTCCGAAGCTCAGATTACGAAATGTACCTCGTAGTCACGATCCTCATGACGATACGAACCCGTGGCTATGTTTTCGTAATTTTTCGCAGTCGTTTAACTTCAAGGACAAAATCGTAATTTCATTGCAAAATTTTACTGATGACCCTTCACTAATTACTTTTTAACTTTGCTTAATTACCTAGTTAATTCCCTAACTGTTGGAAACTTCACACATTTTAATAGGAGAGTTTTAATCTTAGCTTCTTACTCTTAGTCAAAAAGCCAACCTAACTGTTGGGGTTTTGGCGGACCCCCAGAGCTCGGATGTGTGTCCGTCCTAAGTCGGACGGACCACAGAGGCACAAAAACGCAGCGGAAACCGAAAATCAAAATTTTCTAGACTAGCTAAACTATTTAGCTAGGCTCTGAGGGAGCTAGAACCTAGCCCGATCTATGCCAACTTGGGGTGGATCTGACCACCCCAAGAGGGATTTACTCTAAAGCGACTAATTAAATCTACACTAAAACTACTTAACCACATACCCGGAATCTTGGCCCTGGAGCAGGCAAGATGTACCGCACCATCTTCAGAAGCTCCTCGTAGCCAAGCCGCTTTGACTCGATCCGCCTGAGCCGCGTCGCACCCTCGCACCGATCCGCCCGAGCCGACTTTCGCCTCCGAGCCGATCACACGCGGTAGAAAGTTTCACTTGAGAAGAACCCGCGTCTTAGACGTCCGGATCAAGATCCAAACCCCCTTCGTAGTCTTGCTAGGACTACTCCAGAGAACAGGAAGAGAGAGAGAGAGAGAATAATTTAGTCGCCGATCGAGCTTGCTCTAAAAGTCTGGAGCTACTCGATCGATGACTTGGTGTGTTTTTCAACGAAGAGAGTGCACCCCTATTTATATAGGGAGTCGGCACTCACTCCTTCGTTGCGAGTAATGTGGGACATTCGCAAAATGGGAGAAAAATCAGTTAAGCCAATTTGGCTTAATTTCTAGTCTAAGTGAGCTTTTCATAAAAGCAAACTTTAACTAATTAATTCTCTTTGCACATTAAACCTTAGACACCAAACAAGCTATCAATCCGAAGAGCTTCGAATGGTGAACGCGTAGGAACCGACGACGACGAATTTCGACTTTGTTTGACCCCTCAAACAATTGCCCAAAGTTGGGCAAACAATCGATTTTCGTAGCCGTCATTTGGGGTTTCAAAACCCCCTAAATTGACTTAAGTTACGGGCGCGCCCGCTAAGCTTAGCGGGCGCGCCCGCCCAAGGGGGCAAAGGCAGCGGGCCCGCTGCATGCAGCGGGCCGTGCCCGCTGCTCTGCAGCCAGCGGGCTGTGCCCGTTTGCCTTTGCCTATGGGCTTATTAGCCCAGTGGGTCTAACCCACTTCGCCTTGGACTGTTTTCACGTTTTCGGGCTCGTTTGAGCTCCGATTTGGACACGGTTTGAACCTGTGTTTAGACCGGGACGATTCCGTCATCCAGGTAACCCCTTCCAATATATTTGTTCCTAATAAATTTGTCGTACCAATTTACGACACGTTTAATCATAGTTTGCATCAAATGCAATGTTTGTCCCTATTGCTATTGCGACTAACTTTCACAACAAGCTTTGTGAATATCATCAAATGATATCTCTCTCTATTCTATATTCCTATTACTAAGACACGAACACTACTCGGTGTGAGACCCTACAGCATGACCTTACTACAGGTTGGGGCTCGGAACCCCTAGGCGACGGTCACTACGAGCAGTTGATGTCGTCCCTGTTTCAGCATCATCATAACGTGATCGACCCTTTGACAAAAGCATCATTAGGTTTATATTGGCTGTGTCAGTGATGAACTTCGTTAGCCGTAGTCCCTTCGTCAAGACTGTGTTCTTGTTGGCCTAGGGTATGGTTTACTGTCAACCCTATTAGACAATATTGGTCAGTATACGGCGGTCTTTATTGTATACACATTGTACTTCTTACAACACACCCCGGCCGAGGATTAACATAAAGACCGTACTGAGCCTGTAACACTAACTTCCCTTTAACGAAAGTGATGAATCCCATCTTAGTCATCTATTCGCCTCGAGAGCTTCGGGTGCAGCTCAACCTAAGATCTTTCAGCAGGCCTAGCCTCGAAGCTAGATCATAGTTCTAAGCTACACCATTCACTCACAGGTTTGTACAAATGACTTCAGGTCTTAAGGACCAGCTAACCTATCGTCACCCTAGAGTTATTAAAGACAGTTCAGTTAAAGTCAACCATTTAATAACTCTTATGTGGTCGTTCAGTGAACTCATTCTCTAATGAGCACCTGTGTCTCGTCTCCGACTGCACCAAGTCGAATGACTATGAGATCATCATTACCCTAAGGTAAGACTAAGACACAATGGTCTATCCGATGTGTCGATATCTAGTTCTCGACACATCTATGACCATGAACCGTTTAAGACTTACGTTCTATTCGATCACTTACTTACTCATAATCGAGATCTCATCTAGATACGTAAGGACCTAACTATAAGTCTATGGATATTATCTAAGTATATTAATACGAACTATTTATACTTAGAATAATATATACCATATACTGTATGAACAAGACGTATACTTATGGATCAATGCCTTATGGGCATATATTCTCCTACATCTCCCACTTGCACTTAGGCTATTTATTCGGTATCTCATACCGCTATAGCATATCAGTCACATTGACATTTATATGACAAACCTAAGAGTGGTTTTACTAACTAGTATCTACAACGAATTTTAGTGGATTAATGAATACATCTCTTGATCACACAGAGTTGATCCTTTGGAAAAATGATCTGGATCAATTTTTCCTATCTTTGTATAGCTAACAATTAGCTTATACAATCTAGATGTAGGGTCTAACATTATAATCTATAATTCAGTCTCAGTTCATTCCACTTTCTTTGTGTCAATATGTCAAGTACATACATGACACCCTGAGTCTCTATATATTCGATTAAATCAAAACAATTTTGATTCAATGTTCTGTATAGATGATTTATTTAAGGTGGAAATCCTTGTTACTTAGTCCGAGGGACCGGAACCAAGTATACGAGCTGGCACCCACTGACTTTAAGAATTACCTGGTTGAATACTTCAATATTATATCTAAATCATATTTAGATTATATATGCGAAGATATAACCATTTTATAAGTGCTTTTGATGGAATGTACTAGTGTCAGGTTCGGTTTGACGAATGAGTCAAGTCAAGATCGGTTTAAGGAATCTTGACATTGACTCGCTCAATCAAAACGTCCTACACTGTACTTTTCCCTTAACCAACATTTAATATTAACTCTTTAATAACTAAATGTGGTTTATTAATAATTAATCTTAATATGCGTATAATTGTGATCGCACACAATTTATACGCCCTTGGAACCTATACTTAACTACCAATTGACTATAACATTAAGTCAGCTCAAAAATCAACATTTTCCGAAGCACAATGTCTCTTGAGGTTGTACTTCTCCCAATCTCCGCTTCATATCAGTCACCTGTATACATTACACAGATGTCTTTTAGTATCTCATACTATATGATTGGAAATAATTACGTTTTATTGAATTGAATTTGTACCTGAGGTGGAGGCATCTGTATGCCCCTTCTTCTTTTCTGCAAGATAGATCTTACAGTTCCTCTTCCAGTGGCCAATCTTGTGGTAATGGAAGCACTCAGATTTCGACGGGGCCCCTTTTGTCTTGTTCTTCCCTTTCTTTGCCTTTGCAGGTTGCGGGACCTGCCGCTTCTTACCCTTGCCTTTCGGCTGGTCGGAAGAAGCAGAGCCAACAACCAATGCAGTCGGCTTCTTCTCAATCTCCTCAAATTGCCTAAGCATATTGAGGAGACCAGGAAGATTCGTTTCAAGACTGTTCATTATAAAACCAGTGATGAAAGGCTTAAACTCAGGAGTCAAAGACTTTAGGATAATGTCTATGGACATCTCATTGTCCAGGACAAATCCTAAATGTGCGGCGTCCTCTATGTACCCGATCATCTTGATAACATGATCGTGTACGGGTCATGCCCCATCTTTGTGCCCTAGAGGTTGCTGGTGGCTTCAAACTTGGCAGCTCGAGATCGCTTGCCGTATAACTCTTGTGCATTGAGAAGCATACTTTGAACATCCATATGTTCATGCTTCCTCTGCAACTCGTTACTCATCGAAGCCAGAGTAAGGCACATGGCCTTCTCTGCATCCCTTTGGTACAATTTGTAGGCTTCCTTTTCCTCGAAGGTCGAATCTTCATCGGGCTTATCCGGAGCGTCATCGAACAGTACGTATCCTATCCCGGCTAGGGAAAGGACCAACTTGATGTTCCTAAGCCAGTCTTTGTAGTTCGTTCCATCTGAGCACGTTCTTCTCAACCATATATCTAAGACCCGAATCCATTCTGCATTTTATAGATACTTTAGTTAGTATTAGTTCGTAGTATAGTTTTAATGGTTTTTATAAAACTATATGCTCCCACTAAATTTATTAAAGCCATAATAATAAACAATTTATTATAAAATAACATTTGTGAGAGAGGGATCCGACTACCCCGAGTCTGACAACCTTGAGTGTATCTCAACAAGTTGTCCGACTCTGCAGTCGGTAGACGAACTCGTCGTCAATCATATTAACTATGATTCCCTATCGATCTTTACCCCTAGTCATTTGTGATCATGAGTGTGCTCAACCGGATCACAATGGCTAGCCTAGTCGGACCCTTGTTTTTGTGTCTAGCCTGACTTGCCCCGCCGCTCGGTGTAAGCACGACACGTTGGTTTGGGTCAGGACTTAGACTACATTCTTGGTTAGACTTACGCCGATGCTCGAAGGATGAGACGACGGTTTCAGTCAGGTCAAGATGTCAATCAAGAAATCGGTTTCTATAAGATTGACATATCATGGCTTGAGTGTAGCTCAACAACCGTAACATGTTTCTTACAGTTGCCAACTCCTAAAACAAGGAGGGCTACGATTTATCTTGAACAAGATTATTATCGTATTGACTTAGGTATAGTCGATGGACTTTCATAGTCATGAATCGACTCCATGCGGTCCAGCGGACGCGGCCAGGGAATTGACTAAGACAGGACCACTTGTTACCCAGTCTAGCTAGGTTGGTCCAGCAAACTTAGCCAAGCACATTGACCGACATCATGATCTATTGAAGGAGTTTTCATCAATTCTATGTTTTCCAAACAACTAAATGGCTTTTATTAAGAAAACTAGTTAATCCTTATCAACTAGTGGATCCTAAAATTCGAAATTTTATGGATTGGTTGAACAATTTTTATTAAGTCCTTATCAACTATAAGGTCCATTCGTCCAACGTGCTACCCCAATCATATTTGGATTTTATAAAACAATTCAACATTTGTCTTTTATGAAAATCATCAATTAAACGTTTTAATGAAATGATTTACAAACAAAGGGACTAACCTAATCTGGTATTAGATTTTAATGTTGTTTTGTTTTATCAAACATAACATGTCACTAGTTAATAAAAATTTCATCTCTTAAAATTTTAAACATTTAATGGCTAACCTAATAAGGTTTATGAATACATTATTCAATATGTCCATTAAAAATTGAAACAACTAATTTATCCGCATAAATGAAAGTTTCATATTTGTGACATATAACGAGTAGTTGCAAGTTTAGAATTATCTACATAATAAAACACGCAAATCTAAAATTAAACAATTAAATTCGAAGATAAAATTTTTAAAGCTTCAAAACATTTTATCACATAAAACTAGGTATAAAATTATCAAATAATTCTAAAACCTAGGCTTTAAAATTTTAATCAATTATTTCTAAAATTGAAATATCGCATTAAATAATTTTAGAAACTTATATGTAATTTAAAAGAAACTAATTTATCTATCATCTCAAGAAAATAAAGTATTTCTATAGTTTACATATCCTTTAAAACACTTTTAAAATCATTAGAAATAGATTTAAAAGCTTTCAAATAAAGTTTTTAAAATTTCTAATCTTTATGTAACTTACGAAAAAATTAAATTTCAAAAATAAAATATTTCTTAAAATTACATAAACATTTAAATGCTCTTAAAAATATTCATATCTCATAAAAAATTTTTATAAAGCATTTGAACGTTTGAGATTCATTTAAAATTATCGCATAAAATTAAATCGTCTCAAAAAAAAATTTCCGGGTTGTAAAAACGATTTTTAAAACACAAAACATTTTTAAAACTAATTTTAGCATAAAGCTAAAATATTTCGTATGTTTAAAAAGCAATTTTTAAAGATTTAAAAAGTCGCTATATTAGATCTATAGCAAAACTGTGGCCCTGATACCACTGTTGAGGTATCACTCTGATATCATTGTGACGCTGTTAAGGCCCATCATCCATGGCACCCTAGACCCGTCACAAGATACCTCAGAAACTTGTTTTACGGAACGCCTCTCGACAATGCCCAACCCATTATAAGATCCCCATCTTATCGGGACTTAGTACGGTAAGAGCGATTACTTCGGGTCGGCTCATAACCCGAGAACCCATACTCAAGCTCAACAAGCTCTGATGCAACTGTTGGGGTTTTGGCAAACCCCCAGAGCTCGGATCTGTGTCCGTCTTAAGTCGGACGGACCACAGAGGCACAAAAACGCAGCAGAAACCGAAAATCAAAATTTTCTAGACTAGCTAAACTATTTAGCTAGGCTCTAAGGGAGCCAGAACCTAGCCCGATCTATGCCAACTTGGGGTGGATCTGACCACCCCAAGAGGGATCTACTCTAAAGCGACTAATTAAATCTACACTAAAACTACTTAACCACATACCCGGAATCTTGGCACTGGAGCAGGCAAGATGTACCGCACCATCTTCAGAAGCTCCTCGTAGCCGAGTCGCTTTGACTCGATCCGCCTGAGCCGCCTCGCACCCTCGCACCGATCCGCCCGAGCCGACTTTCGCCTCTGAGCCGATCACACTCGGTATAAAGTTTCACTTGAGAAGAACCCGCGTCTTAGACGTCCGGATCAAGATCCAAACCCCCTTCGTAGTCTTGCTAGGACTACTCCGGAGAACAGGAAGAGAGAGAGAGAATAATTTAGTCACCGATCGAGCTTGCTCTAAAAGTCTGGAGCTACTCGATCGATGACTTGGTGTGTTTTTCAACGAAGAGAGTGCACCCCTATTTATATAGGGAGTCGGCACTCACTCCTTCGTTGCGAGCAATGTGGGACATTCGTAAAATGGGAGAAAAATCAATTAAGCCAATTTGGCTTAATTTCTAGTTTAAGTGAGCTTTTCATAAAAGCAAACTTTAACTAATTAATTCTCTTTGCACATTAAACCTTAGACACCAAACAAGCTATCAATCCGAAGAGCTTCGAATGGTGAACGCGTAGGAACCGACGGCGACGAATTTTGCCTTCGTTTGACCCCTCAAACAATTGCCCAAAGTTGGGCAAACAATCGATTTTCGTAGCCGTCATTTGGGGTTTCAAAAAACCCTAAATTGACTTAAGTGGCGGGCGCGCCCGCTAAGCTTAGCGGGCGCACCCATCCAAGGGGGCAAAGACGGGCCGCACGCCCGCTGGGCAGCGGGCGTGCGCCCGCAGCCGCAGCGGGCCGTGCCCGCTGTAGCAGCGGGCGCCCGCCCGCTGCAGCCAGCGGGCTGCGCCCGTTTGCCTTTGCCTATGGCTTATTAGCCCAGTGGGTCTAACCCACTTCGCCTTGGACTGTTTTCGCGTTTCCGGGCTCGTTTGAGCTCCGATTTGGACACGGTTTGAACCTGTGTTTAGACCGGGACGATCCCGTCATCCAGATAACCCCTTCCAATATATTTGTTCCTACTAAATTTGTCGTAACCAATTTACGACACGTTTAATCATAGTTTGCATCAAATGCAACGTTTGTCCGTATTGCTATTGCGACTAACTTTCACAACAAGCTTTGTGAATATCATCAAATGATATCTCTCTCTATTCTATCTTCCTATTACTAAGACACGAACACTACTCGGTGTGAGACCCTACAGCCTGACCTTACTACAGGTTGGGGCTCGGAACCCCTTGGCGACGGTCACTACGAGCAGTAGCTGTCGTCCCTGTTTCAGCATCATCATAACGTGATCGACCCATTGACAAAAGTACCATTGGGCTTATATTGGCTGTGTCAGTGATGAACTTCGTTAGCCGTAGTCCCTTCGTCAAGATTGTGTTCTTGTTGGCATAGGGTATGGTTTACTGTCAACCCTATTAGACAACATTGGTCAGTATACGGCGGTCTTTATTGTATACACGTTGTACTTCTTACAACGCACCCTGGCCGAGGATTAACATAAAGACCGTACTGAGCCTGTATCACTAACTTCCCTTTAACGGAAGTGACGAATCCCATCTTAGTCATCTATTCGCCTCGAGAGCTTCGGGTGCAGCTCAACCTAAGATCTTTTAGCAGGCCTAGCCTCGAAGCTAGATCATAGTTCTAAGCTACACCGTTCACTCACAGGTTTGTACAAATGACTTCGGGTCTTAAGGACCAGCTAACCTATCGTCACCCTAGAGTTATTAAAGGCAGTTCAGTTAAAGTCAACCATTTAATAACTCTTATGTGGTCGTTTAGTGAACTCATTCTCTAATAAGCACTTGTGTCTCATCTCCGAATTCACCAAGTCGAATGACTATGAGATCATCATTACCCTAAGGTAAGACTAAGACACAATGGTCTATCCGATGTGTCGATATCCAGTTCTCGACACATCTATGGCTATGAACCGTTTAAGACTTACGTTCTATTCGGTCACTTACTTACTCATAATCGAGATCTCATCTAGATACGTAAAGACCCAACTATAAGTCTATGGATATTATCTAAGTGTATTAATACGAACTATTTATACTTAGAATAATAGGTACCATATACGGTATGAACAAGACGTATACTTATGGATAAATGCCTTATGGGCATATATTCTCCTACACTAACATCATTTATTCCCAAATTGACTAAGTATTTAATTCATACTTAGTTTTTTTTATTAATTTAAATACCTATTTAAACCCCCTTATTCTCATATTCCTCAAAAGGCCCAGGCCCGAACTCCCCCTCCCTCTTCGTTCTTCTCCGACGGACTCACCCCCCCCCCACATTCGCCTTCGCCCGCTCCTCGCTCATCGCTCCGACGAACCCCGGAGCACCCTCCGACGTACCGCCGACCGCCGCACAACCCCGATCCCGACCCAACTTCTCTTCTCTCTCCCTCCAACTCTCTCCCTCGTCGAGCTACGGTGAACTCGCCGTCGATAGAAGCCCACCTCCCTCTCTCCACCACCGAGCTCCACCCCAGCACGCTCCTCCTCTCCCCTCCGAGCAGCACAAAGCCCGCTCCCCCGCTCGTCCTTGCCTCTCCGCCCACCGCCGACGACAGCGACCCAGCCCCCTACGACAGACCCAGGAGCGCTCGCCGCCACAGCCTCACAGCAGTCGTCACCGGCTCTGCTCCGTTGCTGACCCCGACGCCGCTGTCCACCTTCTCCAAACCACACAGCCCCCGCTAACTCTCCGAGCGCTGTCCGACGTCGTACACCTCGACGCCGCCTCGTCCTACTCTGACGAACCTTGCCTCGACCCATCGCCACCGCCGCCACCCCGCACTGCACCGCTCTCCTCCGACTGAAGCCCTGACGATGCCCACCGCGAGCTTCGACAGCTCCTCCGCGCTCACCTCACTTTGCCGCCATGTTTCGACACTGTACGGTGACGCTAGCCACCGCTGCGGGCTGCCTCCACCCCCCGCCGCCGAGCTGCCACGTCGCCGCTCCCCTCGCCGCCAATCGCCAACAGCAACACCCCGAACGCCGATCGATGCATACATGTTTAAGGGTGAGAAACGAATTTTTAATGCAAAAACATTTTTAATACGTATTTGAATACGTAATGAAATACATATAGTATACTCAGATAGTAATAAATTGATAGTAATTTGTGCATGCCTCAGAAAAATACGAGACCAGTCTCAGAAAATCAGAAACGACAAAACGGACTCATTAGTGTTGGTTTCATCGCCAAAAGGCAAGTATATCTCTCACAGTAATTTTCAAAGACAAAACTTAAATAAGCTAAATTCCTTTTAAAATTCGTATCTTGCGATTTTTACGTACACTGACGTACAAGAAAAATATATGTTGTAGCACTAGTTGATACGTTTATTTTAACCCCTTGTTGGAAGAATTTTGACTTACGCTTTGCTCTAAACAATTCTTTGAACATATGTCTTAAAAATGATTCCTTGATTTAAAAATTGTTCGTGGCCATTTTAAATTGTTTAAAATTGATTAAAAATTATTTAACAATCTTGAAAAATAGCTACTAGCCTTAAAAAAATATTTTAAGCTAATTTAAACTTATTTGCTTAGTCAAAATCATTTCTTGCTCATTCTCTTATATATTTAATTAATTTTTATGTTTTCGTTTAATTACTAAATCAAGTCGTGAAGTCATGAACTTTTGTGAAACTATTGTACGGACTATTGAAACACCAAGACTGAATTGATTGAATGGAAGATGTATCTTCAACAATACTGAATGGAATTTGGAACTTCAACAAATGGAAGATGAAACTTTAATATAATGAATGGAAGATGGAATTTCAATATAAATAGATAGTACACATCCTATTGACCCGACACTTGACTTGACCATGGGATTGGGGTAGTCTATGATCACAAGTGCTATAGAGTGTCTGGATGCACCCATACTAAATTACCTCCAACACATTACGGCGGTTAAATCCTTGACCGTCACCATATCGGGAAGATGGGTACTGCCTCGGAGTTGATCCCGTCGCAGGGCACATGTTGGTTATCTCTCGTACTCTTGGACATGGACTTATCACTAGGATAGACTGGTTATTGAATATTGTTCTAACTTCTTTTTCTACATGTTACTACAGTTTTACCATTACATGTTAAATTGTCACAGGTTGAAGATAGCATTGCATATTGTTATTAAATGATTAAATTGTTGCAGGTTGCAATTGCTGGGAATACTTAAATTATCATAACTCTTTCATATTAAACTTATTACTTGTCTTTTTCAGCTTGGTTTTTTTAAAAATGTCTAACGTTTTGGCTTTGAGATTATCTTGCCGAGTAAACCTCACTGACGGACATTTCACTTTGTTGTTTTAAGAAATGTCTGCCAGGTATAGATAGTGAGTTCGCTGAAGACATTGCTATAGGAGTCAAGCCAGTGCTTGAAGACTACGTGGAGTATCTATCCGCGAAAGACTAGACGATTCCTTCACGACTGCACTTTTAATTATTTGAAATAATGTAATTTGTGTACTATGTTTGTATTGGCCATGCTAGGCCCAAGATGTATCTTAATTGTACGCTAGATATGTAAAATGTTGTTTGAGCTGCTTCTTAAATTTACATGCAAGGATTTGCAATTTCTACACAGATGCTTAGTGTGTTTAAGCCAAGGAGGAAGAAAAGAAAAGGAAAAAGATTTTTAAAAAGAAAAAAGTACTCCTCCTTATTTTAAGCACATCGCGGACCCGCTCGCGTCCTCGCTACAAGTAAAATGGGAAGCGGGGCGTGACCGGTTTTAGTGGTGGCCCATGCAGGGCTTGCTTTTGCAAAAACTTTAAGATCGGTTTAAACGATATTAATATCTAAGTGTACAACTAGAATATAATTATTTTAATCTACCTTACATTGCAGTTTGTTTTGAAGTATGGCAGGTCAACCAGATACTCACGGCGTCACCAACAACGACATCTTGAGTATCGTAAAGGAAATACTGGAAATTCAACGCCCAATTCTCCATGAGGCTATTAAAAACTCGGTAAAGCATCCCAAGGGAAGCATCCTATGGAACCAGCGGGAGACGCCCTCCGACCGATGCAGACTACATTCATGAGGCCTACATCTTCAGTCCATAACCGATCCCTGATGGTATGCTTCCATTGCAACCGAAAGGGACATATCAAGAAGAAATGTCACCTGCTGCTAAATCAATGTTTGGCCTTTGGAGCATCTGAGCACTCTCTCAGGAACTGCCCCCGTCATATTAACAAGAAAGCGACTACGACAACAGGAGTTTCTGGATCAGCACAGCGTAAACCACCCCTAGCTCCACAACATCGAGTCTTTCATCAGGCCAAACTGAACCAGGCCAGGTATCAATCGGAGTTCATTTGTGAATGTTATGAACATTTTGGTGATCAGGTGTTTTTCTATGAAGGGTCTGTCAGACCAGACGCTGCACAATGTCGAACCAGACATCTGGCCACTCTTAATCAGGCGCTTGGACCATCTCCATCAGGCACCTGGTTGACCTCAAATTCTATCTGTTGGGAATTTCGAGCTAGCCGTTTCTAGCCGTTATTTTGTCCGTTTGTGGGCTGTTTTAGGAGCTTATTTAAGCTCGTTTGAGTGGCTGTTTTTGGCATCTCTCCACACTGATAGTAATCATTTTAGAGAGCCAAATTTGAATGTTTTACTTGAAGAGAATCATTTTCCCTCATTCTCTCTCTCTCTCTCTCTCTCTCTCATTACTTCACTTGGTTAAAGCGGTAATGCATTGACCTCACATCAAGAAAGAGAGATTTCCAAGTGCATCAACTTCTTCATCAAGCACTTGGTGTTTCAATCTTCCATGCCTTCACATACACATCGGTGAGATCTATTCAAGACGTAGGTAAGATTGTTCTTTTTCGTTTCTTTTGGTTACGAAACCTAGTACTCGGGTTGTGAGTACATTGTGGGGGATTTACTCCAATTGAAGAGTTTCTCTCCATATCTCGGTTTAGGAATTGTAGCTCGTAAAGAGTGTGCTTGTGTGTCCAGGTGTAGAGAGCACTAGTGGATAAGCCATCACTCCGGTGTAGGAGGATGGGTTTGGAGTAGGATCGCTGGGAAATGATCCGAACCAGGATAAAATCCTTGTGTTTGCGTTTGCATTATCTCTTTGTTGTGGTTGTTGTTGACCACATTCTTTTTATTTCCACTGCGTATTGTGCGCACAATTATTAGGAACTTTTTAATTATGCATATTGCTTATCATTGCACTATTTACGCTTGGTACATTGTATGTTGTGTAGCCACATGTCCCAACAGATCTCACTCTTTCGTCTTATCTCTCTATCTCGATCTCGATCATGGCGGCCACAGGTAACAAGGCAAATAATTTTCATGGGCTCAAAACAAACTAGAATCTATTGCGTCCTGTAACAAAGTGTTTGTTTCCTCACTGCAGAACAAACCTGTGCTAGAGTTGAGATATGAATTTATGAGTTGGAACAGGCTGCAATGATGAGATGCAGAGAGCAGCCATCCATTTTCTATCGCATTTTGCATATCAAGATGCGGATCAGTTAATACCGAAGCCATGGGGAGATTGCTGCGGTCGTAGGACAATTTAAACTCGTCTTCTAACACCAAGCTGAGAGCCCCAAAAGTTCATTCCACCGTCTAGTGAGATCACCTATTAACAGCTACAAGCCGAGACCATAAGGTTCTGCTTGCCATTCCGATTTCAAAGAACAGCACTGCTGCATCAAAAACCCTCCTGAAGATCATCAAAGCCTCTCCTGAAGATCTTCACCGGCGCCGATGCCTTCATGTGCTCCCTCAAGGAATCCATCACCGCCCACCTCTGCTCCCTCGCCGACATCGAGGTCATCGACCTCGGCATCACAAAGTACAACTACATTACCGCCAAGGTCGGCCGCCAAGTCAGCACCTCCAATGTCATTGCTCGTGGCCTCCTCACCGGCAAGTGGCAACACCGGCATCGGCGTCTCCATCAAAGTGAGGCGTAAAGAAAAAAATTGAGAGGAAAGAAGACAGTAAAATCAAAAGATTGTGAAATCATGGCAAAGTTTGTAATTAATTAAAATCTAAGGTTAAATTTATAATTCCGAAAAAATTATTTGTAGTGAACTCCTAAAAACATGCAATGCATCTACATTCAGTCTCCTGAGCAACATACAAAGTTGCAGGCAGGGGTCTGCCTAATCCCCACCAACCTGCACCTCACGGTTGCGACCCAATAGGAAGAAGAAAAGGACATGAATCACACATTGAAATTTCTCTTGCTACCAACAGCACTAGACTTCCCTTTTTCTTTTCCCGGAGAAAGGCGTCTCCTCTAGCCCTTTTTTTGTGGTTTCTATCCCTTCATTTCTGTACACATGAAACTAATGCTCCACAAACATTACACATGCGAATCATATAGATGCAGATAGTTGCATACTGCTTTTTCTTATCCATTTCTCCAACGGTACAAATAGACTCTCAGATACACTGCAAGCTTGTATCCAGTACATCCTCATGATAATATGATGCTGAATGCAACTCCCTCAAGAAAATGTCAGTTGTAATGGTGTGGTTTGAGGGTTGTTCGGAAAAATTTGGTGTAGAAATTTGACTCAGCCTTTGTGATTCCTAGCGGAATGCCTGCCACCAGTCTTTCTTGAGGAAGACGGAGTTGCAGCTGCTGCCGGTCCTGGTAAGACTGTGCTGCCTTTGATATCACTGGATGCAGAGCATTCTAGTTCATCCACTACCTTCTCAGCTTCAATGTGAACAATTAAATCTCGAAGCTGCCATACAAGACGTTCAATGTTTAGGTGTGCAAGAAAAAAAAACCCACCCCGCGAGTGGGCAAAGACCTTAATGACGCAGTTGTTCCTAACAAACCAACACAAATTTTGTTAACGCACCCAGCCTTGATCACAAACTGTGCCCAAAAATACATGCTTCTGGTTTTGGAGATGGGACAGTTTTCCACCATATCAACATATACCCAATAACCAATTACCGTAACAATAGAATATATTAATGCTGACATTCAACCTCACATTACCAAATGGCATGTGTTACAATTGCTTTTGTTTAAATCTAACTATAACTAACAATTCAGGGAAAAAAAATTAAGCATGATCCTCATTATCATTTAGTTCGGTGAAGTTAGCCAATAAGGGTTTCTAGCACACTTATTATAGGTGAGAATATGATAGTCAGAAAGTTGAATATTACAACGTTTTGGTTGAACCAACACATGCTACAGTGCAAACCAAATAATTTCATAGAGGGAAATAATTTAAAAAGAATAGAGTTTAACGCGAAGATATTGAGATCAGAAAAATCCACTAGATCCCAGCGGATCAAAATGTGTACCATCAGAAACTAGTTATTGTTGACATATGATTCGGAATTCATTATCTGGGTTTGACACGACCGTGCCAAGTTTGCGACGGCAGTGCTAAGTTTGCGAAGTCTGCTAGTTTTTGTGCAGACCGTGACACAGTCGTGCAGAGCTCGGCACGGCCGTGCACAATCTGCAATTTCCAAAGGCATATTACGCAAATGGTGTCACGGCCGTGTTGCACGGTCGTGTTGACTGAAGACATGACAGACACGACTTACACAAAGGGTGACACGGACGTCCCAATTTCTTGCATGGCTGTGTCGACTGAAGATGGGACAGACACGACTTTTGAGTTAGGGTTTTAATCTAAAACCTAATCTAATCAGACGGCTGAGATCCCGCACGACCCATGGGACTATTTAAAACCCTTCCTATGGTTTATTTTGGAGAGAGCATGTGCAGTCATCAAGTTTCTTCTTCCTCGCGCGTCTTGGAGCTTTGGGACATGGTTTGGTGAGTGACTTCTTGATATTTCTTTGTGAAATTCATTGTAATCTTCTTTTTTGTATCTCTATTTTCGGGTTGATGGGTTATTGGTGAGAGCTTTGCTTTCTTCTCTTTTGGTGAGATTTGAGATCTCCTTTGGGTTTGTTGAGAAGAGTTTGAACTCTATCTTTGGAGTTATTGGTGTTCTCTTTTGTTGAAGAAGATTGAAGGTGTCGGTGTAATTCTCTCTGACCATATTAGTAGAAACCGTCATCAGGAAGCTGGACGTAGGCGCCGTTAGCAACCGAACCAGAGTAAACTTTGTCTCTTGATTTGTGCTTTCCTGCTTTCGTTACTTTTCGTATTGCTTTGTTTTGGTTGGATATTATGGTGTATCTCTAAAGATCACAGTGTAGCGATTGTTCGGTAGCTATCCGCCGAAGGGGTTTGCCTTTTCTATTCATCTTCTATTCGCAAAATAAGCCAACAGTTATTAACTTGATTGCACTTTAGATTTGAGTGCCTTTAATTACTTGTTATAACTTGATTGCCTTTAAAATTCATGAATATGATAATGATGGAATTTGCCGACAAAAAAGTTATTTGGTTAACTATAGTTGAGATGCTAGATCCATTTGGTGTATCTACTCAAATCTCACACAACAGCATAAATGAATCCTCTCCAGGTGTGAACTCATGAAAGAAACCGGTTTAATATAAAGCTTTGAAATTAGAAATTCATTAGAATGTAGGTGTTGATGTCAGCAGACCCTAGCGAGTGTGATTGCAATTTATATTTAGGTGCATCATTGCTACTTGGATCAATATTCAAGTGCTTTTACAGTTCATGAAGTTGAGAAGATTAGAATTTTCACAACCAGATATGTTATTTGGTTGCTTGAAATTGAGATGCAAGATAGAATTTAGCTGGATTTATTTGAATCGCTAGTCCAAGTGCAAGAGTAAATACAACATCTATGAGAAACCCTATAACCGGAATTCATGCATATTGTGAGTGAATTCCAATTCAACAGAAAAATCCCGAATAGTAATATCTGCTGTAATCTGTAATTTGACTTCCACCATATACAGCAAAGAAGAATTTTCCTCAACTCTTGTATGGAATCCTGAATCAGGCACGCGCACACACACACACACACACAGACCCCCCCCAAAAAAAAAAATAATAATAATAATAATAATAATAATAACAAATTAACAAACATACCCTGCGCGCACGGCCCCAGGCCCCAAAAATGTGGAGAACCCTTTAATAAAGGCAACGTGCCAGGGCGGCAGTTCATGTCGGATCAAGATTGTTCTGATCCGGGCATGTTTTAATAGATGCAGGCAAATGTATATAATTAAAGAATACTCTCTATCAACTGAAGGTTTTAGCAAAACCCAAAATTATACTCCAATTATTCAAGAAGAACTAGCAAAAACAAAGCTGAGTAACCATTGATAAAAAGTAAAATCTGCTTGCCCAGGTTTCCCCACAGTATGCATCCAAACCAACTTATACACATGTTAACAAGGTATCTCAGTCGTTCACTTGTTGACTATGTTACGTAGGACACTTCTATCTACCAAAAATTATTGTGCCCGACACATTCAAACATGAAAGGCATGTCTATCCATGTTTGACACTTACAAATACGTATTGTGAAAAAGATCAAATTTAAATTTGAAACGGAGTCTTTTATTTTATGTGAGATGGAGATAGAGCGAGTCTTTTGGGTATTGTAGTTATTTTAAGTCTTCTGGTTATTTTATAGTGTGTAAGTTCTTTGAGTCTTATGGTTGGTTTGAATCTTTTATTTATTTTTAATGTTTTAATTATTCCAGAATTCTAGTCCCATATTGGATTGCGTTTTGAGAGTCAAGTTGTAAGCCTACTTAAAGGCCACAAACTTATTTGTTTTGGGGGTAGAAAATCATTAATAAAAATTTTAGTGTAAATTTTTAGTTGCTTCAGAAAATTAAATGTTTTGCATTGGTGTGCGAGAGTTGGCTTAGTTGCCAAGGTGAGGTCCGAAAAATCTCCGCGTGTGAGGCATACGAGTAGCTGATCATAAGATTTCATATGTATGAGATTCAAAAAGTTCCCAATTTTGGAATTTTTTTCTTCTCATATTATCACATCCCTTACCTCTTCCGTCATACATCAACATGATACCAGAGCTAAACCTAGCTGAATATTTATCTTCATCAAAAATCTTTTTTAGTTGGTGAAGTTTTAGATATAAAAAGATAAAAAGATTGAGAGAAAAAACATCAAAAAGATGGTGATCAAAAAAGGGAAAGAATCAAAATCAAAAGAAAAAAAAGAGAGATTCAAAAAAATGAATTAGAAAAATTAAAGAAAACGGAGAAAGAAGTGGGACGAACAAAAAAGATAAAAGATAAAAAATTCAAAATAAAAAACCCTATACCTAGCCCCGCCGCGACCTCCGTCGTTGTAAGCGTCCACCGCCGTCATCATCGTCCCCGACACAACCTGCCGCCACCATTCATGTGCCACGCAGCCACCATCATCGTCTTCTGCTGCCTCCACCACCGTATTCAATAGGTTTTCTGTCGCAACCCGACCCCCTCAAAAGGTGCACCAAGTCACAGTGATCACAGTTATAAAGTTCGACAACCGCCACGGGAATCGGCCGAAAAATTTACATGCACCGAAGTGTAATAGTAACCGCTTCGGCAAGCTGTTTCCGTGGTCGAGCTGTGTCGCCGATTGCATTGACACTGTTCATTGGCTCAGCCAAGCCGACTAAGCCGAAGCCAAGCTGACTCAAGCCGACCTGAGTCGTTGGCTGGTCAACAGCTCAGCCAAGTTGTTGACCAGCTAAGCCAAGCCGACAACTACAACACTCTTCACATTTTTCGGATTTTTACTGGATTTTAGCCATATTTTCAGCGTATTTTGGCGATTTCTTGAGCCTTTCACGCGAAATTATCGGCCATAGTCGTCTGGATTAAAGCTCAACAAATTCTAAAGTCCATGCATGATACTACAAGGCAGATGTTTACTCCAGGAAACCTCTAATCTGATCAAATCTCCAATTGTTAAATTCTAAAAAATCCTTTATTTGATTTTGTTCAGATTAGTCGATATTATTGATATTGCACAGTTTTTAGTTTCAATTTGTGTACCTCATTAGCATATTTAGGAGTACATTTTGACTGAATTAGGTTCTTAGAATTTTATTGTATTTACGTAATTAGTGCATGCATTTAGTTGGTATTTAGGGTCTTGCATCTGCATTTGTATGATTGGTTAGTATTGCATGTTCTTGCGCAGTGACAAACCCTAGAATCGGGCATCAATGATAATGCAATTCAAAAGCTAGAAAATCGACTTCAAAAGATATATCTAAAACTAAAAGCTGAAATAAATCGAACAAGAGATCGCCTAAAAGCGAAAGAAAATAAGCTGACGGAAGAACAAAAATTTTAAGATGAAGCACATGGTACATTTGATGAAGAACCTAGGATGATCAAAACTGGAAATAATCGAAATAATAGGAGACAATATGAGAATTTTAAGGATAACTTTAGGCGGGTATAATATTGCATGATGGATTAGGATTGATGCTCCCACTTTTGATGGAACTTATAATCCTCAAACCGTCTCAGGTTGGTTAGCAGAGATTAAGCATTTGTTTGAATGGTACCAATTATCAAACGAGCGAAAGGTCCAATTTGACAATATAAAACCGGTATGGTCTATCAAAATTTTATGGACATTCATAGAGATCCAACGAGAGAGAGCATCTGAGACATACAGAATTGGAATGAAAAGAAGACCAAACTCAAAGAAAAATATTTGCCTCCTACAAATAAAGATCGCTTAATAGAAAAACTAAACGACTTACGTTAAGGAAGCATGACTGTTGAAGAGTACATGCCTAAATTCAATGACCTATTTGTTAGGAGTAGCTACAAGAAGACCCGTTATATACCATACATTAGGCGTGATATGTTCCCCACACTGTAGGCAATGTACAACAAGCATTTAACCTAGCCTTATATTTGGAATTCATGAGAGCCTTCCTAGACAAGAAGCCTATTTTTAAAGCCGGGAAGCAATTTAAGCTACCAAATGACAGAATGACCAAATCAAAAACTAATGCCGCTAAAGAGATAAATGGAAAGGTTAAGATTAGAGAACTATTACAACAAAAATCTAAAGCGGTGTAATGTTTCAAATGACATGGATTCGGTCATTTTGCTAGTCAGTGCCCTAATAAATGACATGGATTCGGTCATTTTGCTAGTCAGTGCCCTAATAAAAATCTACTTATGAGTGAGATCAATGCTGATGTGAATTAATTGAAGAAGAAAAAATTCATGAGGTTACTAATATTACAAATAATGATAAAGAGTATTCTAGTGCCCAATTACAAGACATTAGGTTTCTAGTTACTACACCTAAGAGTGAGGTTGATTGGTGAAGAACTAATGTTTTCTTTACATACGTCAAAAATTAGGGAAAGATTTTTCAAAGTGGCGATTGACAGTGTGTACTAATTTAGTCCCCAACTTAGCTATTAAAAAGATGGAACTAAAAGCTGAACCTCATCTACAGCATTATAAAATTACATATGTTGATAAATCACATTTTGTTACCCAATATTGTTTAGTGCTTATCCATTTTTTGTGCTATCACGATAGCATTTGGTGTGATTGATAGACTTGGGGCGCGTAGGCCAACCAGTGGCAGATCTACAATTTCTGGACATATGGACAAAACTGTAATGTTAGTGGTCCAAGGACAAATATGTAATTTTTAGAGGAACGACTGCAAGCGATATTGGAGGTAATGAAAGTCGCGATGAAGAAACATTTTGAGGAGATGTGACGTCAAATATCGGAGGAAATTTCAAATTTATTTCAAAAAGCCTGCATAAATCTAGATCTAAAGAAAAACAAATCCAACAACAGATCCAAGGCAAAAGGCGACACCTTTGGCAGGGGAAAAGAGATGCCACTTTGACGAGGAACCTCAATAAATCGACGATGGATCACTTCAAATGGCCGATTGATCGTGCGCGTGCGGCTGAAATCCTCCTCTAAAATCAAGGAAAAATGCGCTCGAGGCGAACGGATAAGCGGGGAGCTAAGGCGGGCCCCCAAGGAGATTGGCGACCCAAGGGTGCCACCCAGGGCAGTGACAGACAAACCGTTCCCGGGCCCAGTAACCCCAGGGAATTTTCGACATGGCCCGCAGACCGTGGTTGGCGGACGGAGCCCATCCAAGCTTTACGAAGGATGGTGGAGACTTTGGATGACCCTACGACAACAGAAGAGACAAGCAAGGCTTCAGCGGCGCCAAAGGAGATCCATAAGAAGTTGATGGCCCGTTCGGGAGCAACGACGAGACAATGGAGCCATTCTAAGCGTTGATCCAGGGTGGGACAAGGATCCGGATCCGGAGTAGCGGGGCCCACATACTTCATGCACCATCTTGAGGACAAGATAGTTCTTTGGAGGCAAAGTAATGATAGACTTGGGATGCAAAGCCCAACCAGTGATCAATAATTTCTAGGCAGATGGGCAAAACTGTAATCTTAGGGAACCGGTGACAATCTGAAATTTAGGATGAAAACCTTATGTCAGTGGTACTTTGGTAATTTAAGGGTGGCGGATCATTAGGAGTTTTATTATAAATAAGGGAGGAGATTAGAGAGGATTTATGTTGAATTTGGTGAAGAATTGATTAAGAATAGGACTAGATCCCTTAGATTAGAGGGAGAGTTCATCTTCCTCTCGAATTGAAGCTTGGAAGAGCGGTTCTCTCGAAAGAGGCCACCCATCTTTGTATTTAGATTCTATTATCAATAACAATATCATCTTTTCCCTTAATTCCACCCTTTTAGCCAGAAAAATCCCATTTTTACCCTTAAATGCATCTTTCCATCAAAAATCCTATATTTATCCCCCCCAACACAAACCCCAAGAAAAACCTATTAGTGATGGCATACCTATGAATGCTACACATTTTGCTAGGTAGGACATGACTGTATGACTTCGATGTTGCACACTCTGGAGATCCAACGTACACATTTATATTTGAACGAAAAAAAATTGTATTGACCCCTTGTAGGCCAAAGAACACAATTAAAAATCAAAAGAATGGTTAATCCTCAAAAAACCAATATCTCAAATACCTCATGTGAATCCAAGTTCCTTAGAGTTTGGCTTTGGCCTTGTTCCTGATGCATTTTATGAGCATTTTTCATATGATTTGAGCGCTTTGCATATCAAATTATCAATACTTACAAAAATTTTGCACTTAACGATGATACTCACAAGTCTGTTACAGAATCAAAGAGAAAATTGCAAAAAAATTCAGTTATATATAACTGGATGATTAGGGGGTGCCCAGAGAGGTTCGTATTAGAACAAATGAGCAGGCTTTGTATGCATCATATATGTTCTCGACGAACTTTACTGAGTGATGATTCTAATGTGATTGAGTTGAGTACTTCACAGAAGCTTGAAGAGATTTAGTACATCGAGTTTGACATCACAGATCCTCCACATTCAAGCAACAAGAAGGTTCTATATGCTTTTACTTCTTTTGTTATTTAGAAGAATTTTTCAGAAGATATTCGTCTGCAGATCTACATCCTATTATACTTCAAAGTTCATGAACACATCTCCAGTTACGAGGGACTAATGATTTCTGCTCGGTTATGATATTCCTATCGTCGTTCACCAGGTGGTGCAGTTCTTAAGCGAGGAAGAATGTTAGAGATCAAATTTGACATGGAGTCCTTTATTTTTATACGTAAGATGGAGAGAGTTTGAGTTTTTTAGGTTTTCTAGTTATTTTGAGTCTTTTGGTTATTTTTTACAGTCTGAGTTCTTCGAGTCTTTTAATTGTTTTGAGTCTTATTTATCAAGTGTTTTAGTTATTCTAGAGTTCTAGTCCCTTATTGGATTGGATTTTTGAAAGTCAAGTTGTAAGCCTATTTAAAGGCCACGAAATTATATTTTGGGAAGAAAATCAATGAATAGAAATTTTGGTGTAAACTTTTAGTTTCTCCAAAAAAAATTAAATCTTTTACATTGTTGTGCAAGAGTGGGCTTAATTGATTAGGGCGAGGTCCAAAAAATCTTCATGTGCGAGGCTGCGAGTCAGTAATCATAAGTAGGGGTGGCAAAATCGACCCGACCCGACCCGACCCAAACCCGGCCTCTTGGGTCGGGTATGGGTAGGGACCAATCCGGGTCGGGTCGAATTCGGGTCAACCTGACCGACCCGGATAAAAATCCGGGTCAGGTACGGGTTTGACCCCTCGACCCGGTTGACCCGAATTCGACCCGTATTTCGCTCTTTTCACCCCGAACCCGACCCGGACCCGACCATTTTTGCAAAATAATCACTCTTTCACACCTACCCGACCCGAACCCGACCCGTACCCGACCCGTAAGACAAACCAGGTCGGGTACGGGTCACCCGGGTTACGGCCGGGTCGGGTTCAGGTATCCGACCCCTGACCCGAATTTAATTCGGGTCGGGTTCGGATTTACCCTTATTCGGGTCGGGTCAAACCTGACCCGACCCGAATCCGACCCGACCCGTTTGCCACCCCTAATCATAAGACTTCTAAGGTGTGAGATCCGAAAAGTTGTCACTTTCTGAGCTTTCGTCTCCAAATTTCCACATCCATTCCCACTTCCGTCCAAAGTCATGTTGGATATTGGAATCCCATAATATGTTTTGATGATGATCAAACATAATATTTGGACTAATGCGTTTGTACAGTTTTTAGGATATTGTAAGCAAAGAACGGAGAACCAAAAAGACCATACGGATGGGGGTTCGGCGTACGTGGATGGTGCATCGAATGCGGACACGGATTTATTTGGCAATGAAATAATGAGAGAATATTGTCATTTAATGGAGAATCATGTCATTTAAAGTGGAGTAATTTTAGGGTTCTTATAAGGTAATAGTTTAATAGGAGAATCATGTTATGGTTTTATTTGGTAATTGTTAAAGGGTAATTAGTGAAGTTTTATTATAAATAAAGGTGTAGATGAGAGGGAGGGATTATGTTGAGTTTGGAGAAGAATTTGTTAGATCCGAGAGATCGAGTGGTAGAGTTAGACTTTGTCTCGAATCAAAGCCAGGAGAGTGGTCCACCTCTCGAATGTGACCAAATTTATCATTGTAGTCTCATTTCAATAAATGAAAATATCATCTTTCTCATCTTTCCACTATAAAAATTCTTCATTTATTCTATTTCTTGGTGAAGATCGCATCAATGGCATAGCAAGTTAGAGAAGTTTATGTGACGGTGTGACAAGCCAAGGTAAGATGACTTGAAGACATCTATGACTAGAAGACAAACTAAAGGCTACATCAACCAAACATACAAATTTATACTATGTATTTGAGGTAATATGTATTTTTTGTTGTAGAACATTTGTTACAATCTTAAAGATATCACACACACACATGAAACCCTATGAATAACTTAGAATTAATATGGAATTAATACTAGACAAAACTCTTAGGTTTCATACTAAGAATGTGCATTTTTATCCCAATTAATTGATCAATGTAGAACCCCTAGTTGACTATTGCTGAGAACATGCTAAAACATTGGCCTGGTTAGTCGACTAATGCCTTACCATTAGTTGACTAATGGCAATGCTGTCATTAGTCGACAAATGGTAGTGCACTAGTCGACTAATGATATGACCGTTGGATAAGTTTGACTTTACGCAACTAACTATTTCTAGCAGTTTAGAGAGCAGTTTGGACATTCACTTTCGCAAAATTTTCCCTCTATAAATAGGGATTTATTCTTAGTTATTCAAATAAGAAATATGTGAAGAGAAACAATAGAAAATTCAATATTTTCCTTTTATGCTCAAGCTTTAACTTTTCATCTATTGAGCCTTAGATTTCTATTCTCCATTGCTCAAATCCTTAGAATAGAAATCACATCCCATACCCATAATCAATTACAAGCGCTTCATCTTCAAGGCTATACGGATCTTGTAATTTTTCTTCCACAAAGTTTCACCTTGGGTGTCGAGGTGGTGTTGCTCTCAGTTCGAGAGATTTTTAATCTCAAGGTGTTTAGATTGGGATTGGTAATTGACAAGAGTATTTGCCAAGCTGTGAAGTTGTAACTCTTACAGGTTGCAAGTTGTTAGTGAAAATCTCAAGCTGGTTTGCTTGGATACTAGACGTAGGTCTGGGAGATTAAACCATCATAAATTGCTTGTGGCTGCGATTGGTTTGCTCTTTGGTTTGATTTCTCTTAACTTTATTTTATTGTGATAATTCTCAGTATTTATTTCCGCTACATTATGTACTGAGAATTTGTTGAAAACTTATCGCTAATCGTAATTGTTTAGTGTTAAGTATCACATCCACCAGGCAGGGACCTGATAGGAACTAAAACAAGACTTGAACTTTATTAATAAAAACTGAAATAAAAGATACCTTGATCGCAATTATAGGGGCGATCACCCTCCCAAGACGCCAATTGAAGAGAACGTCGCACTCTCCCGAAGAACGAGGGATAATCTCACAAGTTTTAGAATCAACTCTCAAAATAATAGCCTAATAAAATACCTCAACCCTTCCCCCTATAAATAGTGTTCAGAAATTACAATTTTGTAGAAAACCCCCAAATGACTGAAATTTCCCAAAACGCCCCCAGAAATCCGAAAATTTCCCAACTGCCCTTATTGAGCCTAAAACACAAAAGAGTCCAGATTTATCATTACTCCGCCACCGAAAACCACCTTGTCTTCAAGGTGGTGCATGAAGTCTATGGTAGTCCTTCTACAAGTGAAAGTGGGCATCCCCTCCGGGCTCTTCCTCCTACACTATATCCACGTCATCCCTAGCTATCAGCAACTGCAGCTCGTGTATCCCACAATGGTGCCTTGGGATGAACCTCTCATCGAATCTGAAACACAGCCCCTTTTGCCACCTCTCCCACATCTTTGCATATGTCATTTTCCTGAATTGTCCTCCTTGCGGTGGCCCCTCGCTCTTCTACTGGTTGGACGAGTCTGTCTCTGTCACGGTCTTCTGTTGTCCTCCCCGTAAGCTGGTTGTGAGAAGAGGAGCCGCCTCCAGTTCATCCAGATTTCTTTGTCTCCACCAGTCGATCCTCCACCATCTGGACTAACGTCATGGCCTCCATCAGGTCCTGAGGCTTCTGTATGCGAAGCTCTGTGCGAATGGTGGCCTTCAGCCCCTTCATGAAAGCCCCTTTATGAAGGTATTCTCCAACATCTCATCTGAAACTCCATGCACACGCTCAGACAGTACCTCAAACCGGTCCCTGTAATCCATCACTGTGTCATCCTGCCTAAGAGAGTACCTGCTCCTGCAAGTTTCCCAAGTGAGTATCGCGGAATCTCTCCACCAACCCATCCTTAATCTCCTCCCATGAGCGAAACGGCAGCCTCTGCTCCCTCCACTAGTATCGCGCGAGGGCCTTCCCATCTAAACACACCGCCGCGGCGTCCAGCTTCTGCACCTCGGTCAAGCGAGAAACCCTGAAAAATCTCTCTGCCCAGTAAATCGATGCCAATGGATCCTCCCCCCTCAAATATGGGCATCTTCAGCTTCCGTATCCTGCCATCCATCCCAAACACCCCTTGATCTGCTCGCACGCCTGTGTGCATGGGCTGATGGTATACTGCCACCTCTCCATGTGCCACTCAAATCCCCTCCGTGGGTCCCCATCTCGATCTCTGTAGTCTCCCCAGCCATCGCCGCCATCATAAAAATCATGATCATACTGCTCCATGTACCACCCTCCACTGTAGTCTCCTATGTACACCAAATAAGTCGGGGGTGGTCGGCATCGTATCTGTGTAGCTGTCGAGGGCCGTGGGCTCTCGAAACTTATCACCGTCGTCATCGGGCTTCCACACGTACCACGGAGGCTTGTCGTCGTAGTGCGTCCCCGGGGGGCCTCGGGGCCCTCGTCGGCTACCTGGATCCTCGCCAAAACTGCTACGCCGCCCAAAAAGTCCCAAATTTTGATGCTTTAGGGCGACGGGGGCTAGCGCCCACTGTCGACCCACTGTGAGGGCTCCATCAGGGGCGGCCCCTGCTGGGACCGGCACCCCTGCAGAACACATGTGGAGGCTCTGCCAGGGGCGGCGGCCCTAGATGGGGGCAACGACTTCAGAAACCCTAGAAGGCCAAGACATTGCCTGAAAACATGTGCGGCAGCAATCCAGGGGTCGTCGCCCCTTGTAGAACCCCATGGGGGGCCCATCAGGGACCGCCATCATGTGGGGGCTCTGCAGGGGGCGGCGGCCCCTGATGGGGCCTCTGCAAGGGTCGGCGCCCCTTGCCGACGCCCAGGGGGGCTCTGCAGGAGGTGACGGCCCCTAGTGGGGCCTCTACAGGGGCTGGCGCACCCTGCTGGTCCCTTGGGGGTTCTGCAAGGGACGACGACCCCCTAGGTTACTGCCGCACATGTTTTCAGGCCATGTCTTGGCCTTCTAGGGTTTCTGAAATTGTTGTCGTTCATCGTGGCCTCCGCCCCTCTTCCTCCTCAAAGTAGTAGTTGACGTCGAAAAGTAGTCATTCCTCGTAATCCTCCAAATTCTCATTGCCCTTATCCGAAGGTGGCGCCTTTTTTGCTTGATTATGGTTTTTGCCGTCTTTGGATTGATTTGCCGCCACAATTGTTGCAAGAGTTGCGCTAGGGCTTCTCTTCGTTTCCCTTGATTTTCCACCAACTTCGCTTTGCTGCATAAGGGCATCAAGGGTTTCACATTACTTCGTGGTTTGCTTCACACCTTCAAGTTCGCCGTTAATTTTTCCTCCAATGCATCGATTTTGTCTTTAGATCTCGTCACCAATCATGGATCTTGATGCTCTGATATCAAATTGATAGAAACCAAAACAAGATCTGAACTTTATTAATAAAAACTAAAATAAAAGATAATGTTGAATCATCGGACCGGCACTCGAGATGGCTCGTCCGACGAGTGACTAAAGCCCACAGAGCCCACGAGAGAAGCCTGATGCCGACTCAGTCAAAACCCACTAAACATCCGCCTGTTGCACTCCCACCAATCGAATGTGGGATTGAAGGCGGTCTCATAAATAACAGGAACGTGGGTCACGGTTACTCCTATTAAAGAGGGAGATCATGACACCATAATGGGTGACTGTTATCCACCCAACGTCACTGAAAAGACCTAGGAGGTCTATAAATACAGAGAGGGTTCCAACTCCCAAGGTACGAGATCTAATACATAGATTCGACACTTTCATCTTACATTTCTTTCACAAAAGAGCTTGCGACGTTAGATCTGAGACGAACCTCTGGGGGTCGATCTCAGCTGCTCCAAGCTCACTCTTCCTTAAGTTCCATTCTAACTTAAACATCAGAGGGGATTTGGGTCGGGACCCAGATCCGACCCACATGACGCTTCCTTGTGGTGCAGATCGCCGAGTCTCGATCTTCAGCGAAGGTCGCACCTGAGCCTTCCAACCTCGATCGATATACTAACCGTTCGAGGGTCGATCGAGCATCGCAACTCAACTACCATCCTTCCAAGACCCTTTTTCTACCAACCTATGGTCACACTCAATCGGCTGACGAGGCTCCTGCTCAGCAGGAAAAGGTCCACGTCAGCCACTCATTTGTTTTGGTCATTTTTTGCCTTAATAGTTTGGCGCCGTCTATGGGATAGTTAGCCAGCTCGACATCCCAAAGCAATCAATAAGCTATGTCGGCTAGACCCATCAACATTGAACCGAACCCAGGTCGAAGTGAGAAACAAAAGGTGAATAGCGTCCAGGTGGA
Source organism: Scilla litardierei (assembly GCA_030789695.1). NCBI lineage: Eukaryota > Viridiplantae > Streptophyta > Magnoliopsida > Asparagales > Asparagaceae > Scilla > Scilla litardierei. Next base: position 347,588,617 of record CM061133.1, on the reverse strand, counting down.
GGATGCCTCAGATTCTACATCACCATCAAAGCGACCTGGGAAGGCCACAAAGAAACTAAAGTATCCCAGAAGCAATTCGACCAATTTACAGAGCGGATCGACAAGAGTCTCAGCGTTTTGACGACTCTGGTACGTCAAAACATGGAAGATCCACTGCTCACAAATGAGCAATTACCGCCTCCAAATCCAACCCCGATACGGACTAGAGGCACGGCCCTGCTCAGGGATCCAAGAGATCGGAGAGTGGATCGACGAGAGATCACGCCACACAATACACCCCCACATCTCACCAATATGGTGAAGGGGGGAATGACAATCATACCTACGGTTTCAAGGGAGGACCCAGTCCCTCTAACTATAAAGAAGCGACTCACAACATCCTGGATCAGATAATATATGAGGTCTCCCTAGATTACGACCCTCTCAATTTTGCAGGTGGATATGGAAGGTGAGAGGAAATTCCAAACCAATCCTCAGGAGCTACATATGTGCAAGGAGGGGATGGGTGATCCCTGCATATCCAGTCCGCACTTCAGCAGACTCCATTGAAGGAGAACATCATGTCGGCTCCTTTTCTTCCGAAGTTCAAACTCCCCGCCTTGCCGGCATATGATGGCAGAGGCGACACATGGTCGCACATCCGCAAGCACTTAAACGTGATACTGCTTCATGGGGCGGATGAGTCATACATCTGCCAAGCCTTCCACACTACCCTATTCAAGAGGGCAGAGGGCTAGTACGACGGACTATCCGACGGTTGTATCGGGTCATTCGACGAATTGGCCGATTTGTTCTGCAAGTAGTTCGTCGCAAGTCGACGTCCCAAGATAACGTTCTCCCACCTCTTTACATTCAAGCAAAAGGATAAGAAATCAATCCAAGCCTTCGTCCAACAATTCAACGACGAAAGGCTCGAAGTGGAGGACATGCCAGATGTGACTGTCATCGCGGCTTTCACTCAAGCGGTGCAGGACAAACACTTGCGGAGGGCGATCCACTAGTTCTCACCTAACAGCCTCACGGAGCTGTTCAATATAACAGATCGGTTCACCATCTCTGAAGAAGCGGAGGAACCGACTGAAGTCACTGGGAAAGGCACCCCAGCTCGACGTGGAGACACGAGGCGGGAAAAGCCAACCCAGGGAACCCCTCGCCAGGAATCTCGGGACAAAACCAAGAGAGCGGAGCCCTAGAAGCAAGGAGCGCCCACCTTATGCGAGGTCAAACGCGCCCAAGACGGATGTCCTTTCTTATGCCCCACGAGAAGAACTGGTCCAAGAATCCGCTAAGGCAAATATGAGAAAAGGGACGACCTCAAGTTCTGCAAATACCATGACTATATGCATGATGGACACTCCAGGAGATCGACGCACTAGTCAAACGCAGGCATCCCAAGGACATGGTTAGCGATCAACCCATCAAGGAGGAGCCCTCGAAGCAAAAAGGCAAGATGACAGGGTCGCATGTCACTAAGATGATCGACTAGCGAGCTTCTAAGATCAAGGTAGAATAAAAAGCGTGGGACGAAATCAAGCCCCGACGAAATTCGGAAATTCATATACGCTTTTTACTTTCATCAATAAAGCATGTTTTTATCAAATAAATTCCGCTTCCTTTTCGAAACAACTTTCTTCGATACGGCATTTATGAATTATGTGAAAACATACCCATCAAACTTCCCATTAAAAGAATCCAATCCTTGGGGAAATCTAGATGGGCCGAATTCATATCGATGAAACCCGTATACACCTAACCAAGTCGTTTGTTGTAAGTCGACTGTTGTACACCTCGCCACTGAACGACCCTACCGAGTCGTCAGCCGTAAGTCGAATGGGCCGCCGTAAGTCGAAGGAGACACCCCTTCGCCGCTAAACGACTCTTTCACGGCCCATTCGCCATTGAACGACTCTCTCGTGTCGTCAGTCGTAAGTCGAAGGGGCCACCCCTTCGCCGCTGAACGACTCTCTCGTGTCGTCAGACTTAAGTCGAAGGGGCCACCCCTTCGCCGCTGAACGACTCTCTCGTGCCGTCAGCCTTAAGTCGAAAGGGCCACCCCTTCGCCGTTGAACGACTCTCTCGTGTCGTCAGCCGTAAGGCGTCGCTGAACGACTCTCTCGTGTCGTCAACCATAAGTCGAAGGGGTCACCACTTCGCCGCTGAACGACCCCCCCCCCCCGAGTCGTCAGCCATAAGTCAAAGGGGCCATCCCTTCGCCGCTGAACGACCCCCTTTGCGTCATCAGCCGTGAGTCGAGGGAATCACTCGCTCGCCACTGAACGAAGTGGTCTATTTTTAACATGGTTCAACAGGCTTAACCCTAGTCATCTTGAGCACGGGTCTAACCCGTCGAAATGGGGCCATCAGGCATTATGACCACACGGTTTGAGCGACGACAAACAAAGAGATATAAGCTAATTTTTCGGGCGGACGCTTATGCTACAAAATTGTCTCCGTTTATATCTCAATTACCCCCCTAAATACAAAATTATGACCGGGTGAGTAGCGTCAAGGTTCTGCAATGAGTCGCTAGTCCCTTGGCATCCCTCAAGCGCAGCAACAAGCTCTCGATATTCCGGAACACCAGCGCCCACGTCATCACCCGCAGTGATGACAACTTTGCCAGTAGAAGCGGTCTCCCACGTACCCTGACTCAGATCACCGTCATCGATATCTAAGAACAGCACCGGGATCTGGTTGATCTCAGCGGCGATGCCAGGAATCGGTCCTTCAATTCTGATCGACATCGTTCATAGCCTTGCATGTACAGCTCGTCGAAATCGGTCAATGAATCCTTGAATTCCTGGACTGCCCTCTCCGTTATGGCCTCGGCGCTGGCCTTCTCCTCCAGCAGAGCTTTCTCCGTCTGCTCCCTCGAGGTAGCTTGAACGGCCTCTCTTACGAGACTCGCGTAACTCATGATCGAGCTGCTGAATGTGGTTTAGTCTCAGTTTGCACAGAAGGCCTATTCTATCCAGCTCAGCCTGAGACTCTCCACGACCATCTTAATGGCCCCCATGGTGACTTCGTGATTAGCCACCACTGGTGCGCGTCAGCGCAGTGCAGAAGTGGCAATGGGAGCCGACAAAAAAGGCACGATAGTCAACATCCATGATTGCATCACCAACAATGGAAGATGGTGCAGTAGTTACCTGGACATAAGCATTGACGGCCATCGACGCAAGCCTCTCATAATCGACCCTCTCCATAACGGCCCTATCCCGCAGTAGGGTCGCGTTTTATGCGATCCGAGATGCGGTCCCACCTCTAGAAGGGCAGAATCGGCTATCCTCATTGGAAACTTCATTTGAACGACGTCCTCCGCGAGACAATCAAATGGGGCCTGAGGAGATCGATTCTCTAGCAAAATTGGTCTGAATTCATCAGGAATGTCTTTAGACAGAGACACTGGAGGTAACAGGCCTCCCCCATACCAGAAATCCTCGTGCAAAAGAAGCTCCGGAGGGGCCGATGTCTCCCCCGAGTCTCCCTCTAGAAGAATTCCCCGCTCCTACTGAGAAATCTAGGTCTCGTCGAGCAACTGACTCGTGTCCGAAGGCCCAGGCCGCTACATGACTTCATTCGGGCCCAAATGGCTCCGAGTCACTAAGGCGAAGCTGCCGCCTTTTCTTACTTTACTCAACTGCAACCACCTCAAATTCGGTGGGGGCTTCTTCTTTTTCTTCCGCTAAAGGCGAGCCAACGGAGTAGCCCCATTAACGACAATGGGTCTTTCCTCGGACGATCGAACCGTTCCTTCTCCCATATAAGGTTCTCGGGGAGACAACATGATATCCTCAGCTTCTCTAATAGAAGCCTCGACCCATTTTCTCAGCGCAATGTCCACCTGGTACTCCAGACCGACCATGCCTGCAGAAGAAAAACAATATGTTAAGACAGAGCAAAGATAGAACAGTTGATGGGCGCGATTGAACCGACCTTTTCTCCATACGGTCCGGCGCAGCACCGAGTCGGACCACCACTTCGTCTTCCTTACATTCTCTGGCAGGCTCAACACTGCGTCAGCGGCTTCCTTCTCCGCTCCAGACAAAGGCTTGTCCTCGGCGACACCTAAGTCAGGGACACCATCCAGTGCAAAAGCTCGCCTCGCTTTGGAACACCACAAACACGAACTCTTTCCATTTGGAATTAGAGGAGAGGAGATCATCAAATAGCTTCCTGCCTCGACGGGCCGTTACCATGTATCAGCCCAGAGTTTTGAGAGGAATCGAGAAATAATTGAACAATCCTAGCGACGGTTCAATTCTCTTCATCACGCACAGAGCAATAAAGCCAACCAATGCACCTATGACGTTTGGCATCAGCTGGCAGAGAGAAAGGTTCAGGGTGCTCAGAAAGTAGCGCATGAAAGGATGCATGGAAAATCGAAGCCCTCATTGAAAGGCTTTGACGTAAACCCCAACTTCCCGGTAGCCAGGAGGATGAACCCTTTCGTCCCTACCCAGCACGTGGATCTGGTTAAGCCGGACGTAATTTCTCAGAAATTCAGAGATCTGATCGACTCACACTTTAGATCTCAGATTGGCGATCAGACCACGCTCCAAACCCCCCTCTTTGTTCTTCTGCATGACGGTAACCAAACTCCTTACAGAAACAGGGGCAGATGATGAAGCCATTTTTCAAGAGGAGGAAATCTAAATCAAGAACGATGAAGACGATATCTTCGAATTTCCACACTGGAACCATCTTATATCGACAAGACGACAGCGGCATGATTAAACACGTGTCGAAGATCCGAGGCTCTAAGCATCTTGGATTTCGAACCGGCAAATCATCCAAATCAGCAAAGCGGACGTTTTGGCGCCTAAAACTTGAGTATTAATTTCTCGACTGTCGTGCCCCATTAATGTGATGTAACGTCGCTTGACCTCAATAGGCAGACTCTCTGAGTTCGTGCGACGGGGGCCATTGTTGAATCATCGGACCGACACTCGAGATGGCTCGTCCGATGAGTGACTAAGGCCCACAGAACCCACGAGAGAAGCCTGATGCCGACTCAGTCAAAGCCCACCGACCAGCCGCCTGTTGCACTCCCACCAATCAAACGTGTGATTGAAGGCGGGCTCATAAATAACGGGAACGTGGGGTACGGTTACTCCTATTATAGGAGGAAGATCATGGCACCATAACTGGTGACCGTTATCCACCCAACGTCACTTAAACGACCTAGGAGGTCTAGAAATACAAGTTCCAACTCCTAAGGTACGCGATCTAATACATAGATTCAGCACTTTCATCTTACATTTCTTCCACAAAATAGCTTGCGACGTCAAATCTGAGACGAACCTCCGTGGGTCGAAATCAGCTGCTCCAAGATCTCTTTCTTAAGTTCCATTCTAACTTAAGCATCGAGGGGGATTTGGGTCAGGACCCAGATCCGACCCTCTGACGCTTCCTTGTGGTACAGATCGTCGAGTCTCGATCTTCAGCGAGGGTCGCACCTGAGCTTCCCAGCCTTGATCGATCAATATACTAACGACTCGAGGGTCAATCGAGCACCACAACTAAACTATCATCCTTTCATGACCATGTTTCTTCCAACCTAGTGTCCCACTCAATCGGATGACGAGGCTCCGACTCAGCAGGAAAAGGTCCACGTCAGCAACTCAATTGTTTTGGTCATTTTTGGCCTTAACAGATACATTAATCGCATTTATAGGGCGATCACCCTCCCAAGACGCCAAATGAAGAGGACGTCTGCACATAAAAGTGTCCAGATTTATCGGTATCCTGACCATTGGTATTAGAGCGGGTTAACGAATGGCGTCAACAATCTACGCATCACAATTCTCCAAAGGACCCTCCACGACAAGACCTCCAATATTTGATGGCTCCAACTACAACTATTGGAAAAGGAGAATGACGATCTGTCTCAGATCCATCAACTACAATTTATGAAACTTCGTGGAGACCCTATAGCAAACCTACAACACCCTCTTATAATGGACGGAAGAAAAAGCAACATCAACCAGCAACTCAAAGGTAATGAATATTTTATTTTGTGATTTGGATGATAATATCTTCAATTGTGTCCCGCGCTAAAACAGCAAATCAAATATGGTGCACGCTTCAAGAAGCTAATGAAGTGTCAACATCCAAAAAAGAAGAATCGCATGAAGAATCTTCATCAGACAAAAAGGAACAATCCCCATATATATATATATATATATATATATATATATATATATATATATATATATATATATATGTTTCACGTCACAAGAGATAACCTTATATTCTTATTCTAAAGATAGTAATTTATTAGAATCTTTTAATGAGTTATTCGATAAATATAAAAGATTAAATAGCATGTGTAAATCACTGAGTAATAAACATGAATATTGAAGAATGAGCATGGTATTTCTTAATCCAGATTAGATGATAAATTAATTGTAAAAAATACTTGACGAAAATCTAAATGAAATTCGTTTGAGAAATGAAAACGTAGTTGTAGAAAATACAAAAGAAGAAAATCCAGTACTCAAAAAGAAATCTCAAATTTTAAATACTACAATTGAAGAGCAAGATAAGAATATTTGTTCAATTAAATTAAAATTTGAATAGATTTCAAAGAATGTTGATATAGGAAAAGATAATTTGAATAAAATTCTATCTTGCCAACTTTCTAAACATGAAATAGGGTATAAACAAAAGAAACATATTCCTAATTATTTCCATGCAAATGGAGTCAAGAAAACTCAAACATTTATGGATAAAAATGATGTATGCAAGAGAGAGGAAAATCCACCATACATGAAAAAAATTGGATAATATAAACATGTGGACGCTAGGATATTCAGTCACACCATGAGCATTTTGATGATGAACAAACATGTCATTTGATAATCTATAAGTGCAGGTATGAAAGCATAAAGCAAGTCAAAGAGCACTCAAAGCAACGTGAGTTCAACCAAGGCATAGGAATCAATGGAGTCAAGAAAAAGAGCTTAAAGAGCCAAGATTGCATCAAGAGCTTCAATGTAATATTTAATTTGATGTGATTTTAATTTACCTTGTCTTAGTATGTTGAAGTCATACTTGAAGCTCTCTCTCGCTAGAAATATATTCAAAATGTTTTCAAAATGTTTAGAAATGATTTTAAATGTATCATAAGTGTTATAGGTCAAAACAATGTTTTACCGTCCAACTAGATAGATGCCTAGTCGACCAGGTTTTACCTAGAAGACAGGCTAAGAAGCATGTCAATATAGTCGACAAATGTATATGAGCTAGTAGACAAGACAGTGCATTGTATTCGACTAGCAAGTATACAGTAGTGAACTATAAAATAGAAAGGCAAACACTCTTCTTGACATGCCTTGACTAGTCGACTAGAGGTCTTCACCTAGTCGATTGGCTGACCTTCTAGTCGACTAGGAAGTCTTTTCTAGTCGACCTAAACTAGTCGTTGAGCCAATAACAGAAAGATTTAAATTAGCCATTTTTTATTGTTGGAGTAGCATTTTGGGCAATCTATCTTGACCCAAAACTCACCCTATATATAGAAGGTTATTAAGATTTTAATGATAATATTCATTGGTCAATTTTTGAGTGAAAAATTGTTTTTACGCTTAAAAAGATTTCAAAACCCCCCTCTTTCTTCGGCCAAGCTTTTTTGACATTTGGAGGTGCATTTTGGGCAATCTGTCTTGACCCGAAATTCAACATATATATAGAAGGTTGTTCAGATTTTAATGATAATATTAATTGCTCAATTTTCTAGAGAAATTTTTTTAAGCTTTAAAATATTTCAAAAATCCTCTTTCGTTGGCCCAGCTTTCCAAAAGTTCTTAATCTTTTTTGGCCAGTTTCCTTGTTTTCGTTGGCCAAGCTTCAAATTCCATCATCTTAAGATCGAGTCGCATATAGCTCCATCACTAACATGAGCTTCAATTCAGCTATAGGTAATTGTATCAAAAGCATTGTAAGCATAAAATCCTTTTAGGAAATAGTAAAATCCTTAAGTGTGAGGTGTTGAAAATCATCTTGAGAAGAAGTGGTTTGTAAAAATCCTCTTGAAAAGGTGTACTATTCTTCTATTAAATGAAATTTATAGTGATAATCTAAGTTGGACTTGGTGCTGGATGCCGGTCACGGGATGACTCAACAGGATAATTTTCTGCATTTGTGTTTTGTGCTTTCTGTGTGGTGACTTTTCTCTTCCATTGTTTATTTCTGTTGCATACTTTACTTGAAAATTATTGTTGTTGATAAAGAAACAATTTGGTAACCCAAATTGGTTCTTTGGTAGAAATCTAGATGATTTATTTTAAATTTTATAAACACTATTTACCCCGCATTTAATGTTCTATTTGACATATCAGGATCTAACTTTGTGGTATTAAAGCCAAGGCGGTGAAAGATGACGTCAACAAACACTTTCCCGGAAGGCCAATTCATTTCATGTCCACCCATGCTCGCCGGAACAAATTACGAGAGTTGGAGAAATCGCATCAAAATCTATTTCAAGTCCATCTATGTAATGACCCCAAAATTCATATACGTGTATTAATACGTATTTTTGAGCGTACATATGTGCGTATAAATTTTTGAGGAATCCTTATATATTTTATTTAATTTTGTCAAGCTAAAAAATATTTTTAAATAATTTTGTATGATATGATTTTATTAAATAAAATATATGGTTGAAATACTAATATCTTGATGAGTATTAAGTATTATATGTGTATTAAATGTGTATAGTTATTTTTCTAAAAAACAAAATCCTAATTTTTCCTAAGGGACACATCCACATTTGATGTGTCAAGAGCTCATTGATCCTTACCTAACCCAAGACTTGGTGGCACGCTTAGAGGATTTTAGGGAGATGATGTGGCTACTCTAGGAATAAAGAAAGAAAACAAATAGGGGAAAGGAAACCAAAAATTAGAAATAAAAGGTTTCATTTACTCACTCTCTCCCCCCAAAGATCAGGCCGAATTCATCCTTTCCTCTTGCTCCCTCTTAAACTTTAGAGAGGCTGAGCACCCGTAGGGCTATGCCACCCTCACTCTGCACCCCCTGTAGCACCCATGTCGTCGTTTGGGTGCTGTTGCTCATTCTAAGAGCTTGTGGAGGAGAAGAATGATTTAGAGAAGGAAGAGGGATTGGAGAGAAAAGCTTGAGGCTTGGAGGATAAAGCTACAGAAGAAAGGACATCTAAGGTAGGATTTCCATCTCAACTAGTATTAGAGTTGCATGTTTAGTTTCAACGAAAAGCTTGCATCTTAATTATCCAAGTGAACTCATGCATGATCCTTATAAAATCCTCTCTTATTGTTGTGGTTTTAGCTCTCTTTAAGTAATCCTGAGTTTGTATGGTTGTGTGCGGTGAGTAATCCTGAGTTTGTATGGTTGTGTGCGATGAGTAATCCTGAGTTTTATCTCTAATTAAATTCTGGAAAAATTATATTCGTGTAGCCCTTGAAATTCTACCCCAAAAATCATATATAATATGTCATATGTTCAGTACAGTAATTAGGAGTAAAAATTCCATCTTTACAACATGTCGGAATTTCATCCAGTCTAGACACAGTTTGGCAAAACGTAGATCAGTCCCTACACACTCCATAGAAATTGGCTATCTTGGTCTCGTTGGAAAGATAACTTTTTCTACAACTTTCTACTAGGACACATTTTCGAGATTCTAACTGTAACATGTCCTAAACTAGCAATCTTTACCGCTCTTAGAATTTGTCTGAAAAACAGATTCGACAGGTCTCACCAAACGATTCACCATAAATCACCCAGTTCATATTTCTGCATGAAAATTTATAGGTGAATCTAGCATAACTATATCTACAACTTTCATTTGTATTGTATGGGCATGTTTAATAAAAAATTATGGAGAAATATGCTTCTTAATCTGCCTGTTCTGCTTTTCCAGCAAGATGAAAGATTTGAATGTTGTTTTAAGCTCTTTTTGAGGTTAAACTTGTCATTAATGTTCTTAATTATTTCTATTACATGGTGATATGTGGTGTATGTTCTTGGCACATGCAAAATGAGGATGTGAATATGGTTATATGTTTCATATCTATTATATGTTGTGGAAATACATGAACGAACGGCAAATGAGATACAAGAGACAAGAAATGAGAAAGGGAATGCACAAGGCGATACATGTCCCAAATGTGTGGTGAAATGTGGAAAGCGGAGTAAATGGAAAGTGTTATGTTTCATGAAAACGACTAAATCCTCTTAAAGGAGGGTGAGACGGAGTTTGGGGGAAACACGGGTAAATTATAGGAATTAAGGAGCGGACAGAAGATATATTTCTCACCCGATGTGTCACTCCCAAAAGGGGGAGTTTGAGAGAGTTAGAGAGGCCGGTGGTGTACTCGTGTTGCACCATGACTGGTAAATGATGGGTTTCTCCATTTTCCACAGAAACCCGAGATGATAGATTGTCTCACTCCCATACCTTGCTCCGTTCGGGTAGGGGGAGTTACGAGAGGCCCCTCCAGTGCCCGTGTCGCTGGTTAAGTTACCACTTTTCACCCATCCTGGGTGAAGTCCGGCTCCTAAGCGTCCTACGATTTACCCGGGTTCCAAAATACTAACCAATGAATTAATTGTTAGCCCTCATTATTCTCGTAGCAATGGTAAATGTATGTGTTGTTTACTTGTGTTTCCATAATATGCTTCTTTTATGTCGTATACCATTGTTATGCACCTTGCATGTTGTACGTGCACCTTTTCCACACTCGTATAGTTGTAGTTCCTTATATTACTTCTATAGCTCTCTTATGCCATGTTCAATTTAGTGGACATATTAGATGTCATGTTATATCTTGTTCATGCTAATATGCTACTAATGTCCCCTTTGTATGTCATGTTTCATTTAGAATGTTAGAATGCATATGTGTAATATTAATAGGTTGGCTTCATTATGTTTCTATGTTTAACTTGTGGCATAACACCTATGTTAAAATGTTAGTTGCTGGTATGTTAGCATGTCAATCAATGCTTGTACGCCATTCCACGTAATCAGATTCATTATGTTGGTATGTGGTTCATCATTTTATGCCAATATGCCATTTCATGTTAATATATTTGTTTATGCTTATACCTATGTCCATGATCACATGCCATGTTATATACATTGTACCGCATCCATGTAAGGACTAGTTGAGATATGGAATTCCTATTGGGTCACGCGTTGACGTGCCCCACCGTTGACTATTTCAGGTGTGGGTGTTGGTTGGTTGGAGCAAAGACTAAAGCAGGAGTTGGGATAAACAGATAGTCTATAGTTGAGCGTGGGCTGGGTGGTGAGATGAGTTGGAGAGACACGTGTACTCTTTGGAGTTGTTTTGGGGTGCTGATTCGTGAGAATTGTAAACTTGTATAAAAGATACACAATGGATATTGGATATATATAAGTTTGTTCCTTGGTTGTCTCTGAGTTTGTACTTTCTAAATGTCTATGTGTTGTTTATGATTGTATTTGTGGAACATTACAGGTACTACCCAGCAGTGCGCAGTGGACCTGCTTTGAGTTTTTGTACTTTTCCTTCGTAACACTCGTTGCGTTAGGAATACATGGGATGGATACATACTTCCTGGGTATCCTGGGGAGCGGGGCGTTACAATCTCCTACGACTTATGGACTATGATGGAAACCCCATATAAAGCACCAACAAAATCGGGTGCATTGACCAAAGAAGAGAATGAGAGGGATGCATGGAACGCCAAGGCGATGAACACGCTCTATTGTGTCATTAACAACACAGAGTGCAACCGAGTGTCCCTTCCAACCATCGCTCATGGTATATGGAAGATACTTAAGGAAACCCACGAAGGTAATACCAAAATAAAATCATCAAAAGTTTCTCTTTATGCCCACAGGTACGAGCCTTCGAGATGAACGGAGAATCAATACCGGAGATGTATACTCGCTTCAAGGAAATCATCAACACCCTTACCGGGCTGGGCAATATTTACTCTCACAGTGAGCATGTAAGCAAGATTCTTCGATCTCTAACACCCAAGTGTGAGAGGACGACGACGACCATAAAAGAAGGAAATAATCTTTCCAAGCTCACCTTAGATGATCTCATCGGCAACCTCATAGCGTATGAGCTATAAATACAACAAAGGACAGGGAGCAAGCCAACAAGAAGAAGGTTGTTCCATTCAAAACCACCAAAGAGACTGAGGAATCAGAAAATGAAGTTGAAGAGTAACTTACCCTCATAACAAAGGATTTCAGAAAAATCCTACTAGGTAAACTTAGAACCAAGAAAAATAGATTATCTAATGAATCTGCTATTTGTTTTGGGTATAATAAGTTAGTGCATATGAAGAAAGATTGCCCAACAGCAAAACACAAAGAAAATGCGTGGAAAAGAGATAAGCCAAAGAAGAAAGCTCTTGTCGTTTGGGATCAAGATCCAAATAAACAATCTGATGACTCATCCCATGAAGAACGAAGAGAGGGAGCATATATGTGTTTCATGGCACTAGAGGACGACAAGGTAAATTCAAACTCAAACTCTGACGATGATCGTGATTGGAGGAGTTTCACAAACTTTATGTACAATATGAAAAACATTAAAAGAACGTTTAATTCCTAAAAAGAATCATATAAATGCTCTAACAAAAATGATAACGAAAAATTAACTAATTAGAAAAAGGAAATAAACAATTTAAAGAAGAAATTGTTAGATTAAAAATGAAACAATATCTAAAGATTTAGTTAAAATAAATGATGATTTAGAAAGAAAATGTAAAACATTCAGTATTAAAACAATGGTTTAAAAGAAGAAAACACACTTCTTTTAAAAAGGAACGTAAAAACCTATAAATAATATGATCAATGTACTAGATAAAAATGTTTCAACCATTAAGCAAAAAGATGAAGATTTGCATAAGAATGTTGAAAATTTTAATAAAGGAAAATAAAACTTGAACAATTCATTAAATACTCAAAACCAACTAATAACAAGTTTGGCTTAGGTATAATAAGAATAGTAATATGAAAAGTCAAAGTCAACATAAACCTAAACAAAATCATGCTTATTTATACACAAACTAAGAATTGCCCGTGCACCAGGTGCACGGAGTAAAAACAACACCCGAAGAATAGGGTACGGTGCACACGAGGAAGCATAAAGAAGCGAAAACTGTGGGTGCATGTGTCGGCAGCGTCGGGTGGTAAATAGTGCGAAAGCCGGGGGCTAAAATGCAAAACAGCTTGGGTTAAAGGTGTAAAACTACGGTGGCAAAATTGTAAAAACAAAGGGAGAATTTGGGGATTTTTCTGTGAGTGGGAGGATCACGTGGGCTTGGGGTTTTTTTTTGTCTTTTCCTGTGAGTATGGGGAATCACGCGGCCAGAGGGATTTTTTAATTTTTTTTAGTGGGGGCTTCCCCCACAGTCCGACGTGACATTATTGCCATGTCAAACAAAACCGTGGGGGGACGACCCCATTTGTAAGATAGATTTTCCTTAAAAATAATAATGATAAATCCAAACCAATATAAGACTAAAGAGATAATACAAGTTTGGATACCTAAAATGGATCAATTAAAATGAAAAACAATTATGTTAATAATTTTATGATTAAATATTCACATGTCTAAAAACTATAAATATGTCAACGATGGAAATTCTAAACCTAAATTGGTTTGGTTTCCAATTGAATGAAATAAGCTTGTGAAACCACTAAGGTACCATAAACCCTAAAGCTAATTCTATGGGTACCTTAGATTAAAAATATTAATAATAATAATGATTATATAACAAGTATTACACATAAATGTAGTGAAAATCTTCTTATTCTTTTCTTGCTAATTAGTCAATTAACAAATGCATTGTAATCGACTAATTATAAATTATGTCAGAACTACTTTCAATTTATAGAAATTAGTCAACCAGATATGTCATGTCAGTCGACTAATCCCCACTAGACTAATCCCTTGACTCGACTAACTACTGGCCTCTAGTCGATTAATGGTCATATTTTCTAATAGATTCTGTAGTTTAATATTTTCTGTTTTATTGTAGAGTTCATTATTTGTTTTGGGTTTCATCCAACTTAATAAGAGCTTGAGTTTAGGATATTATGACTAATTACATGGACCAAAAAGAAATAGGGTACCAAAATCTCTTGTTTATTTTCATGTATTCAATGGATGTTAATGCTACACATACAACCCTATGGTACAAGAAGAAGCAAATGCATGAATTCAGGAAAGCGGTAAAATTTGATATGCAACTTTGCAGAGGAAGCTCAATAAAGTTTGTAAATATGCTTTTCGACAATTGGTATCATTTAGTTTCAACATGTGGTATCTTGCACATTCATATGCTTACACATATACACATTCATTATATAACATAAAGATTACTATAACACTTGGTATCATAATGTTTGAGATATTGAGTCACATACACTTCAAAAACACTATATTTGACTCATGTCATTTTTAAATGATACTAAGGGGGAGAGACAAACAAAGGGGGAGAGATTATTTATGTGATCCTTTGAAAATTTTAGAGGAAGAGAGATTAAGGGGGGAAGATTATTTTAATAATGTCACTTAATATCATTTCATTTTTAATAATGACAAAAGAAGGGGAGAGAGAGAGTAGATGACATACATAAAATGTGATTGGAATATGATTATATGATTGATTAAACATGTGGTATCAGACACTTTTGATCAATGTTTGCATGTTTAGCACAATTTCAGTTGTTAACCTTACATATATTGCTAACATGCAATGTTGCAGGAAGAATATGTATTAAAATCATATTTTTATGTATTCATATTTGTCATCATCAAAAAATGAGAGAATGTTAGCATATTGAGTCACCCCAGGAGTATTTGGATGATGAGCAAACATGGCATCTAATAATCTATGAGTGTGGATATGAAACCATAAAGCAACTCAAATAGCACTCAAAGCAATGTGAGTTCAACCAAGGCATGTCAATTAAGGGAGTTTAGAAAAAGAATTTAAAGAACCAAGATTGCATCAAGCGCTTCAATGTAATATTTAACCTTGTCTTATCATGTTAAAGCCTTAGTTGAAGCTCTCTCTCCCTTAGAAATATATTCAAAATGTTTTCCAATGTTTAGAAATGATTTCAAACATATCCCAAGTGTTACGGGTCAAAATAATGTTTTATAGGTCAACCAGTCAACTAGACAGATACCTAATAGACCAGGTAAACCTAGAAGACAGGCTATGAAGCATGTCAATCTAGTCGACCAATGTATATGAGCTAGTCGACTAGACAGTGAACTGTATTCGTCTAGCAAGTATACCGTAGTCGACTAAAAAATAGAAAGGCAAACACTCTTTTTGACATGCCTTGACTAGTCGACTATATGTCTACACCTAGTCGATTAGCTGACCTTCTAGTCGACTAGGAAGTCTTCTCTTGTCGACTAGAACTAGTCGTTAGGCCATAATGGGAAGATTTTAACTGGCCGTTTTTAACTATTGGATGGGTATTTTGGGCAATCTACCTTGACCTAAAATTCATCATATATATAGAGGGTTGTTCAAATTTTAATAATAATGTTCATTAATCAATTTTTAAGAAATTATTTTTAAGCTTTAAAAGATTTCAAAACAAATCTTTCTTTGGCCATTTTCCTTGATCTCCATGTGCTTCAAATTCCATCATCTTGAGATCAAATCTCATATAGTTGCATCACTTACACAAGAGCTTCAATTCGGACTATAGGTAATTGTATCAAAAGTAAGCATAAGTATAAAATCCTCTCAGAAAAATGTAGTTGTAAAATCCTCAAAGGTGAGGTGTTGGAAATCCTCTGGGAAATGTATTGGAAATCCTCTTGGAAAGAGGTAGTTTGTAAAATCCTATTGGAAAGATGGGACTGTATTATTCTTCCATTGAAGAAAGTTTATAGTGGAAATCTAAGTTGGACTTGGTGCTAAATGTAGGTCACAGTGTGACTTAACCAGGATAATTCTTTGGGTCTGCGTTTGTGATTTCGGTGTTGTGACTTTTCTCTTGCATAGTTTATTTCCACTGCATACTTTACTTGCAACATATTATTGTTGATTAAGAAACAATTTGGTAACCCAAATTGGTTCTTAGATAGAAATCTGGATGATCTATTTCAAATTCCATATACACTATTCACCCTGTTTAATGTTCTATTTGTCATCTCAGGATCCAATAGTGGATTCCTAAAAATTTGAACAAAGTAAAGATGATTATGTTAACTTTATTAAAAATATGCACAACTCTAAAAATTATTTAAATGTGCACTCAAGGAAATCCGATCCAAAATGGATCTGGATTCCTAATGATTGATTTTTTAACCCAATGATATTAAATGTGTATTTTAGTTAAATGATTTTCTTACATGATACCTAATATAAAAATAAGATTAAAACTAAAATCAAATTTTTAATCTTAGATAAAATCAAGGAAATAACACAAAATTAATACAAAATGCATTTCTAAGAACATGTCAGCTTCACTTCTATTTCTCACAGTTTAATCGACCAATGCTCATTCACTAGTCGACTATCAGTTTAGTCGACTAATAACATGTATTGGTCGACTAATATTACTTAATATAATATCAGTCAATGTTAATTATAACTTATTTGTGGTTAAATGAATTGTATTTAAAATTGAGTATCTAATAACTAACCCTAGGACCCAAAGGGTACCAAGCTTCGTGATTTTTCCAGGTACCTATAATAAAAAGGATGCATACAAATTGATGTGACTTCCAAGATTGATACCAGATTTTTTGGCACTCCCTTATCATGACAAAGGAGAAGTGCTTGAAGGCATGCATCAAAATCAAAAAGGGAAGCATCACTAGGGAGAGTATGCATAAAGTCAAGGGAGGACATATATCATTTAAAGTGTTGAATCCTAAAATGTTTAAATATCTAAGTTTCTTATTTTGATTAATAAATGTTTGTCATCATCAAAAAGGAGAAGGTTAGATATCGGAATCCACCAATATGTATTTTGATGATGACCAAATGTAATGCTTGAACTAATGTGTTTGTACAGTTAAGATATTGTTAGCAAATGATAAAGGACCAAAAAGACCAAGCGTGAATGACAAAGCATGCTTGATAAGTTTATGTAATGGTGTGACAAGCTAAGACAAGATGACTTGAAGACATCAATGGTAAGAAGACGGATTACAGGCTACATCAACCAAGCATACAAGTTTATATTATGTATTTAATGTAATATGTTTTTCTTGTTGTAGGATATCTGTTAATGCCTTGAAGATGTCACACACACATGAAACCCTAAGAATAACTTAGAATTAATATGATATGTGTTGGCCTAAGTTAGTCCACTAACTAAAGCCTAAACTTTGTTTTGATGATGTCAAAAAAGTCATACGTGTTTAATATATCTATCTAGTGAGTTTCAGATCAAACGGACGTCAAACGGCGATGAAATGTGCAAAAACAGAAGTTACACGGCTGTGTCAGCTGCACGGTCGTGTGTATCAGAATAAGAAATGTGCACGAATGGCCAAAGTAACATGGACATGCAAGAGCTGACACGGCCATGTCTAAATTGAACAGTAACTTCAAAGTTTTCCTGCAGACTGGCCCACGGCTGGGCGAGGGCTGACACGACTGTGTCTAGACTAAACATTAACTTTGAGATTTTCATGCAGGCCCTAACACGCACGTGTCAAGTGCCACACAACCGTGTCGAATTTGCGAAATTCACATGAAGGCCAGAGTTCAAACACGACCGTGCCGAATTGGCACACGGCCTCGAGTTGCAGAATTCATGTTAAACCCTAATTTGACCAGTTTGACCAATCAAACGCACATGTTTGACTTCAATCAATTTGGAGGAGTATCTAATCAATTTGGAGTTTCTAATTCATGTTAAAGAGGAGTTTTCAAATAACAGCGATCTATCAAATTGATGAAGATTGGATTGAAGATTAGAAGGGAGATTAGAAGATCAAGAGTTCTAAATTGAAGAAGACTTCTCATCTCCTGTAAAAGAGAGCCATCCTTTGGAGAAAATTATAGAAGCATCTAGCCAAAAATTTCCAGATTTCTTCATCCTTGTTAGCCAGCCTTGAATCACCATCATCCAAGCCTCAAGTGCGCGAAGAAGAAGAAGAAGAAAGAAAATTCGCAGACGTGACGCTAAAAAGGCGACAACTTTCTCTACACACGTCAGAATCCAGCATAGTTTGCGGTTACAAATTTGTTAAGAGACGATCTACACCACGGTGACTTCTATTTTTATTTTGGTGTTAGATCATATTTGTGAATTGCTTCATTCAGAAGCTATTTTTGTGCAGCTTTGAAATGATAACTTGTACAATGTGATCACTACCTGAAAGTGTGATCAGTTTGTTTCTCTTTTTTGTTATAAAAGTGGGTGAAAGCCTGAAGGGTTTGGGGTCGGAGCAGAGGCGGGGAGCCACTCCGTTGAAAAAATCATTGATTGCCTTACTCTAGGTTTTGGATTGGTTGTTCTGCACTTAAATTTTTAATTTGTGCACGCCATATTCCCCCCAGCGTGTGTTTTTTCAATTGGTATCAGAACGGAATTTCTTTGGACTCAAAGTCTAGAGAAATTTCGATCTTCATTGCACAAATTCCATATACCAATTCTACTGACCCTAATAACCAAAAAGGTCACTAATACCTTATATCACCATTATTTGATGGCACTGACTATAGTAATTGGAAACAAAGGATGTCCATCCACATCAAGGGTATTGATATAGCCTTGTAGAAGATTATTAATGATGGCTTCACCTTAGTCGATAAGCCTACGCCAGAGCAACAGAAGAAAAATGAACGATTAGAAAATTTAAAAGCTAAGGCCATGAGCATCTTGTAGTGTGACCTTAATAAAATTGAATACAATCGTATTTGCTCTTGCAGCTAAATAGATTTGGACTAGCAACCGAGGGAAGAAAGTATGAGACATGTATATGCATGTTGCAACAAAAGTACGAGAACTTTTCTATGCTTCTTAATGAATCTATTAACTCTATGTTCTCTCATTTTGCAGACATCGTGAATCCTCTTAAAGCGCTTGAAAAGAAATTCCAGTGAATGACTTAGTAGGAAAAGTTACTTTCTGGTGACTGGATTCAAAAAAAGAACGTCAATAGAGGACGCACATGATCTAACATCCATCACTTTCAAGTAACTCATAAGAAAATTGATGGCATACAAAGAACAGATGAAGAAATTAAGTGATGAAGTACCAAAGGAGGAGAAACCTCATAAGGTAGAAAAGAGCGAAAAGAACCTTGCTTTTAAGGCAATCAAATGGCTCGACGACATCAATGAGTCTGACAATGATGAGATTGCCTAGTAGTCAAAGGATTCTCCAACTTCTTACGAAACAATAAGAGAAGAACCGAAAACAAGTGGATAAGTAAGAAGGCTGGAGATGACGAGAAAAGCTCTATTCCAATGTGCTTTGGATGCAACAAACAAGAGCACTTGAAGGCGGATTGCACTCTTCTAAAGGGCAAAGAGAAAGAAAAGGCGACCAAGCGAGGAATGATGACGGAATGGGGCGATAGTGATGTCGAAGAACTTTGAGATGACGATGCTGCTGAGGACAATGGAACTTGCTTTATGGCTGTCGGATCAAATGTAAATTCTAAAGCAAGTTCAATTTTGATGAAGAAAAATTCCAAATAAGTGAAATCATGTTTTCAGACATGGTAGAGGCTTACGAATACCTAATTGAACTCTTTAAGGAAATGGCTCCTAGATAAGTTAGACCGAAAAAATTACGAGACATCTTAAAAGAAAAGCTATGAAGTGTGACACATGAGAGAGATGAATTCTTTACTAAGTGGAAGGAACAAAAAGAAATTATTAATAATTTTGATGAAACCCACTTAGAGACTAAGACTCTTGAACTAGAAGATGCTAATAAACGATTGGCTAGGTTAGAGTGTGATAATTCAACTCTACCTAAGGACTTGAAAGAGAAAATTAGCACCCTTTGTTCTAGAGAATCCGATATAAAATTCTTAAATCAAAAGGTAGCTAACTATGAAGAAAAACAAGAAGATCTTATAAAAGAAAAATCTGGTTTAATAAAAGGTAAAAACTTAGCTAGTGAATTGGAGAGTAGTGAAAAAGAGAAAAGGTATGAAGATAGGGTTAGTGAACTCGAGAACGAAAATCAAAACCTTCGTTTTACCATAAAGAAATTCACTAGTAGCCTAGTAAGCTTCAATAAAATGATAGATGGGCTTAATAATAATACTAGCAAACATGGTCTAGGAATCCAAAAGAAGCAAACAAAGAAGAAATCTAGAAAGACCATGGAAAAGAATTTTGCAAGATACATAAGCCCTCCATATTTCAAGCATGACGAAAACATGTTTCTAATCATTTACATGCCAACATTACATATTTTCATTGTAATAAAAAAGGTCATGGTGTGTACGATTGTTTTACTAGATATAATCCTAAATATTTTACATGGGTTCCGAAGCATCGTACTAACACTTGTGGATCCAAGATTTGGTTACCAAAAGGTGCATCTTCTTTTGTAGGTGCATCTTCAATCTCTGGATGATAACATATGGTACCTTGATAGCGGTTGCTCGAACCACATAACGAGCGACAAATCCCTCTTCACGATGGTATCAAGGAAAGATGCAGGAACGGTAACCCCTGGTAATGGAAAGAAGTGCGAAATCTTGAGAAAAGGCAATATTGGTAAGCATCCTTCAATTGTTATTGAAAATGTTAATCTTGTAGATGGTTTAGCACATAACTTGATAAGTGTGGGTCAACTAAGCTCTATAGGCTTTAAGGTGCATTTTGAAAATGACGAAGTCCATATTTTAAAGGAGAATGATATTCTTTTCAAAGGCACATCATGTAATAACATCTACACCATCAAACTTAGCTATTCAACTAAACTAAAATGTTTAGTTGCATCAAATGAGATTAGTTTGATATGGCATCGAAGGTTAGACCATGCCGCCATGGACCTAATCTCAAAGCTTGCTAAAAAGAAACTTGTGAAAGGTTTACCTCAAATTATCTTTGATTGGGACACGCTTTGTGATGCATGTCAACTAGTCAAGCAACACAAGAGTAGTTTCAACCCAAAAACGATGTCTCTACTACTAAGCCTTTGCAACTAATACATTTAGATTTATTTGGACCCACAAAGGTTGCTAGTTTAGGTGGTATGCATTATTGCTTCGTCATTGTCGATGATTTTTCATGTTTCACTTCGGTCTATTTTTTAACACAAACATGAAACTTTCGATATTTTTAAAATATGTTGTAAAAAGGTTAAAAATGAGAAAGGTTTTTCCATTGTCAATGTTTGGAGTGATCAAAGTGGTGAATATCTAAATGCTAGCTTTGATAATTTTTGTGATTCAAAAGGATATTTTCACAATTTTTCCGCCCGAGGACACCACAACAAAATAGGGTGGTTGAGAGGAAAACCCGTACTTTGCAAGAGATGGATAGGACCATGACTCATGATTACAAATTGCCATTATATTTTCGAGCCGAAGCCATACATAATACTTCTTACTACATTTTAAATCGTGTCCATTAGACCAGACCCATTTTGAAAAAAACACCTTATGAGCTTTATGGAGAGTTTGACTCCCAACTTATCACATTTTAAACCATTTGGATGCAAATGTTATATTTTGAAAATAGGCGATAACTTGGATAAATTTGATGCTCCGATAAGGTATTTTTGTTGGGTACTCTCCACATAGTAACCCTTATAGAGAATGCAATAAAAGGACCCTTAATATCCAGAAACCGTGCATGTAAAATTTGATGAGAAAGGGGCTACTAACAAATCTTCTAGTGGTGCAGAATCTCTTGAAATTGTAAGTGAACTTCAAATCTTGGACATGAACGCTAGCAATTCCAATGAGCAAAGGAACAACAATGAAGATGCACCAAGAGAGGAAGAGAAAGCTGCATCACAAGCTGCACCAATGAAGATGCACCAATGAAGATGCATCACAAGATCTCCCTAAGAATTGGTGCTTCAATAAGAATTATCCTAAGGACCAAATCCTTGGAGACACAGAGGAATGTATATGTACTAGAAGTAGCTTTAATTTGATGGTTAACTTTGCTTTTATATCGATTTTAGAACCTAAGAATATGGATAGTGCTTTGGAATATTTTTATTGGATTATGGCAATGCAGGAGGAATTGTCAAAATTTGAGAGGAATCACGTTTGGAAACTTGTTCCCAAACCCAAACACCAAACAATCATAGATACTAAATGTGTATTAAGAAATAAACTTTGACGATTGGGAAATGTTGTTCGAAATAAAGCTAGATTAGTAACCCAATGACACAACTAAGGGCATGTTCTTTTGCTGGAGCAGGAAAGAATGGAATAGGGGAAAGTTTGTATTCCCAGGAAAAAGAAAATGGAGTTTTGTGTTCTTTTGAGTGGAATAGAGTATGGAAAGTGGGGTTTGGAATAGAAAGTGTGGTCCACATTCTATTCTTGTGTTCTTTTGGAATTGGAGAGTTGGAATGAAAAAGTGGAAATAGGATGAGTTGGAGGGGAGAGATAGAGAGAGATGAGAGAGTTGGGCCCACCATTCCTAAGGATTCTATTGTATTCCAAGCAAAAAGCGTGGAATACAAAAGTGATCATCATTACCAAATTGGAATAGCCATGTAGGATTCTATTCCACGCCCAAAAGAACAACCGCTTGGAATACAAACTTGGAATAGTGTTAATAGTGCAGGAATAGTGTCCTTATTCCCATTCCCGCCACTATTCTTCGCAAAAGAACAGGCCCTAAGAAGAATGGATTGACTTTGATGAAACATTTGCTCCCATCGCAAAATTGGAATCAATTCGAATGTTTTTAGCTTTCGCTAGTTTCATGAAATTCAAACTCTTTCAAATGGACGTCAAGAGTGCTTTCTTGAATAGAATTTTATCCGAGGAAGTCTGTGACAAACAACCTCCTGGGGTTGAAGACTCCAACCACTAGGATTATATTTTTAAGTTTAAATGAGCTTTATATGGGATCAACCAAGCTTCTAAAGCTTGGTATGAGCAATCAACTAAGTTTTTGCTTGAAAATAATTTTCCCATGGGAAAGGCGGAAAAACAATATTTGTTAAACATCAAAATAAAGATTTACTACTAATGCAAATTTATGTTGATGATATGTTTTTGGTGCTACTAACAACTCTCTTTGTGAGGAATTTGCCAAGTGTATGTATAGGAAATTTGAGATAAGCTTGATAGGTGAACTAACATTTATGCTTGGATTGCAAATCAAACAACGTGAGGATGGAATTTTCATCAACCAAGAGAAATATGCCAGAAAATTGGTAAAGAAAATTCGGCCTTGACAATGCAAAGGAATGCTCTACCCTCATGTCAACGACGACGAACGTAGAAAAGGACGAAAAGGGAAAGAAGGTGGATGAGCGCATGTACCAAGGTATGATAGGTAGCCTATTATATTTGAAATCTAGTAGGCCCAATTAAATGTTTAGTGTGTGTTTATGTGCCCGGTTTCAATCATGTCCTAAAGAGTCACATCTTTCTTTAGTAAAACGAATTATTCGGTAAGTTAAGGGAACTTTTGATTTGGACTATGGTATCCTTGTTCCACATCTTTTAAACTTGTTGGATATTGTGATGCAGATTTTGCAGGAAGTGAGACCGATCGTAAGAGTACTTCGGGTACTTGTCACCTACTAAGCATGTCTCTAGTTTCTTGGTTTTCCAAGAAGCAAAACTCCATAACATTGAGTACAACCGAAGCCGAATATGTTTCGACGGGTTGTGCTCAAATTCTATGGATGAGACAAACCCTCAGAAATTACGGTCTTACTTTCCATCCAACCATTTGGTGTGATAATAAGAGCGCTATAGACCAATCTAAAAATCATGTCCTACACTCTAGGACTAAGAATATCGATATTCGTTCTCACTTTTTTCGAGAACATGTTGACAAGAAAGATATCTCACGGTTTGCTCCTACGAATTTGCTGAGGGACGATCTACACCACGGTGACTTCTTTTTGTTTTTATTTTGGTGTTAGATCATATTTGTGAATAGCTTCATTCAAAAGCTATCTTTGTGCTTAAACTTTAACTTGTATGGTGTGATCACTACCCGAAAATGTGATCAGTTTGGTTTTCTCTTTTTGGTTATAAAAGAGGATGAAAGCCTCAAGGGTTTGGAGTCGAAACAGATGCGAAAAGCCTAGGCTGGGAACCACTCTGTTGAAATATCATTGATTGCCTTACTCTTACTCTGAGTTTTGAATTGGTTGTTCTGTGCTTAAATTTTTAATTTGTGCCTACACCCTATTCACCCCCCCCTAGGGTGTGTTTTTTCAGTATTAATCCGAGACAAATCACTTAGGTTTCATACTTCAAATGTGCATTTTTATCCTAATTAGTCAACCAATGTAGAACCCCTAGTCGACTAATAGTTGGCTAAGAACGGGCTGAAACAGTGGCATATCAGGCTAATCGACCAATGTATTACTATTAGTCGACTAATGGCAATGCACTAGTCAACTAATGATATGACTGTTGACTGAGTTTGACTTTACGCAACTAACCATTTCTAACCATTTTTTATGGCATTATGAACATTCTTTTTCACAGAATTTCTCCTCTATAATAGGGATTTATTCTTTGTTATTCAAATAAGAAATAGGTGAAGAAAAACAATTGGAAAATCACATATTGCCCTTTGTGCTCAAGCTTTCACTTCTCATCTATTGAGCCATAGATTTCTATTCTCCATTGCTCAAATTCTTAGAATAGAAATCACATCACATAGACACAATCAATCACAAGTGCTTCATCTTCGAGGCTATATGAAACATGTAACCTTTCCTCGACAAAGTTTCACTTTGGGTGTGGAGGTGGTGTTGCTCTTTGAGAGTTTTTCAATCTCAGGGTGTTGAAATTGGGATTGGTAATTGACAAGAGTATTTGCATATTGTGAGGTAGTACATATTATGGTTTGCAAGTTGTTAGTGAAAATCTCAAGCTGCTTTGCTTGGGGACTGGACGTAAGACAGGAAGACCGAACCAGTATAAATTGCTTGTGTTTATGATTGGTTTGCTCTCTGGTTTGATTTCTCTGACCTTGTTTATTTTATTGTGATAATTCTTATTGTTTATTTCTGTTGCAGTATATATTAAAAATTTGTTTGTTGAAAGTTTTTTGCTAACCGAAACTGTTTAGTGTTACGTATCGTGTCCACTAGGCAGAGACCCTGACAATATGTATGCTATTATTCACCATAAAATATACTATATGGAGTAAGTTATACGCTCTCTTGACAAAAGCTATTATTTTACAGGTTATTTTACTTAAGTTTTTCCTTGCATGATTAAAACCCCTAAATATATATATGACATTATCAGGTAACCAGTGATACCTAATCATTTTGATCAAGCTCGGCTGATGTGACAACCTCCTAGTGACCGAGAGAAAATAAAGCACAGGAATTGTGATTTTCTTTTCTTCCAGCCAATGAGGCTACCATGTCCGCTAGTTGCGCCTGATCAAAATGGTCAACTGACATTTACCATTCATTAGTCGCATACATATGTACAAAATAAATATACACATATAGTGATGTCCTCATGTCTACTATTTGGATAATTGTCAACTCCCCATGTCCGTATCTTGTAATGCCCTGATAGCTACTGCACACGTACTAGAGGGGGTGAATAGTACTTTAAAATAATCAAGAGTACAATTCCTAATTATTATGCAAACACAACCAACAATGCAGAATGAAAATTGACAACAAGAAAAATCCAACGCAAACAAGCGATGTAATGGGTTGGGATCCACCCAAGTCTCCCCGACTTGTTCCCGGCGATCCAACGTCCCAGACACCCGGATCCCCTTCGGCTACTTGAGTTAGAATCCTCTAACTCAAATTTGCACTATGAAATTCTTGTAGAAACTACTACAAGATCAAATCATACAATGATCGAAACGTGACTACCATAAACCGGGATCACGATCTTCTCTCACAAACCGAGAGAAAAACTGAAATATCAAATGAAAGATGAAATATAAAACACTTACCACAAAACCCTATGCCTTGCGAAATACTTACTGATTTAGGGCAAGAATGGATTTTGAGGAAGAAGTTAGCACCAAACCCTAGCTCCACCAAGATGAACAGTAATAGATGGCTAGGGTGAAGTTGATGACTTTGATTCAAGCTCTTAGCTTGAGTAGTTCACAAAGGATGAGAATCTCTCTTGAGGAATTAGGGCTCAAAGAGTAAGGGAGAAATTCTTGTGAAATGAGAGAGCTTAGAAAATGAGAATTGAATGCTCTTCTCTTTGATCTCAAAATATCTCTAATAACAGCCTTGAAGCCTTGCTTGAAACTGATCAAGTTTATATAGAAAGAGAGAAAAGAGTTCAGCAAAAATCGTGGCATTAAATGCCCAACGGCTCTATTTCTGAAGCAGCTTAATCGGTCTAAGAAGGATCACTGACCGATTAGTTTTAGAACTAGTCGTTCGGTGAACCTTCTTGAACCGACTAGATGGTTGACATGGAAGATAGTGAAATAAGGAGATAGAACTAGTCGGTCTAAGAAGAAACACCAACCGACTAGTTTGACAACTAGTCGGTCGGTGAACCTTCTTGGACCGACTAATTAGTCAACAATAGCTAGGCTGAAATTTATTAGGATAACTAGTCGGTCTAAGAAGGATTTCCAACCGACTAGTTTGACAACTAGTCGGTCGGTGAACCTTCTTGGACCGACTAATTTGTCAATAGTGAATAGGCTGAGTTTAACTAGGATGGCTAGTCGGTTCAAGAAGGATTTCCAACAGACTAGATTGTCATCTAGTCGGATGGTTCTTCTTCTTGAACCAACTAACATGCATACGAAGCCGTGAAAAGAAGCGATAAGCTTCGGAAAACTTTCTAATGGCTTCTAAGGCAATCCTAGAGATAAGATATGAGCGATATGAAGATTGTTAGGCTAGTAAGACTCAAGGCTTAACATTCTACTAAACTGAAGCTAGAAGACATAAAAGTATACACAACAAACCGTCTTCAAAGCTTCAACATGAAGATTCTGAATCCCTCGACTTCAATAATAACTCCTTGAGCTTCAACGAAGCTTCAGGCACAACGATCACGCGCTCTAAGGAAGTCATGGGACGTCGATTGAGATGTACAAAGTAATTTGGCGACGATCTCCATAACTGCGCTCAAAGAGAATTAGTGCACGATATTTATGTTTGCTCATCATCAAAACCAAATCAGGGGAATCAATACTCAACATATCTAAGTGCAGCACTTATGTTCATATCGTCACAACATAGCTTATTGAACGACTAAGATACCTTTGATATTATACTTTTATATAATGCTGAGTGAGTTTTGGGCTTAAATTATGAGTGCGAGTGTGCAGAGTAGCATGTGCGTTAATAGTTTATAACCGATATTTTTCATTTTATTAGTACTTCTAAAACCCACATAACCATGTTCGAGCAGGTTTTGAGTTTTTCTACAGTCAATTTTTCCAACATGTTTCTGTTGAGCCATTGAATGGAATATTTTAAGAATTCAACCCAACTGGTCTGATAGAATAGTTATGAAGTTGAATAATTTGCTATTACTTGGCCAAACAACCCCACTTCAATAATTGTAATTACATCATATCAATGTTTTGACATCTGGGTTTTGATCCCAATATCGGCCAATGGTTAGTTGTAGTTGTATCACCCTCGATTGTAGCATAAGTATAAAGCAATTCGAATCGTATCAAACCATATATGGTTGTTTCAGCTTTGATGTCGGTCAAGGATAGAGCTTTATCTTCAGCGAGTGCTTCATTTACTCATGGATTATCTCTATCATTTGAGACAAGTCCATCCCTTGCTATAACCCATTGCATCAAGAAGTAGACTTCATGAAAGATATTATGCCAATCAATTAGCTCTTCTTCAATTTGCTTTGCTGTCATTTTATGCCTGATCTAGCCTATATTTTAATCAGCCTTATGCCATATGCTAATGTCATACATGCCTCCGCAAAACTAAAGGAGTTTCATACGCCCAATATCAAGAAGTTTGCTTCTTATTGCCCTTACAAACTTGATCCGAAAAGGCCAATATTTATCCATGTCGACAGATTTTTCAAACCTTGATGTTTTGTTAAATGAGATTCTTTCAAGCAT
Organism: Scilla litardierei; assembly: GCA_030789695.1. Lineage (NCBI taxonomy): Eukaryota > Viridiplantae > Streptophyta > Magnoliopsida > Asparagales > Asparagaceae > Scilla > Scilla litardierei. The sequence continues at coordinate 347,560,408 of CM061133.1, read as the reverse complement.
TATATAGAAAAGGTCGGGTTTTCAACTTTTGGCACTTCAAACCAGGATCTTTGCTTGTATTAGTAGTTATTAGTTACATCAATGGCATTTTTTTGGTTTGGATCAATCGTATGGGAATCTTAGAAATCTAATATAAAATGAGCAATGCATCTCCGTGTAAGCTGATTTTTCAAATCATGGTTTGTAGATAATATCTATGGTATCAGCCAACTTCGGAAAGATCATATTGGCATGCTTAAATCCAATACAAATGAACGATACATCTTGATATTCAGCTAAATTTTCAAACCATGAATCAAACAAGCCCTGTAATCACCTGAGAGTTGAGACAGAAGTCAACATCACTTCCCTAATGTATCTGTTGTTGTCAACACCACTTCATTGATAGGCTCCTAATTTGACTTTGATCCATACGAATTAGTACCAAGATAAAGTCAAAGGAAGGTGGACCAAATTTTAACAACCAGAACAGTGAAAATGGATTTGGTGCTGACTTTTCTGAGGTCACATGAAGAGAATTTGAACCAAAACATCTTATTTCTATATGGGCTTGATTTCATATGCAAATAATGTTAGTGACATAGTTCACACTTTGCGGTTGGTTCAAGAGTTGGGGTGTACTTAACGTTCCAAATGCTATATCCATAGTATTAGGGGTGTAAACAGGTAGAATTAGGATCACATTCACTTAAGATTAGAATCAGAAACTGATAAAAAACTTGGTTTTGGACTCGGATTCGGGTCAGAGTTCTTTACTTTCTATCCATGTTTTCGGTCGGATTCGGAATTTAATTGCAGGTGCAAAATACCAATTGAAATTGTTTTTAGAAATGATAGCTCACCTTTATAACATGAAACTGTCAACTTTCATGTTTTTATTTTTTTCATGATGATGTTAATATTTTATCTCCATAACTTTGCCAACTTACTTATAATGCAATATGTCATAAAAAGCTTAGTTGAATAAGCTTCTTTCGATTTCCGGGTTCATTATTGGGTTTTTCGGGTTTGGAATGGGTCATACCCGAAACCGACCACTACTGATATCAGGTTCAACCTTAGGATGCAAACCTGATAAATGCCTAAACGATCAGATCGAGTTAACGGGTTTTCAGATACTAGTTATAGCCACACATGGTATACATGTCATGCAATTGATAATTGAAAAAAATGAAGATTGACAAGTAATTTTGCATTCCTTAACCAAATCAGTAAAATCACATTTCATGCAAATTGATAAATGAGAAAAATGGAAGAGTCCCAGAAAAAATCAGAACACGTGAGTATATACCTGTTCCTCCAAACTCCTTATTTTTTCATCTCTCTGTCTCACTGCAGCTTGCTCCCTGAAAATTTATTTTAAAACGTGCTCAATGTTAGGAAGATATATATATCACACTGTCCACACTGTTCAAATGCTATAATAATAATGATACCTAAGAAATACTGCAAATACACTAGACACAGGCATGACACTAACATGGACAAGCATCCTTGTAAAGTAAGACAGGAACATCGTGATATAATACATGCGTATACGTGTAAGCACATGTGTACGTCCACACACGCCGTGCACACACACACACATGCATGCATGCATGTCTGTATGTGTAACATAGGATCTCATTGATAAGATTCAAGATGTGTATCCTATCATCCCAAATTTCATAATTGGTAGCTCATCCAAAATTTGTTCTATTGATGAGATGCAACACAATTAAGACATCTATAAATGAAAATTCAAGATTTCAATGTGTTTTACTAAAGCAAAAATTGGCAAAAATAGTTTATGTTATAGAATTGTCATAAAATAGGTTAATTTGATGTCACTTAATGCATCAGTAAAATACATCAAAATCATTTAAAATTTTATTTATATGTAACTTTATGTGTGTTAGATTACATCCAACGAAACAGATTTCTAATTCAGGTTGCCATTTTTTAAATTTGGAGTGACAAGTTGATACGAACTAGGGTTTCGTATCAATTAATTTCAGAATTTAAAGAGGAAAAATATAAAAAAGTGGAATTTTGGAATCTTAATTGGCGAAGAACTATGAAAATAGATTGATAAATGAGCCTCTTTCGAGAGGAGACTCGCTCTCCTAGGTTTGTTGCACGGAACAATGCCTAAAACCTTCACAAATGACGCCTACAATTGTTCTTCACAAAATAAGCATAAAACAAAATAAAGACGGCTAGCCCTAATTTATAGAAACGTGGGGAATTACTAATCTAGTCTAAAATGACTAGAATACCCCTAACTAGCCCTCCTACGTGCTACCGCGCCTCCTACGGCGCATGTAAGTGATTAAAGGGGGGTGGGTCCCCCCTTGGTAGCCGCCGGCCTCAAGGGGATGCGGGCTCGGGTCCGGGTCCGGGTCCGCATCAATACCCCCACTAAAAGAGCCACCTTGTCCTCAAGGTGGAAGTGGGGAAACTGCTCCTGTATCACTCGATAGGCCTCCCATGTCGCATCACAGTCTGGTAGCCCCGCCCAGTGTATCAGTACCTCCCTCTGCCCACGCGGTCCCTGACGAACGGCTCGAACCTCCAGTGGCTCCAGCATCACCTCCATCTCCTCAGTAAGTGTAGGCGGTAGGGTAGAGGACACCGTCTGCTCCCCAATGGCTCGCCGAAGCTGCGAGACATGAAAAACCGGGTGTATCGTCGCGGTCGATGGCAACCTCAGCCTATAAGCCACCTGGCCAATCTTGGCCGCAATCTCAAAAGGCCCATAGAATCTCGCGGATAGCTTCTCGTTCCGCCTCCTCGCTAGCGATCTCTGTCGGTAAGGCCTCAGCTTCAGATAGACCATATCCCCCTCCTGGAAGTGCACATCCCGCCGATGCCCATCGGCCCTAGCCTTCATCACCTGCTGAGCTCGTAGCAAATGCTTCTTCAGCTCCTCCATAATGCTCTCCCGCTCTCTCATATAGTCCTCTACCTGGGAGACTGGTGTCTGTCGTTCCCCAAATCGCAGTAGCTCTGGTGGATCCCTGCCATATAATACCCGAAAGGGGGTCGTACCTGCTGCTGAATGGTACGAAGTATTGTACCAATACTCCGCCCAGGCTAACCACCGATACCACTGTCGAGGTGTCTCCGACGCGAAGCACCGCAAATATGTCTCGATGCTGCGGTTTACTACCTCCGTCTGCCCGTCGGTCTGAGGGTGATATGCGGTACTCCTCTTCAGCACGGTACCCTGGACACGAAATATCTCCCGCCAAAACCCACTCAGGAAAACCTGATCTCTGTCTGTGACGATGGAGGCTGGAATCCCATGTAACCGTATGACTTCCCTGGTGAAGGCTGCAGCCACTGAAACAGCCGTGTACGGATGTTTCAGCGGTATAAAATGGGCGTACTTGCTCAGCCTATCCACCACAACAAAAATCACGGAGTACCCCTCCGACCTGGGTAGCCCGTCTATGAAATCCATCGTCACCTCCTCCCAGACTCGCTCAGGGAGTGCTAAGGGCTGCAAAAGTCCGGCTGGCGCCATGGCCATGTACTTGTGACGCTGGCACACGTCACAAGCAGCAACCAAATGTGCTATCGCTCTCCTCATACCAGGCCAGTAAACCTCCCGGGACATTCTCATATATGTCTGCTGCACCCCAGAATGTCCCCCGACCACCGAACTGTGGAACTCCTGAAATAATGCGGGTATGAAGGTGGACGTCCGCGGCAATACTAACCGCCCCTGGTATAATAGTCTCCGCCCCTCTAGTGAGTAACCCTGTGGCGCCTCCCCGCCTCCCTGCAGCTGCTCACGAATCAGTCTCAACTCCGGATCGGCCTCGGCCTCCTGCAACATGGGCTCACCATCTATCCATACCGGCAACGAGAGTGCTCTCAAGTGCACCCCCTCCTCTCTGCGTGATAAGGCGTCTGCCGCCTTATTTTCCAGCCACGGCCTGTACTCAATGACGAACCTGTACCCTACCAGCTTGGATAGCCAGCGCTGGTGCTCCTCTGTCACCAACCTCTGCTCCAATAGATACTTCAAACTGCGCTGGTCGGTCCTGACCACGAACTCCCTGCCCATCAGATACGGTCGCCACTTCTGAATCGCCAACACAATAGCCATCAGCTCCCTCTCGTAAACAGACTTCAGCCGTGCTCTAGCCGAAAGCACCTGGCTGAAGTAGGCTATCGGCCTCCCTAGCTGCATAAGGACCGCCCCCAGTCCGACTCCTGACGCATCAGTCTCCACCACGAACGTGATACCGAAGTCGGGCAACGCCAAGACTGGTGCTATGGTCATCGCCTCCTTCAAGGCCTCAAAGGCCTTGGCCGCTGCCTCTCCCCACTGGAACCCATCCTTCTTCAGCTGGTCTGTCAATGGCCCGGCAATGGTGCTGTATCCCTTCACAAATTTCCGGTAATAACCTGTCAGCCCGAGAAATCCCCGTAGTGCCCTCAGAGTGGTGGGTACCGGCCAGTCTATCATCGCCTCTATCTTCGCCCGGTCGGCTGCTACTCCGGCGGCCGACACCACGTGTCCCAAGTACTCTATCTGCCTCTGACCGAAGTTGCACTTCTTTCGGTTAGCATACAGCTGATGCCTCAGTAACTCCTGGAACACCACCTCCAGATGGCCCACGTGCTCCCACATAGTCTTGCTGTAGACCAGAATGTCGTCGAAGAAGACGAGTATAAACCTCCTCAGGAACGGCCGGAAAACGTCGTTCATCAACGCCTGGAATGTAGAAGGAGCATGCGTCAAGCCAAACGGCATGACGAGAAACTCATAGTGGCCCTCGTGGGTACGAAATGCTGTCTTCGGCACATCCTCTGGTCTCATCAGTATCTGGTGATAGCCCGCCTTCAGATCAATCTTGGAGAACACTACTGCTCCATGCAGCTCATCTAGCAGCTCATCTATGATCGGGATAGGGAACCTGTCAGCCACTGTCTCCTTATTCAATGCTCGGTAATCTACGCAGAAGCGCCAACTCCCGTCCTTCTTCTTCACCAACAGGACTGGGCTCGAGAACGGGCTAACGCTGGGCTGTATCACCCCCGCCTGTAGCATCTCACCGACCATCCGCTCTATCTCATCCTTCTGCACGTGGGGGTAGCGGTAAGGGCGCACACTCACTGGTGCTGCGCCATCCCTCAGGACTATCGCATGCTCGTGCCCCCTCTCTGGTGGTAGCCCCTGTGGGTCCTGGAAGACCTCCTGGTACTGCCCCAACACCTGCTCCACCTCCTCTGGAACCCCTGCCTGCGGCTCCTGTTCTGCCCCTGCTAAACGGCACTCCACCAAGTACCCCTCCCCCTCTCTCCGTAAGGCTCGAGTGATGGCCTTGAAGGCCACCATCGATAAGCATAGGGTCGGGTCCCCAGTGAGCACCACTGTCCGCTCCCCCTCCTCGAACTCCATCCTGAGTCGCTTCCAGTTCACCCGCATATCTCCCAGCTTCTTCAGCCACTGTACGCCCAGGATGATGTCAACATTGCCCAACTCAAGGGGTAGGAAATCCTCCATGATCTGTACTCCCTGCAAGGTCAGGCACTGACCCTTGCAGAGCCCCTTGCTCTCCTCCATCTTCCCTGTCCCCAGCAGCACGGTAAACTTCTCATGCGTGCTCAACTGCAGCCCATGTCTCTCCACTACCCGGCTGGAGATGAAATTGTGGGTGGCCCCACTGTCAATCAACACTGTCACCGCCGTGTCCCCTAGCTGCCCCGTCAACTTCATGGTGTGGTTCGGAGTGAACCCCACCACAGAGTTTAGGGACACCTCAGCGAAGTCTAGGTGAGACTTCTCCTCCTCCACTGGTGTCTCCTGCTCCACCTCGAACTCCTCCTCATCACCTCCGTACCCCTCCTCGTCCGGTACCATAGTGATCTGAAGCAAGCGACTAGCACATCGGTGTCCAGGGGTGAACTTCTCGTCGCAGCGGAAGCACAACCCCTTGGCACGCTTCTCCCTCACCTCCGCCTCTGTCATCCGTCGCCCCAGAGTCGCAGGTCGACTCTCTGCCCTAGCCTCTGGCGCGGCTGTGTGTGCTCTCGGTGCTGCCGCTGCGGGGGTGGGGCGGGTCCCCTGGGTCCCCCAAGCTCCCCGTATCCTCCTCTCTTCTGTATGCTTCTCCTCCGCCTTGTGGGCCAGGCGAAGGACATCCTCCAATGTCCCCGGACTCTGCATCCTCAGCTCTGCTCGGATAGAGGGCTTCAACCCCCTCATGAAATTCCCGATCATCACCTCGTCAGTCACCCCCTTCACCCTACTGTTCAACATCTCGAATCTCTCCACATAATCCCTGACCGTCCCCTCCTGCCTCAAAGCAGATAACTGCTCGTAGAAATCTCCTCCTGGGGTCTCCTGGAACCGGTCTAGTATCAGTGCGGAGAGCTCCTCCCAAGTGCGAAAGGGTGTCCGTGCCGCCTTCCACCTGTACCATGCCAACGCCTTCCCCTCGAAGTAGATCCCTATGGCTCTCAGAACCTCCTCCTCCGTCAGTCTCATCACCTGGAAGTACCGCTCCGCCCGGTAGATCCATCCGTCCGGGTCTGTGCCGTCAAAAATCGGCATCTTCAGCTTCATGAGGCGGCGGTCTGCATTAATGTCCCCCTGTGGACCCCCATCTCTACCGCGGTCTCCCCCACGGCCGAATCCCCCGCCGACTGCCTCAACGTGCCCTCCTCCGTCAGCCCCGTACAGCTCCTCGGGCCACCCGGGTCGCTCCCACGCCTCGGGCTGGTAATGGTACCCCGGAAACTCCTGCTGTCGCGCCCACACGGGCCCTCCTGCCCCTCTGTGTGGCTGTACCGGTGCTGTCCGCCCTCCAAAATAGCCTCCCGGGCCTTGTCCCCGCCCCGGAAAGCCATCAAAAACCTGCATGGGATCAACCTGCGGCCTCGGTACCTGTGGATGAGCCTCTGGTCCCCAAAATTGGGCTACTGGAGCCCCAATCGTCGCGTCTCGGGCCCATCCGCCTCCGTCTTGCCCCCACGGGGCTGTTTGTGCTGCTGCGGGCCCCCAGGGGGCTGTCGGCGTCGTCGCGGGCCCCTAGGGGGCTGCCTGAACTGCGGCGGGCCCCCATGGGCCTCCCGCGGCCCTGTTTGGGCCTGTCGTGACTGTGGCAGGCCCAAACGGGCCCGCAAAGGTCCCGACAAGCCCGGCCGGGTCTGCAGTAGCTGCGGCAGGCCCGCTGGGCCCTGCCGCAGCTGCGGCAGGCCCAGATGGGCCTGTCGCAGGCCCTGCAGGGCCTGGCGGCTGTGCCGCAGGCCCTGCAGGGCCTGCCGGTACAGCCGCAGGCCCAGATGGGCCTGCACAGCTGGCGGCAGGCCCAGGTGGGCCTGCCGGCCTTCCAAAAGGCCCTCCGGCCTCTCTCCTTGGATGTCCGGACCCGCTAGGGTTCGTGGCGGCTGCGATTTGCTCCAGGTTTGTTGTTGTAGCCGTCGCACCCTCCGGTTGCTCCCGATTTGCCGATTCAAGTGTTGATTCCCCTTGGTTTTCTCCCCCTTGAATCCTCTTCCTCCGATCTCCTCCTCTCTCTCCATTGTTAGGGCTTGGAGCATAGCTTTTATCTCCGGAATTGACGAAGTGGCCTCCCTTAAAAATTTCAGATCTGAAGTTGCCTCCTTTAGCCCTTAGATGTCCCTTGCCGTCTGCGCGGCTTCCCTTCGCATGCCCCGAAGCTCGGTTTGGATGTCCTCTTGCGAATGGGCGTGATCCTTGATGGATTCACCTAGGGTTTTCTTCAATCCCTCGATCTCCCGGTTGAACTCTTCTCGTAGCCCTTGTACCTTCTCATCCACGCCATCCGCCTTTGACCTCGTGCTCGTCGCCATTGGATCTCAGTGCTCTGATACCAATTTGATACGAACTAGGGTTTCGTATCAATTAATTTCAGAATTTAAAGAGGAAAAATATAAAAAAGTGGAATTTTGTAATCTTAATTGGCGAAGAACTATGAAAATAGATTGATAAATGAGCCTCTTTCGAGAGGAGACTCGCTCTCCTAGCTTTGTTGCACGGAACAAAGCCTAAAACCTTCACAAATGACGCCTACAATTGTTCTTCACAAAATAAGCATAAAACAAAATAAAGACGGCTAGCCCTAATTTATAGAAAAGTGGGGAATTACTAATCTAGTCTAATATGACTAGAATACCCCTAACTAACCCTCCTACGTGCTACCGCGCCTCCTACGGCGCACGTAAGGGATTAAAGGGGGGTGGGTCCCCCTTGGTAGCCGCCGGCCTCAAGGGGATGCGGGCTCGGGTCCGGGTCCGCATCACAAGTCCTCATCTGAAATCATATTGATAGGATCCTATTAAACCTCTATGTTTATATGTAATAAACAGAATGTAATAAATAAACTGCATAAATACATACATAGACATGTTCGTGCATCCGAAGCTCAAACATATATTTCAATAAGATAATTACAAGCCATGATTACATATATGTTAAATTAAATTATCATACACTTCAATGACTCGAACAAAATTACCCTAGGCTATATCCAACTTTCTATAAAGGGGCTCAATGTGTCTCATTTATTATATTGAAACATATCTAGATTCCAGACATCTATATAAATGGTCATAATTATTTAAAAAAGAAAGAACATGAAGTTTTGAGACCGGTATAGGAAGGTATAGGAAATTTTCTACACAAGCCACTCATCTATCTTGACATATAATTATATATAGGTACATATATATGTATATGCATGTATATGGGGCAATGTTAAAAATATCATAGCACTAAACCTTCCACCAGCATGAAGTGCAAATAGCATAGCATAAGCTAAATATTTTTATTATTTAAATATTTGATATTATTTTTTAGTAAATTATTTGGTCATCAATTTGTTAATTGTTAACACTCACTAATCAATAAGTAAATTCAAATTCTAAACGATACATTCATTTTACTAAATGTTCAAACAAATACTTAAAGTTATTACAATACAAAAAAATAAAAAACCAATTACTGAAAGTATTATGCACCATCTCCTTCAACATCTATCTCACTGTCCATGACTCCCTCTTTCAACCTCCACCCTTTCTCTCCCCTCAATCCATGCCCCTTCCTCTCTCACTCTCTCCCTCATCCTCACCCTACCATCGATTATATACAGATGAGGGAGAGTAGTAAAGATGGGAGGGGCAAAGATCAATGGAAGAGAAAGCGGGGGAGACAGAGAGAAGATCAATGAAAGAGAGATAGAGACCTCCATCGATCGTTGTTGCTATCAATCGTTGTCACCGTAGGAGGGGATAAAGAAAAAGAGAGAGTTGCCAAGATTGCCGAAAAGCTTGCCGTTGATCATTGTTACCGTTGCTACTTTTGCCCTAATCGAAGAGCTCTACTCCGATTCCAAGCCCGATCAAAGAGGTATGTGGCATTTAACCCTTGGCTCAAACTTGGATCCAATTGATTAATACACACACACATATTGGTTCTTTAACATAGCTATGCTATGCTATAGCGTAATGTGGTATACTCTGTTCAGAAATAGCGCTACGCTATGCTTGCAGTATGCTATTTGCTTGTGCTACGAGGCATGGGGCACACACTATAGTTCTCTATGAGGAGCTCTATTTCCATCTATTGATCTAAACTTCTGTACTTTTCTATAACTCGATATTTTAACAGAATTGTTCTAATAATATATATACTCTTTAATATATGGAAGAAGGTAAACAAATATATCAAATGAGTAATTTAAACAAAGAAGTACCTGAGAAAGAAAACATATGTAGCAACATCCGGTGACATGACAGGAAGCTTTGCAGAGGGCCCTCGGGATCAGTTCTCTACAAGTCCTACAGTTCCTAAGTTTGTTTGGCTCTTTGGAAGTGTTGAGCACCACTCGAGCTCAAAATTACCATCTGGTTGGTTGTTAAGAGGAACTTACTCACCTAAAATGTCCTCATGAAAGTATAGTAATGAAGGCTTTTTCTATATTCTCTCCTAGTGTAGAATGAAGTCTGCGCAACATCTATTACTTGGGTGAAGCTTTTCTGCTCCTATCCTTGATGATCATCTGATTAAGTGGGGGATTTCTAAAAGGCTAGGTCATCTCTTGGATGCTTTGAGTTCTTGGAGAAAAAATTTAAAGCCAATGATAAATGAAACTAAATGAGATTTATTTTTCATGGGGTTAGTTTGGAGGGTGTGGGTTGAAAGAGAATTCAATAGCACGCACTCCACCATGGTCTTACCTCATATTGATCACTAAGTGATTGTCAGAAAAGTTGCAGATGTAGGGAGATGCGTACTTCAGAGGATAAGGGAGCTGCTGAATTGGGTAATACGGGGTATGTCAGGAGCCCATCCTTTTATTTCTAGTTTATTTTTGGGTTTTGGAATTATGGCCTGTCTGGATGACTACTCTTGCATCTTGGTAGCACTTTGTCTGTGTTTTTGTATTGTTTTTTCTTGTTAGTATCTTCCATTTACTAATAAACAATATTTAGGCTAGGTATCTTCCCTGATAGAATAAATCAATAAATAAAATAAAATAAAATAAAAAATAACACCACATGTGAGGAGTGTCACACACGTCCAAATAAGCATCTAACATGTCAACCGTGCTTTGTAGGACAATACCAATCAGCTTCTACTCGTTTCGTATTGCCTTTCCAGCTAAATGCTTCTTTGTGAATGGTGTTTGACGGGCAGGGGGAAGCATTAGCATTAAGGTCTAGTATTTTCGGGTGGGATTTGGATAATTGGAAAAAAAAACAAAACTAAGTTTTGTAAAATAAAAAAATAAAAATAAAATTTATAACGGTTCAGGATGCTCACCGTGGTAAGTCACTGACCCGCTCTAGACATATCGCATGCCAGATCCAAAGGAAAATTTAGAGCTCATTGCAAGTCACTAACAATTTTCTAAATTTTATTCAATCAACACTCTATTCTTCAGTCTTTAATAATCTGTTACAATGAAAAGAATAAAGACTTTATAGGAAAACAAAACTTGAAGCTTAAGAAAACTAATCCTATTAGAATTCTAAAATTTAACTTTTATAAATAAGGTTACAAAAGGACTCAAATTAAACCCTAAATGAAAGAAAACATATTCTACATCAAATCTCCTTCAATCTATTTTGGGTGCCCTTATTGATTCTTCTTCATTGATCATACTATTGAAAAGTGGAACCATTAGATGTTCAAGTGTTCTTATAATCCATTGGAGCTAACCATTCCAAAGAAATTAATTTAAAAAAGATAAATAAATGGACACAGCGCTAAAATGCATAGTTGCACAAATGACCATAGATCTTAGTCAATCCCCATCAACTTAACTTGTACTGGTGCAACTGTTGGTCTTCTTCTCCTACCATTCCTAGGCCGCATCATTCCTGGTTACAACATCCAGCCAAACTCTCTGATTCTAGTTTATGCTGTTCAACTTGTCTGCTTGACCCTTTCTATAATGCATAATTAAACCTTAGAACTCCGTTTTCATCAAGATAAACATCTGCCACTGAGTATATAAACATTTCTAACCAATGTTTTAGGTATCGGTTTCGGAGTGGGTATCGCTCCACCCAAAATTTAGGTTTCGGTATCGGTATTGCCCGTTTCGATGGTTTCGGAAGCAAGTTTCGGTCTCGGCTGTATCGTCCGTATCGGAAGTTTCGTTTCGGTATCGGTATCGGTATCGGTATCAGAGATACTTTCCTGTATTTTTCTGTATTTCATATATTTTCCTGTACATTACACATTTGTAACAAAAAATAACTAATTAGTATGTATAAAAGAACAATAATAAAAATTGATGAGTCATATTTATGGCATCGTAATATAAAAGCTGAATAAAATACATCAAAAGATACAAAAATGAAGAAAATAAATAAAAAGATACAATTCTTGAAATAACCGCCATGACTAACTGAGTATCCACCGGAATACGATTCTTGAAATATTTCTTATATGTGATAATTTCCCCTCCCTCCAATTCAAAAGCCAAAATTTCAACGGTAAGCCTCCCGAATACCAGTAATACATTAAAAATGGCCAATATGATGTGTATAGACCAAGGTTTTAGGTCTCGGTTTCGGTCTCGGTTTCGCTCTTCCCAAAATTTGGATTTCGGTATCGGTATCGTCCGTTTCGGTGGTTTCGGACGGTAGTTTCGTTTCATCGGTATCGGTAGTTTCAGATACTTAAAACTCTATTAAATACTATCAAATATTAGCACAAATACCTTTTTACTAGTTACACATTTTGTTAAAAGTATTATGCTAAATATATTACATTTTTTTTATTAACAGGATTGAAAATAAATGAGAATGGCAAGCTTTTGAATAAATGGAAGGGTTTGGTGGCTGAAAATGATAACTTTGTAAATAAATGGAAAACCTTTAGTGGCTGAATGTCAAGTTTGTAATTAAATGGAAAGCCTTTAGTGGCCAGCTCACTCAAAAGGTCAAACTTCTTAATAAATGCTAGCATGTGTTGGAAAATTGCACTTGCACCGTGCAAACAAAATTTAAATTAAATGCTAGAATATGCTACCATGTAAGACCTCAAATTGCAGGAGGCGGGCTTCTTCGGGATGCGACGGGAGGCGGGCGACCATGAGGTACGTCCATCTCTTCGTTTCTTCTTCTTCTTCTGGATTTTGGTGATGTTTCCTCCTCATCCTCCTTCTTGTTTTCATTTTTTTAAGTTTCAGTCGCTATCGGACAAGTTTCGGCCGGTATCGGCCAATACGGCCGAAACCCCGGCCGATACGGCCGAAACCCCGGCCGATACGGCCGAAACCCCGGCCGATACGGCCGAAACCCGGTATCGGCCGAAACCCGGGCCGATACGGCCGAAACCGAGAAGTAGCGTATGGTTTCGGACCGGTCCCCTCCGAAACCGATCCGAAACGGCCGATACCGGTCGGTTTCGGCCGAAACCTAAAACTATGGTATAGACAATAGAATTATGTAAGCATGCAATCTGTAGTTTGAATGAGACGTGCACGTGGACATATGTCGTGCTTATGATACTGGCATTTAACCTGATTAATGGAGAAAGCAACTCGGTTGATTTCTACATTAATCAGATTAAAAGTCAGTATCATAAGCATTGCATATGTCCACGTGCGCACCTCATTCAAAATACACATTACATGCCTACATAATTATATTGTCTACACGCCTCATAATGGCCATTTTTACGTTATTACTGGAGTATTCTGGTGACTTACCGTTGAAATTTTTCTTTTGAATTGAAGGAAGTGGAGATAATCACATAGAAGAAATATTCACTCTGCATTTAAATGTGCCATCTCACCGGGTATGGCATCGACTTGAAAAGGTAACATGAAGACGCATTCACTTTGAAAAATCTTTGCACGGCCATCTTTTGGTGCTTCGAAACGTGTCATCACATCGATGATTAACTTGTAATCTGCAACGAGTTAACATGAAAAAAGTTGTAAATTATAAACATCTGAAGTTTATAAAATACCTCTAAAGATCTACATGTATTTTTCTGTATTTTTCCTGTAGTTTTCGGGATTTTCGGGATTTTTTTTTGTATTTTTCGGTATTTTCGATATTTAGTAGTAATGAAATATAGTTAACAAGTATGAAATACGGCTAAAGTTTATGAAATACATTTAATGATCTGCATTTTCGGTATTTTCTGCATTTTCTGTATTTTTCATGTATTTTCATGTATGTTCATGTATTTTTCTGTTTACATTACTCATTTGTAGCAACAATTAACTAATTAATAGATATAAAAGAACAATAAATATTGATGAACCATAAATCTGACTTCAGAATACAAAAACTAAATAAAATACATCAATAGATACAAATATGAAGAAAATAAATAAAAAGATATAAAAATCTCATTCATAGTTCTCATTATCCGACTGTGGTGCATGGTAGTATGGAGAATATGAATATTGCATCTGTTCCAGGCCTAAAAATATCATCATATTATCATATGTTGAGAGCCGGCTCTACTTGATGAAAGAAGTGTCATGACTGCCTTGACTGCTGGACTGCTCAGTCACGTTCGGACCGTACCTGTATTAACTATCATAATCAGCATAGACATCAGAGTGCTTGTACGGTGCACAGTAACCGCCTTGGCTGCATGAGTATCCACCGGAATACGATTCATGAATGGCAGGAATATCATAACCTCCATAATAATCAGAAGCACGTCGATACCCTTGATATTCAGTGTCTACCATAGGTATCGTCCCCCGTTCTTCGCTGTGGTGCTGCCTATCATGCTCTCTATACCCATGCGAATGTTGTGTATCATAAGCATGATCCCCACGTCTCTCAGTAGGGCGAACGGATGCCGACGTACCACAACCTCCGTCTATAGGACCTTGGTCATCGGGAGACGAAGCATCATCGCTATCGTGCCGAGCCTGAGTGGCTGCCTTCTTTCGCTTGTACGTGGTATTTGCTGGGGCGTGACTTGGCCACGGCTGGTTGCTTCTTGTACGTTCTGCTTCCACAAGCACCTCGTCCAACCAAGGATTGTCTCTGTCATCGAGCACCATGTCTTCTGTCTCCCTGGTCCATTCCTCCAATGGATCATTCTCATGAAAAATCTAATCCAAATCGATCAGCTGGTGATCGTCCTTCTCGCTCCTTCTTACATGTCTATGTCTGAGTCTCATATTATAATACACATAGACCAGCCTTTTAAGGTGTTCCATTGTTAGCATGTTCCTGGTCTTAGTTTGAATGAGTGAGAAGGTGGTCCAGTTTCGTTCACAGTTGGACGAAGAGACCGTTTGGCTCAAAACACGTACAGCTACGGGTGTAAAAGTTGGAGCTTGCTCTATCCCAACGCTTATCCACCATTGAGCTGTAAAAAGTTCCAGTGGTCAGAAAAGATGGATCGTTTTATGGGAAACAGATAGAAATCTAATATCCATATAGATACCTGGAGTGACCCTTGTTATCATCATTTCCACTTTAGCGGGGCTGAAATAACCAACTCTCATCTTATAGGCCTCCAGCTACAATTATCAATCATAATTTTAGAATGTGAACTACTACGTCGAATCATTTATCAAAATAAAAATATCTGAATTTCATTTACCTCTATGTCAATGTCAATTTGCTTTGAGATGTCTGGTTCAAGCCTTTCGATCACGCGTCTGAGTTCAACCAGCACCTCGTTGTCGTTTGTTGCATTGGAGGAGTACTGAAAGCAAGGATTCAGAAAATAGCCTGCAGCATGAATATCTTGATGTAGTTGCTTATCCCATCTCTTGTCGATCATGTCCCACCATTTTCTGTATCCCCTACCAACATTCTTCCGAATTTCCTCTTTTACACGGTCCATGTCCTCGTAGAGATACCCCACTCGGCCTTATCATCACTGTCGATCATTTGGAGAACCTTCACCATGGGCTCAAATACGACGCTGACATTAGAGATAGCCAGCCAGAATTCATCGCCGTGAATCAGATCATACACGACGTTTCCAACGGTCCTATCTTTTGGTTTAAGTCTTGGAAAGTTATCGGACCAGTCCCTGGATGTGATCATTCTCATGTCATCTCGATGCGCGTACAGAGAGTCCAAAGCAATGAAGTGAGTCGCAAATCTTGTTATCACGGGCCTGATCAACTCTTTTCCACCGTCTCTCTTCTCATCAAGCTAAGCACACATCCTTTATTGTATATGAATCATGTTACCATCTGACTTTGTGCGAAGATATTTTTGACTACTTCTTTTGACATGTCAGAAAATATCAAGTCGATACAATGCGCCGCACACGGGGTCCAATACAGATCATGTCTATTTCGCATCAGCAGCTGCCCAGCTAACTTGTAGTTTGCCCAGTTGTCGGTAACTACTTGGACTACTCTATGCACCCCAATTAGTTCTAAATATTTGTCAATAAGATCAAATATGTACAGACCATTCTGGAATTGGTCGGTTGCATCACAGAGTCCAGGAACACTGTCCCATAGGTCGAATACACAAGAAAGTTAATAATCCTCCTTCTGTTTTGTGTTGTCCAGCCATCGCACATCAGTGTGCAACCAACTCATCCTAATGAACATGAAAAGTTTCTACATAATTTTTGATCTCTTCATACTCCATAGCCAAGTATGTGTGTGCCAACTCCCAAGCAGTGGGTGGAGCAACGCCACGTCCCAATTCCGCAATAGCATCCACCATGGGCATGTAATATGGGCTATTGGTCACATTGGATGGTGGTGTGACTGAAGTAGAAAATTTTAGCCATAGCTCGGCCGACATAGGCCTTGGCATTCTTCATGAAGCTATTCTTTAAGGTTGACTGTGATTTACCCTTCTTCGTCAGAGAAAAAGGGTCGGCACTGGGTCTGAGAGCACCGGCTAGTCTACCGGTTGGCTAAACATCGCAAGCAGAACCGCACGCGAACATATCGGCCATTCGGCCAGCACGACTACCCGATCTGGCTTACCCAGAGGCTCCAGACCCAGACGATTCTGCTCCTATCCTTCTGCCCTCACTTCTAATCTCTTCTTCGACAAGTTCTTACCTACTTCTACGAGCTCTTCTAAGGTCCCTTGCCTCCTCGGTGTTATCCGCATACTCATCTAGTCATCTGATATTTCCTCTGTATGTTTTGCCCTTATCTCCTCCTCGATCCTCTTCTCAAATATGGCATGTACCTTTTCGTTCTTTTTCTGAAATACGTGCGCTCTCATCTCTTCACGCACTTCTATCGATGCCTCGGGGCATGTCTGCACATCCCCGGTAATTCCCGCCAAGTGTTCCTTAAGGCGAGACACGCCTCCATGCATTTCTTTCCGGCAATAGTTGCACCTTACTTGTCTATGGTTATCTGCAATCATTTTACAATGAAACCACCCAATATCCACTGTCTTCTCCTTTGGAGTTCTTCGAGACATTTTAATTACTGCACCATATAACAAGGGAATAATTGTAGTTAAAAAGACTAACAAATATCACATAATAAAATAGATCTAATTTTTAAGTATAAGTCTTTTATTAATTTAGTATTTTATGTATTTCTAACCACTTTTTATTAAGAAATTTTTGTATTTTTAGCATTTAGGAGTTATTACTTATTAGCATTTTTAGTGGAACCTTTCTAGTTTCTAGTGTATATATAATTTAGTATTTCTTTAGTATTTTAAGTATTTCTATGGTAAATTTCCAATCCCTTTTTAAAATTTCTTACCTATTTTTACTAGAAATTTTAGTATTTAATATTTACTTAATTGCTTATATATATTTTTATTATTTTTATTATTTTTACGAATATCATTATTTCTTTAGTATTGATTAGTATTTCTAAAGTATTTAAGAAATGTTGGTATTTAGAAATTTCTATTGTATAATTTCTAAACTTTTTGTTAGCGTGAAAGTAATAACGTTATTTTGTTGTCAACATTATTAGTTCAAAACTTAAACTTTGTTACTAATATTATTTTCTGCTTACTAACAATATTATTTAAAAACTTAAATTTAATAGTATTTTTTTCGATTTTTCCTATTTTTAGTATTTGTTAGAGTATTTCAGTAGTATTTGTATAATTATAATTACTATTGTTATTCACATTACACATTTTCTGTCGACATACCCCCCCTGCAAACACGATGTCAAACTTGTAAATAAATTTATCAAAAAGTAGAGTGTAGATAGCACACTTAACCATTTTAATCCTTTGGCCAGACCTATTACATTATTTACAGGTTTGCCATTCCATTAATCTAGTATTATTGAAGTTAATGGCAGTATTGTAAATAATATGAAGTTTTGGGCTGATTATTTGCACGTCACCCTCCACTAAGATTACTGGGTTGATTCTTTGCTCATCAAGTTCCATTTATTTACGATTGTGCCATTGTAGTTAGTAATTAGGTTTTAGTTCAATGTCATTCTTGTAAATATGACATATACTGTGGGATGTTTTGTAATTAAACAAAATTTACTTACAAATTCCCACTAACCCGTGTTGTTGCCATCGATTTCGACATCCCCGTCGATTTCGTCGTGCCCACTTCGTCGTGCCCTTCGATTTTGCCCGCGAGAATGGAGAGGGCTGTCGAGTCTTCGCCGAGATGCTGCTGCTTCGATTTCGCCTGCGAGAAGTGAGCGTCAGCGACTTTTCGATCGACGATGCCTCTCGACGACGATGGCACAGCTTCGATCTCTGGATCTCCGATGACGATGGCGACAATGGCCGAAAATTTTTACTCGATCGATCTTTGGGACTCCAAAGACGATGGCTGCAGCTTCGATTTTCATCCTCAGTCGTGGTCCTCCTCAGTCAGAGCTCCGGTTGCTCCGCTCCTTTCCGTCAACGGAATTAGGTGAAAATTTTGGAGAAAAATTTTCAATTTTTGCTCGACGCAGAGGTAAGTAACGTGACTTCTCCCCTTTTTAAAGTTCTCCCTCGTGTTGAATCACATGCTTCCTTTTTCTCTTGTTGTTTGGTCACGGGGGTTACTGTTCACTCACGGGGGTGGGAAAAATCACATGGTCTTCATCTTCTTGTTTGGATTAGGGTTAGAGTTAGGGGTCATGTTCACCAACGTGGGATTACTGCTTAGTCATGGGGTTCTTGATTTCTTTTTCATTACATTTTCTAGCCGGAACCCTAGGGTTCCGGCCAGTATCGCCTGATACTGGGCGATACTGGCCGAAACCCTAGAGGTATTTGGTGATACCGATTTCCAACGTGCGTTTTGGACCAGTACTAGGCGGTACCGGTCCGATACGCCCGATACCAAGAGGTATCAGGCGATACCTCAATCCTTGGTTCTAACAATGCTAGCTACTAAAACAAGGCCTAAAGAACTGTCCTGAATTATGTGATATACAAACCAACACTGAAATAAATAAATGTATACTCCTTCAGAAGTATAAAACTTGTAAGTCATTTTATGAGCCGCAACTAAGCACTACTTTTGAGGTGGAATAGAACCAGTACAAGCAATCACGCAGCGGAGACCTTCAGATATCAGTCAAATCAACATACTGCTGTTACTGGGTTTTTGACAACCCAGCCTAGACCATTCCTATTTTATTTAAGTTGGTTCATAATAGGCACAATCAACTAGGGTCTTCATCATTTCAGTCAGTTTGGACCTGATTGAAATGGGTGATATCGTGTCTGAAACAGTTAATTTGTTACCTTCTTGGAAATGGAAATAGCAATTTCAGAACCTGGACCAATTTAAAGCAGATGGGGGCAAAATTAACATTATTTGTGTGTAGGTTTTTGTGTGTAACAGCAAAAGCTTTTTGAAAAGGAATGAAAGAATTGAAAGATAAGAGACGAAATGCTTGAAACCAGCCCTTATCTCAGGGTGGAGAAAAATCGGGTCTTAACCAGGAACCAAGAAGTAAAATTGAAATATTTCAGTAATCAAGATCTCTTTATCAAATCTCACCCATTTTGAGTACAATTTTGGGGAATATACATAAGAGTGTGGTATATGTGTTGTCAGCGCAAGAAATTTCCTGTGGCACAAAATACCCTCTTTCCCTTTTTTGAAATTTTTTATAGAATTGATGTACACATTTTAAATCCGCACAATCCCTGAATGAACGATCCACTAATTACAAAAAGTTTGATACGATCCAGTTGATCGTATAATCAAATCAGCGATTAAAAGTGGAAAAATATAAAAAGGTGGAATTTTTATGATAAATATTGCGAAGAACAAAGAACTAGGGTTGATAATTGAGTCTCTTTCGAGAGGCAACTCTCTCTTCAAGCTTTTGATGGACGGATAAAAGCTTAAACACCTTCACAAAAGATGTCTAAGTGTTGTTCACAAAATAAGCATAGGAAATAACAAAAGGCGGCTAGCCCTAGATAAATAGAAAAGAGGAATTACTAATCTAGTCTGAAAAGACTAGAATACCCCTTGGCCCACTAAGCCATGTCCCCACGTCTCCTGTGCCGAAAGTAAGTCGTCCATGTGGGACCCGCGGCTCGAGGGGATACAGGTGCGGTTTGGGGGGCGGATATGGGTGCGCCCGCATCAATACCATCCTCTAAAAGAGCCACCTTATTCTCAAATTGAAAATCTGGATACTGCTCCTGGACCACTTCGTACGCCTCCCATGTAACATTGCAGTCTGGTAAATCCGCCCAATGTATCAACACCTCCTTGCGCCGGCCAGGACCATGTCGAACTGCTCGGACCTCCAACAGCTCCAACATCACCCCTATGTCCTCAGTCAAAGTAGGTGGCAGCGTGGAAGATGATGCATGCTCCCCAATGGCTCTCCGCAACTGGGACACATGAAACACCGGGTGGATCGTCGTTGTAGGTGGTAGTCTCAGCCTGTATGCCACCTGACCAATCTTGGTCTCTATTTCAAAAGATCTGTAGTACCGGGCCGCTAGCTTCTCATTCCGCCTCCTTGCTAATGACTTCTGCCTATAGAGCATCAGCTTCAAATATATCATATCCCCCTCCTGGAAGTACACATCCTAACGGTGTCCATCAGCTCCAGTCTTCATCACTTGATGGGCCCTCAGTAGGTGTTTCTTCAGCTCCTCGAACAAACTATCCCTCTCCCCCATGTACTCATCCACCTATGACACCGGGGTATGCATGACCCCAAAGCGAAGCAAAGGGGGTGGGTCGCGCCCGTACAGAACCCGGAAAGGTATCGTACCTGCTGTCGAATGGTACGAAGTGTTGTACCAGTACTCTGCCCATGCTAACCACTTGTGCCACTGACGGGGCGTCTCTGAAGCAAAACACCGCAGATGTCTCTATGATGCGGTTCACTACCTCTGTCTGTCCGTCCGTCTGACGATGATAGGTCGTACTCTTCTTCAACATTGTCCCCTGGACCCTGAATAGCTCCTTCCAAACCCCACTCAAGAAGACCAGGTCTCTCTCAGAAACGATAGACGACGGTACTTCATGCAATCGTATCACCTCCCGAGTAAACGCTGTCGCCACCGAAACTGTTGTGTAAGGATGTTTCAGATCCATGAAATGAGCATATTTACTCAGCCTATCTACCACCATAAATATTACCGTAAATCCACCCGACCTCGGCAGCCCATCGATGAAGTCCATCGTGACCTCTTCCCACACCTGCTCAGGCAAGGCCAGCGGCTGCAACAACCCCACTGGTGCCATGGCCATGTACTTATGACGCTGGCAGACGTCACAAGCAGCTACAAACGAGCTATCATCTTCCTCAGCCCGGGCCAGTACACCTCTCGAGCCATCCTCATATAGGTCTGCTGCACCCCGGAGTGGCCTCCCACCCCTGAACTATGAAACTCCTGAAACAAGACCGGTATGAAAGTGAACGTCCGTGGCAACCAGGGTTTGAGGTATTGGCAGGTACCATTAGGTATTGGTCATATCGTATCGGTATCGGCAGTAGACGATACCGAAACCCATGGTTAGTTTCATTATCGGCCGATACTGAACGGTATTGGTCAGTTTCGGCCGATACCGTTTGAAACTGACCAATACCGACCGAAACTGACCGATACCGTTCAGTACCAGTCGAAAATGGAGGAAGAAGAATGTGTAATTAAATAAAAATTCTCCAAAAACCCCAAAAAATTTCGTGAATCAATAGGTTGCATAGAAAGCTCGATTAAAAGAGAGAAGAAACCCCTTGGGTTTCGGCTTGAAAATGATGAAGAATTAGACGAAGAAGATGCAGAACCAAGAAAAAATTGCTGAAAAAAAGAAGAAAATGGACAAAATGAAGATGATGAAAAAATTGAACTCACCTCATCGCGACGCCGCCTCGCCAAACCTGCCTCCTGCCTCGCCGAACCTGACTCGACCATTTAGCGTGAGAGTGAGAGAGAGCAAAGAGAGAGAGAAAGTGGCCCGAGTCGCATTTCAAGAGATGTTGTGTTCTTTAAAAAGGCAAACTTGTAAATAAGTGGTATGTGCGTAAAGTAAAACAGTCGGTGCGCATATCAAGCGGATATTTTGTGGCAACCATGTAAATAAGCGGTATGTGTGCAAAGCAAAATGGTGGGTGCGCAAAGCAACGCCCATCGATTTTTTAGCAAACTTGTAAATAAGTGGTATGTGCGCAAGGTAAAACGTTGAGTGCGCAAGTCAAGCTTTAGGAGCTATTCATTTATCTAATATTTAGTATTTAAGTACCAAACTTTAGGTATTTAGTATTTGATATGATTACGAACTCAAATTTAGTTTATCTATTTAGCATTTAGTATTTGATACTATATGATTAATATTTTAGTTTGCTACGTATTTAATAGTATTTGATAGGGTTTAGATTTAAGAACCTCCGAAACCATCACTGTGTGTATATAGTATATACATATTTAAAGTATCTCCGAAACCGAAACCGATACCCGAAACAAAACTGCCGTAATTAGCGATACGGACGAAACCGAAACTTGCTTCTGAAACCGCCGAAAAAGAGATACCGATACCGAAACCTAAATTTTAGGAAGAACGATACCCAGACCGAAACCAAGACCTAAAACCTTAGTGGCAACACCAACCTCCCCTGGTACAGTAGCCTATGTCCCTCCATCGAGTACCCCTTCGGCCTCCCTGCTCCGCTCTGCAGTGAGTCCTTGATCTTCTCAGCTTGGAATCGGCCTCCGCCTCATGTAACGTCGGTTTCCACTCTAACCACATCGGCAAGGATAGAGCTCTCACGCTAACGCCCTCCTCTATGCTTGACAAGGCATCTGCAGCCTTATTCTCCAGCCCCGGCATGTACTCAATAGCAAGCCGGTATCCCACTAGCTTGGACAGCCACCTCTAATGCTCCTCTGTGAACAACCGCTGCTCCAATAAATACTTGAGACTGTGTTGGTCCGTTCTGACCACGAAGTCCCTCCCCAATAGATACGGCCGTCATTTCTGCACTGCCAAGACAATGGCCATAAGTTCCCTCTCATACACAGACTTCAATCGTGCTCTGGATGACAACACCTGACTGAAGTAAGCTACTGGCCGTCCCCCTTGCATCAATACTGCTTCCAAACCATAACCTGACGCATCGGTCTGAACTACAAATGGTACGCTGAAATCCGGTAGAGCCAGAACCGGTGCCATAGTCATCGCTACCTTCAAGGCCTCAAACGTCTTGGTTGCTTCTTCCCTCCAATGGAAGCCATTCTTCTTCAACTGTTCGGTAAGGGGCCACGCTATGGTACTATAGCCCTTAACAAACTTCCGATAATAGCCCTTCAGTCCAAGGAACCCTCGAAGTGCCCGCAGAGTAGTAGGTCTTGGCCAGTCTAGCATCGCCTCAATCTTCGACCTGTCTGCTGCTACCCCTGCCGCCGACACCACATGGCCCAAGTACTCAATCTGCGTCTGTCCAAAACTGCATTTCTTCCTGTTAGCAAACAACTGTTGTGCCAACTCCCAGAATACCACATCCAAGTGGCACACGTGCTCCTCCATAGTCCTGCTGTAGACAAGAATAACATCAAAAAGACTAATATGAACCTCCTCAGGAACGGCTAGAAGACCTTGTTCATCAAGGCCTAGAATGTAGATGGAGCATTCGTCAAGCCAAAAGGCATGACGAGGAACTCGTAGTGTCCCTTGTGGGTGCGAAAAGCCGTCTTCGGCACGTCTTCCGGTCTCATAAGGATCTGGTGGTAGCATGCCTTCAAATCGATCTTCGAGAAGACCCTCGCTCCATGCAGCTTATCCAACAGCTCGTCGATCTGGAATAGGAAACTTATCGGGGATAGTTTCCTTATTCAGTGCTCTGTAATCGACGCAAAACCGCCAACTACCGTTCTTAACCAGCAACACCGGGCTCGAAAAAGGACTCACGCTGGGTTGGATCACCCCAGCCTGCAACATCTCCCTGACCATCTGCTCGATCTCATCCTTCTGCACATGCGGATATCTCTGTGGACGTACACTGACTGGCACTACTCCCTCACGCAACACTATCGTGTGTTCATGTCCTCTCGCTGGGGGGCAATCCCTGTGGAGTCTGGAAGATTTTCCGATACTGCTCCAACACGTGATCCACCGCTACTGAAACACCTCATGGTGACCCTCCTCCGTCGGCCTCCCCTGGTACTCCACTAAAAATCCCGCGTCGTCCTGCTGCAAGGCTCGGGTGATGGCCTTAAAGGTCACCAGTGAGAAGCATATGGTGGGATCCCCGATGAGAACAACTATATTGTCTTCCTCCTGAAACTCCATCAACAGAAGCTTCCAGTTCAACTTCACTTCACCCAGATTCTTCAGCCACTGCACCCCAAGAATGATGTCGACATTTTCCAACTCCAAAGACAAGAAGTCATCCACCTCTTGAATCCCCTGTAACGTCAAGCATACCCCCTTGCACATCCCCTTACTCTCCTCCATCTTCTCCGTACCCAGTAGTGCAGTAAACTTCTCCAGTGTGCTCAGCTGTAATCCATGGCGCTCTACTATCCGTCCTAAGATGAAATTGTGGGTGGCCCAACTATCAATAAGGACTGTCACCGACTACCCTGCCAACTGCCCTGTCAGCTTCATGGTATGATTCGGGGTGAATCCTACCACAGAGTTCAAGTATACCTCCGCCACATCAAGGTGGGAGTGTCCCTCCTCCTCCTTGGCCAGAAACTCCTCAGCCACGTACTCATCCTCTGCCACATAGCCCTCCTCGTCAGGTACGATAGTGATCTGCAGTAGACGACTCGCACATCGGTGACCGGGCGTAAACTTCTCGTCACAGCGAAAACACAGCCCCTTGGCATGCTTCTCCCTCATATCTACCTCCGTTATTCGCCTCCCTAGGGTCGCTGGACGTGCATCTCCACAGTGGTCGGTTGCTCCCGTGGGAGCCTTCTGTACTGCTGGTGGCAATGGGCGAGAGTTTTGGCTTCCCCAAGCCCCATGTATCCTTCTCTCCTCAGCCTTCTTCTCCTCTGCCTTCTGCGCGAGACGAATCAGGTCCTCTAAGCTTCCGAGACTCTGCATACTCAGCTCTGCTCTAACTGACGGCTTCAACACCCTCATGAATGTCCCATCAATAACTCCTAGATGATCCCATGCACTTTGCCCAACAGTAACTCAAACTTTCGAACATAATCCCGCACCGTCGTCTCCTGTCTAAGTACGACCAGCTGCTCATAGAAATCCCCACCCGACGTCTCCATAAAGCGATCCAACAAATAGGTCGATAACTCAGACCAAGATCAGAATGGGCTCCTTGCCATCTTCCACCAGTACCATGCCAATGCCTCACCCTCAAAGTAAATGCCGATCGCGTGCATAACCTCCTCCTCGGTGAGCCCCATTACCTGAAAGTGCCGATCTGCCCTGTAAATCCATCTGTCAGGATCGGGTCATTCAAACACCGGAAGCTTCTTCAGCCTACGATCTGCATTTATGTCACCATATGCTCCTCCTGCTCCCCAACTACCCCGGTCTCCGTCTCCTCCACATGCATACTCCTCTTCTGTCCACTGAGGTCTCTCCAGGGCCTCCACGTCTTGATAGTAGCCAGGAAACTCCGGTGGTCGCTGCGGAGGAGCTGTGCGGCCCCCAAACTGCCCTCCAAAGCCTTGTCAGAGGCCGGGAAAGCCTCGAAAAGCCTCCCATGGGTCCGTCGCGGGCGTAGAAGCTCTCGGTGGTCAGGCCCGTCCCCAAAACACCCCTATCGGGGCCCCCGGGGCCTGGGATTGGGTCCACAAGCCCTGTCGACCCAAAACTGGGGCGGCCAGCCCTGTTTGGTGAAAAACAGGGGCCGCCGCCCCTGTCTGCTGGAAGACAGGGGTCGACGCCCCTGTCAGCTGAAAACAGGGGCAGCCGCCCCTGTTTTCAGGAAAACATGGGGCGACGCCCCTGTTTCGCGCGACAGCAGGGCCACGCCGTGGCCTGCTGCGGTTGCGGCCCTACGCCGTCTTGTCGAGGCCCCCCGACACCCCTTGTGGGCCGGTCGATGATCTCGGGGCTCCAGGATGGTTCATCGCCCTAGATCGAGCCCCTAGGTGCCCGGTGATCGTTGATTCGACGTCGCCGACTCCTTTCTTCATCGTGGAAAAGCCCGGAAACATCGCCACGATCTTCGCCTCTTGGGCCCTTTGTTGTTGAAGGTTCGGATCGGAATCATCATCGATCTCTCCCACGGATTCTCCTTGAATCTCCTTCCCTTTCTTCTCTTTTTCTACAGTTAAGGTTTGTAAAAATTTACTGAGTTGACCATCTCTTCCATCATCGTGTGTATGTCGTTATGCGCATCTTCTTGGGTGTGAGCGAAATCCATGAACCCATTATCCATCTTCCCGTTCGTCTTCAATTCTCCTTGGATCTCCTTACGCAAACCTTGAATCTTCTCGTCTGATCTCATCTCTGGCGCCATCGAATCTTGTGCTCTGATAACAATTTGATACGCGATCCGGTTGATCATATAATCAAATCAGCGATTTAAAGTGGAAAAATATAAAAAGGTGGAATTTTTATGATAAATATTGCAAAGAACAAAGAACTAGGGTTGATAATTGAGTCTCCTTCGAGAGGAAACTCTCTCTCCAAGCTTTTGATGGACGGATAAAAGCCTAAACACCTTCACAAAGAAGCCTAAGTGTTCTTCACAAAATAAGCATAGGAAATAACAAAAGACGGCTGGCCTTAGATAAATAGAAAAGAGGAATTACTAATCTAGTCTGAAAAGACTAGAATACTCCTTGGCCCACTAAGCCATGTCCCCACGTCTCCTGCGCCGAAAGTAAGTCGTCCATGTAGGACCCGCGGCTCGAGGGGATGCAGGTGCGGTTTGGGGGGTTGCGGCTATGGGTGCGCCCGCATCAAAGTTCTACAATTGTTCTTACTCCATTGATTTTGCAACAATCGGCTCAAGGATCAAATAGCAATAGATTCATTTGATTTTTGTTATGTTGATCTGCCATTGTGCGTAGAAAACACATGAAAAAATAAATAAACAAATAAATATGGTTTATACACCATAAACTTTAAAAATAAACCATGTATACATAAAATCCTATGACTAAATTAAAATCCATTAAGAACTCGTATTCTTAACACATTTCAATTGAAATATGTTGTGTGGGGTTCGGAATGGGAGAGGGGGAATGTGTAAAGAAAAAAAAATCTTATCTTTCTGACCAGTCTGATGAAGATGGTCACAATCCCCCATGGCTCCCCTCGAGAGGGAGGTGAGGGGAGTTAGATGCATTGGTATGTAATGAGGAGAACAGCCTCATGATCTGACAAATTCAGGTAGATTGCAGCAATTATTGGAGGGAATAGGGGGGCAACAACACATACACACCACCAAGTAATCAAGAAACGGGCCTGCACCCCCTCTTTTGCAGTTTTTCATCGTCATCTCCGAGCCGATGTTGCTTTAGGGATAAGGTTTGCCTAGGGAGATGAAGTCGGATATGACCATGTAAAATGGGTTGCAAATGAGTCTTGCTGAATCTGTAGAATTGGAATTTAATTTATCCACTCTTCTTCTACAATGACAAACGGGTTGCACAAGGTTAGATGCTGGCTTTCCTGTTCTCCCACTTTTACACTTTAGCATTCCAGAACAACCTGCTCCATGTTCTCTTCGTAAAAACCTAGTCACGAAACCTTTACTTAGAACTGGACTATTAAGAGACTCCAAAATTATCATTAGAAACTTACAATAGAGCCTTTTATCTATTCTCTAAACCTATTTGGTATTTGTTTGAACTTTGAAATGCAAATTTCTTCTCTACTATAGACTCTCGGCCAATTTGGTCAATTCCCATGGCAAGACCATAATCCCTAGCAAACATGAATTGCTTTCTTTAGGCAATTACCCTTTTATATATATCCATAGAATTTTCTTTTGACGGATCAATGAATAAATGAAATAGAAAAATAGATGTGAATATTTGTTAAAACCCTGAAACTTCTGATATAAGTCCAACGATTTCAACTTAAATACTAATAAAAAATTAATTTGCCTATGTAGTAAACAAATCAATTTTTCAGATAACTTTGAAAATAGCCTTGCATAAAGGAAATAAAAAAATAGACATGAATAATTGTTAGAACCCTGAAACTTCTGATATAAGTCCAAAGATTTCAAAGATTTTAACTCTGAATAATAATTAAAAATTAATTTACTTCATTATTAAACAATTCAGTTTTTTCAGGTAACTATGAAAATAGCCTTACATAAAGGAAATAGAAAATTGTGCAAGAAATGTCTGCAAAGAAGCTTGAAGTGAAAATGACAAGGATATAATGAACTCAGTTTCAGAATACATATGCTAAACTTTTTTAATTATTTTAACATTTTAACAAATATCACATGGATGGCATTTTACAAGCGTCAAAATGCTTAAATCGATATTTAACCGTGTGTAAAAAGACCTAGGAAATAAACTCGGATCTCGTGTCAGAGTCTAATACAAGTTCCAGAAATTTGCATAAAGGAGTATTTAGAGAAAAGTATAGCAGGTCCAGTGCCTACTCTCGAAACCATAGATGCTTACGTACAGTTCTGTATGCTTTTTGGGCACAAAGTGTCTGTGATTTCATGAATGTGGGTTAAAGATCATTGGCTGGTTGCAAATGAATCAGGCAGTTACAAGTTACAACATGTATGGCTTGTAGAGAACATGAGTAACACATCCTGGTGATATGCATATGTGATATGCATATACATGTAAATGATATTCACACTTATCCTGCAGCTGTTAGCATTAAAAATGCATACATGCTAAGTTGCCAAAGAACATATTGAGAAAATAGCAAAAACTCCAGCTTGCAGAGCTAATAATGGCTATATATGGTGAGACTGTAATGTTGAATGCAACGCTCTCTTTGTCACACCATATTTTCCCCTACATTATAACTTTATAATGAAGTACAATTGTACAAGTACTAAGATCGTAGATAAAAATAGGAAATACCTTTCTTCAATCTGCCGAATCTTAGCTGTCCACATCTCTTGGTTTTTTATAAGATTTTCATTGATCTGCAAGCACTGATGAATCAGTTATACCATATAAATTGAAAATTTACTGTTACAGTACACAGCTGTTGAAAGATATCTCCAGATTTGTTAATGCGCATATTTTTGCACAGGGGTTACCTACATCATCAAGAAACTTTTTCTCTTGAACGCACTTAGCAAGCTTGGACTGTAACTTCTGCAGCTTCATACTTACAGCCCTCTCAATAGCTTCAGAGATTTCTCTCTCAGTTTCATCCCTTGCTTCTAGCAATAGTGATTCAAAATGCTATCAACCACAAAATAAAAAAGAAAAGGTTAGTATATTAACACATAAGTGGAAATAATTCGTATTCAACTTTTCTGAGCCAGCTGATATGCTCAATGCAAGTTATTGAAAGATGTTTTCCCATGTAAATCTCTATGCAAATGTTGGCCCATCTTTCAGGGAAATCAATTATGAGAAATTTCTAGCAGTGTTCGCTTCCAAATCAGATGACAATTATGTTGTTCAGAAACTTCAACAAGAAAATGAAGATGTTGGCAAAAGAATATTTCCTGCACATACTTTTCTTTGGTTCTCAAGTTGGGATGTGAGAAGGTCATTGTATTCCTCAACAATCTGTGATGGGTATGAAAATGAATCAGACATCAGAAATTTTTTAAAATTATGTCACTGAAAAACCTAATATTATTAAAGAACAGAACATTACGGCATCGACTTTACTGCTGAAAAGAGCCTCATCAATTCCAGAATCAGCACTACATTCACAAGTTCCACATGTATGCTTAGCATAAGTGCAAGGGAAGTTCAATTCAACTAGCTTCCCATCCGTTTTTGACTGAATTAAACGGTGAACATAATTGTCACCAACATAATCCCAGACCCGTTGAGTTTCCAGTTCAAGAGAATAGCAGTGTTGTGTCTCTTTCCAGTGCCAAATAGCATGCCCCTCCTTGTACCTGTTAAAGGAAGAATGAACAGAAGTAATGATATGGAAGTCCAATAAAATGTTTGATTCAACAGCAATAATATTTTTGCTCTTAAGTGGCATGCGTCAAGTTTTATGAAGAAATTTGTAACATCAATTTTATGAAGACATGTGTACCTTCCACATCCAACAAACCCACAAATAACACATATCCAGAGGTTCTCAGGTGTTCCACAAACAGAACATGTAGATTTTTCAGGTTGTTGTTGGCAATACCTGCAAACCTAGAAAAGATATTAAATCAAGATAACAAACCAAAAATGATAAATGCAACATGACAATGCAGTGTTAGACACATAATTAAAACAAGAGGCGATATGAGGAGACATAACAAGAAAGCAGGAGAGACTGCTACAAAGAATTGTTCCGCCTGTCTACCACCAATTACAACTTCTCACAATTCATGCAAGATAGCCAAATGCTTCAAATGACATGTACATATGACATGCTAAATTACGGACAAGTTATGTGCAAGACAGTATATAGATCAAACGCAATGACGCATGATTTTTGAGATATAACAAAGGTGTGGGATGCGGTGCAACTGGTAACACAATTTCCTCGAATGCAATCTCAAATTTTTCAGAAACAACTCCTCAACCCCCTTATTTATTATTAGATGAGTTTGTGACGCAGAATGAAAACGGAAAGGGATGTGGTGGGGATTTGAGTAGGACGAAAGTTGAGAATTTGATAACTTTTCGGGCATCGCATCTCGAAGATCTAACGATCACCGACTCGCACACGGAGATTTCTCAAACCTCTTGTCCAAGTAACCAAGCCCACTCCCACACTTCAATGCAAAAGATTTGATTTTCAAGAAATTCAAAGTTTACATCAAAGATTTAATTTCTATTATCTTCAATGAAAAATAAATAAGTTTGTGACCTTTACATGGACTTACAATTTGGTTTTCAAAAACCGCAATCAATGTGTCACTAAAACTCTAAGATAAATAAAACCATCAAAATAAATAAAAAATCAAAAAAACTTAAACGCTATCCTAAATAAAATAACCAAAAAATCAAAATAACTAAAAGACACAAGGGACTCAAACTCTCTCTAACTTAAATGTAAATTTTAAAATAAAATAAAAAGACTTTATCTTAATTTCAATGGGATGAATCCTCGTCATTCTCCCCAGCTTGAGAACTTCATCGCCTGGTGAATGACGATAGAAATAGCATAATTAGGCATGAATTATAATTAGTTCTATGGTGGCATAGGTGAAGGGCAAATAATAAAAGATCCTGATAAATATATCTTCAAGCTCACGTAAAATATTCGATTCAATTGTATTAGGATCATCACTTGATAAAGCTCATTGAGAACCAATAAGATACATGCAAAGCCTTCTCATTAATTCTATGACAAACCTCCCTGGACAACCTCTAATCATCTCGTCATCTATAACTGTAAATTCCAACAAACTTCTGTTTGATTTCACAACAGTCTTATAAATATCATTGTTAATTGCAAGAATTCCATAAGTCTCGAGAAGCAAAGCACTCAAATCATATGCAAAATACTCATGAAATGCATTAGAAATAAGGTCAAAGCCTAACTCAAAGGAATTGGGATTCGCATGCTAAGGTATTTGAGTTGGTGGCTTATTAAAAATTAACACATTCTTTTACCTTACAATTATGATGTTAGGTCTACAAAGGATCATTATAATTTTTTCTCCAAAGATACATGTGTATGTATTGACTCTCTCAGAATGTGTAACATCTAAGTCATACAGCCAACGTCTACTCGGTAAAATAAAATGTGTAGCATCTATACATACGACATCACACTAGATGCTATCGTGATAGCTTGAAAACTGGATAGACACTAGACAATGTTGAGTAACAGATTGTGAGTTACCATTAACCCATGTAACACTGTAAGGTTATGAATAAGGTTTAGATTTTAGTCTTATCTTCTCAATGGTTGATTTGACGACTAAATCATTACAACTACATCCATCAATAGTCACTTTGAAAGTCTATTTTCACTTTCGACATAAGTAAAGAAAACATCGGTTCTTCACAAATCGTCCTTACTTCTAAGTGTAGTAACTAAACACCTAATAAATTTAAGCGGAAGCTTCATCAATAGTTTCCTAATGTAAAATGTATTCTTCTTCGTTAATTCATAATTATTATTAACCTCTCCCACAAATAGGCTCATATTAGGGTACTGACTAGCAAAATGATCAAAACCATGACATTTAAAACAGTATATCCCTTCATATTGTTATTATAATGATTCTCCAACCTTAGCCTTTCCATTTGTCTCTTTAGTGTTATTAGTATCAGATTTAATCATATTATCGTTTGACTGCTTAAGTTGCTTTCGAATTTAAAAAGTAGGTATTGTATATATGGGGACTCTTATATATTTCAAATTTAAGGTTAAGTGAAAAACTTGTTGTACATTATTTATAGTATAGGAAGCATTTCACGACTAATAGTTGCTGTCAATCCAAAACGAAACTTAACAAGTGTATATCAATACTCTTCTTGTAACTCACTCCTAACAAATAAGTCATTGAACTTAGTTATGTATTCTTTCACAATCATACTTTCTTGATGTATGTCGTTCAATTTTCTAATATGTGATCTTTATAGGTAGGAGGCAAATATTCCTTTTTGAGTTTGATTTTCATTTCTACCATATCTGTGTATGTCTCAGATGCTCTCTCGTTCTTTATTGATGTACAAAAAATTTTAACAGACCCTATTAGTTTATCTTAACAAATTAGACCTTTCGCTCATTTAATAATTGATACTATTCGAACAAATGTTTCAGCTCTACTAGCCAATCTGAGAAGGACTGATGATTACATGTTCCATCGAAGTTAGGAGCATTTATCCTAATCCAGCATGTAGTGGTATCTCACCCGAAGTTATTCTTAAAATTCTCATCATGTCTCGTATTTTGTGCTTCATCCTCCAAATTCGACTCTTCTGTTACCTTATTTGTCAATTTATTTTCTAAGTCCTTTAGGCGATCTCCTGTTCGATGTATATCGGCTTTTGGTTCTAAATATATCGTTTGAAGTTGATGTTTTAGCATCTGAATTGCATTATCATCCATGTCTGATCCTAAGGTTTTACCATCACGTAAAACATGCAATATCAATCAGTCACATAAAAGCAGATGCAAGATCCAAAACATCAACTAGATGCATGCACTAATTATGCAAAAAATAAAATCCTAGTGTCCAAATGTATATGGGAAAATGCAGTCTTAAATATGTCTTAAATATGCTGATACAACACACAGATCGAGACTAGAAAATGATACAACCATTAACGATATCAACTAATCTGAGAGAACTTCGGAATTTAACAATTAAAGATTTGATCAGATAAGAGGTTACCAGAAATAGAGATCGGGATTGTAGCACCACGTAAGAATTTTAGAACTTGATTCATTTAATCCAAATGATTAAGGCAGTAAGTTTCACATGAAAAGCTCAAGAAATCGTCCAAATATAATGAAAATATGGCTAAAATACTGCTAAAATACTAATAATCCGAAAAATACAAAGAAAATGGGAAGTCGCACTATAACAGCAGCCCAGCTCGATTGGTCAACATTTGGGCTAAGTCGTTACTTGGTTAACGACTCTGTTAGCTCCGATCAGCTCCAGTCAGCTCCGGGACTCGGATCTGGCTCCGACTCTGTCGAATCAGCAAAGCTGATGAATAGTATCAGCTCTGCTAAACCGGTAAATAGTATCAGTGGCTACGATCAGTTCGGAGACCGGCAAGGCTCGATAATGGAAACGGCTCACCGCAGCAGTTACTATAGCGATTCGACACTAGTAAGTTTTACGGCTGATTCGAGTAGCGATTGTAACGACCCGTATTTTTCCTATATAATTATTGGGGATTTTTCTTTTCCATATTTTCTTTTCCAAATTCTCTTCTTTTTCTCCTCTTGCTTTTACTCTTTTGTTGGCCCAACACCGCCATCCTAGGCTCGCATGACCAATCTTTCTTTGAGTTTGAGAGCTTGGCCCACGCCCCACTGACCCGCTTCTCAGAGTCTTTATCCAACCCGATCGTGGCTTCCTCAAACAGATCGAACGGTCTCTCTTCTCATACAAACGAAACCTGAGCCACATCCAAGCAGCACCGCCACCTTCTCCGAGCTTTCTGCTTTGAAAACAAAAACCCTAATTGATACAAATTTCGTGTCTACCCCTCACGTGTTTCTTTCTCTATTTATAGCCAGCATTAGTTTTCTAGGGTTTTATGCGAACAAACTTCTCTTCTCAAATTTCTATTGATCGATCGCTACTTGGAGGCTTCGAATTATTTTCTGGATTTCTTGTATTTCTCTCGGCCCTCATCGATGAACGGTGGACCATGTTTACTCTTAACTTTTCGTTATTTCATTTGCATGCATAAATATTGTTGAAGTAAATTTAGTCCATGAATTTATAGCGTGGATCGTTGGACTTGAAATTGTTGAACTGGAGAATTTTGGGGTAATTGTTACTATAGAGGAAATGATTATTCATAGAAACCTCTTTAAGAGACCAATCTTTTGAAGATTTTAATTATTGGTGCCCCTTTAGATCCGGTGACCCTCACCGTTGTCCTGTATATTTTTCAACCTAGATCTAATGCATTGTGTGTTGCCGAGATGAGGAGCTTCAGCCAATCTGTCTCGACCGTGACTCTCGACCGTGACTGTTGTTTAGAAACTTTTGCATGTCGATCAGAACTGTGATGCTTGCCGACCTCACCTATTGTTGTTATCAACCCATACTATAGATTATCGATCTGTTATGTATGTTACAACCTGACATATTGCTGTTATCGGCCTAATTTTTACTACTGACCTAAACTGTTGTTACTTATCGACTTGACATGTTGCTTATTGACCTGAACTGTTATTACCAACTTGATCTGTTATTATCAACATGACCTATTGTTGCCTGACAACTAACGTGTTGTTATTACCGATCTCATCTGTTAATGTTTACCAACCTGTTCTGTTGTCTTTTCAGTTATCGACATGTGTGTAGTTATGTTCTGTATGAAATGCTTACCGCTCAGTTTTATATGTTCTGTTACCGATCTGATCTGCTGTTATCGATTTGTACTATATAGTTATCGACCTGTTTATGTTACTGATCTGTTCTATTGTTCAGTATATTCTGCTTACCGGCATGTGTTGTATGTTCTTCTTACCAACCAGTTCTGCATGTTCAGTTTGCCAACCATGAATTTGATCTCAAGCTGTGTTTACCTCTACTTTTCCAATAAATTGTTTTCAGCTGTGAAACTTAAAATTTTGCTTGTTAAAGATTTGCTTTGGTGTGAATTGTGTAACTAATAGAAAATTGTTTAAGAGTAGAAATTGACTACCTTTGACAGTTAAAGTTAATGACTAGATTTTTATAGGTAAGGTTGGGCAAAATTATGACATTGATATTGAATTATTGCCATGTTGAACTGATTGCTCTGGACATACAGATCTCGTGCATAACCTTATCTACATAATTTAGAAGGATCAGGAAATAGACATTGAGAACAAATGAAATAGATATTGAATTAGATGACTTGATACACTAGGATTGGAAAACTGATAATTAAAAGATGGAAGGAGTGATTGAGACCATGCTCTTGACTGACTTGATAGACTCCACTATTATAATTGAGTGGGTCCCCTCACTCTACTTGTTTAGACCATGGATCTAAGACCCAGGTGAGCTCACTTGTAGTACAAGGTGGCTTTCAGCTTACCATTCACTCTTTTCATTATAAGTCATAATACAGATTAATTAAACGTTTAAACTAGGAAACAGTGATTAGTTGTAGCCTTCTTCACCTGCTTACACTTAGATTGTGACTGCTCTGTTAGTGGTAGGTTTGTATGTTAATGATATAACAGAACGTTATTGTGACAAACCAGCTTACGAAGAGACACGACTGTCCGAAGTGACCGATTTCCCAATAGAGAATGCAAAGTAGACCAGAATTTGCAAGGAGTGTTCATTTTATTCTTGTGTTCTATATCTGTCATAGTGAGAGAGATGATAGTTCTTTTCTGTTTCAGCATATGTTTTTTTACCCCTTGAAGGATAAACAATGAGTAATTCCATTTATAATATTTCCTGCTTTTGTGTCTTCTATTTCCACTGGTACATGCAAGACTTGCAAATAATAGATTTTGTAATGACACTCGTACATGGGGCGTCACAACGATCGTCGATGATTCTCAGCGCGTCGTATTCACCTTGATGCGATGAACCCTTAACTGGGGTCGTCGGAGTTGGAATCATCGGAGACGACGATTATGAAGCTTGACGGCAGTAGCGACAGTTCCCAATACAAAATAAGGCATCCAGAGATTTGAATGCCGGCAAGAGAGGCAATGGCAGTGTGATTTGGCTGTGGCGAAACGGTGGATGCGGCGGCTGGTTTCTAAGGTTAGAATTATGTTTTTTCTCGTTTCTTATCTCTTGTTTTTCTCTAAAGTTTTTTCTCTTTTTACCTTTGAGATTTTTTATACCACTTTTGTTTTTATCTCTTTTTTGGATTTTTTTGTCCCTTTTTGATTTTTTTTGGATTTAAAACCTAACTAGAAAAGAAAGGAGAAAAAGTTTTTTAATGAAGGAAAAGAAAAAAAATCAGATTTTGGTTCCAATATCACGTTTAAAGCAGACCAAACGCGGAAAGGGAAACGCGGAAAGGGATGTGATGGGAATTTAAGGACGAAGAAAATTGGGAATTGGATGACTTTTAAGACCTCGCACTCCGAAGATCTAACAATCACCAACTTGCATGCCTCGCACGTGGAGACAGGGAGATTTTTAAGACCTCCCCACTCCTCAAAAAGGTTTGATTTTAAGAAAACTCAAAGTTTACACCATAGTTTTAATTTCTTCTCCCTTCAATGAAAAATAAATAAATTTATGATGTTTATATAAGTTCACAACTTGATTTTCAAAAAATCATATCTATTGTGGGTCTAAAACTCTCAAACAAAAAAATGATATCTATTGTGGGTCTAAAACTCTAAAATAACTAAAACACTCAAAATAAATAAATGGCTCAAAAGGATTAAAACTATAACCTAAACAAATAATCAAAAGACTCAGAATAACTAGAATACTAAAGGGACTCAAACTTTATCTCGATCTCAAATATAAAATCGAAAAAATAAAAAAAAGATTATACCTCAATTTCAAACTGGATGAACCATCCCATAAAGCATAAACATCTATATGGCAAACAATAAATCCAATAATTGCAAGCTGCATCTAGTTTGAAAAAAGTGATGATAGAAGCACTCACCGGACAAGACGAATCGGTCCACTTCGATATACAAGAACAATGAAAAGAGTGATTGCAAATTGTTGTGAGAATCCCACTAGTATCTTGGTCCAGCCTCTCTATAGTCAAAAGAAAAGAAATCAATGCAGTCATAAGATACCCAATTGTACAAAGATAACGTACAGCATATAATAATTAATGAGGTAAATGGTGTGAGGTACTTAATTTTTAGAAAAACCAAGTTTTTCATGCATGACTAAACATCTCAGAGAAGTACTAAATCTAAAATTTGAAGACACTTGGATTGAATGATAAAAGAGATCAAGCGCTCCTTACAAATACACATACATGTCCATATATACACCAACACAAAGCTGTGTGTGCGCACACGGAGAGGACATGTAAAGGTAGAATGCCACAAAATGGTCCATGATCATGTGAAAAAGGCTGCGTGCACGACATGCAGACACACGGCTTCAAATGATTTGCATAACACATTTTAGTACGAGTATATCTACTTATTTACAGGGAAAGGATGATGTGGCCAGGATCTGCTAATTTTTATCTTTTGTTTTTTTAGATGGGCCCCACTGCAAAGTTCCTCTATGTCGTAATAACTGATAGGTTTTCATGTTTTTTTTTTGCAAAGACTCTTTAGCAAATACGTGAAGGTGATCGCCCCGCACATTCTTTGGTTTTTTGTTTGGGTGGGCCCTCCACAACCAAGTAGAAGGTGGCTGCAAGAAACTTCTTTTTTGTGGCAAAAAGACCCTCAGAATTTAATAATTTTGCTAACATGTCAAAGCACAATAGTCTGGGTGGACCTATGGGGGTCACAGGGGCCATGGCCCGTATTGAAATTTGGATTTCTATATGTTCGCATTCAGCTGCTTTTTCACACGGTTTTATTTCTATAAATGAGTGTGTTAAATAAGTGGGTTAAATGTCAAAGAAATCCTAAATTCCAAGTATTCTCATGTTAATTAGCCAACTAATTAGCATGGCATGAATTTGAATTCACAATACAAACAAAGAAGCTCCCTGAGTTAGGAAGAAATCCTAATGATCAAATTTATTCCCTTTAACTTAATTCAAAATTTTCAATTTGAATTCACAATTCGCATGCAGCTGCTTTTTCATATGGTTTTATTTCTATAAATGTGTGTGGTAAATAAGTGGGTTAAATGTCAAAGAAATCCTAAATTCCAAGTATTCTCATGTTAATTAGCCAACCAATTAGCATGGCATGAATTTGAATTCACAATTCAAACAAAAAAGCTCACTAAGCTTGGAAGAAATCCTAATGATCAAATTTATTCCCTTCAACTTAACACAAAATGGCAATTTTTTCCATATATCGACAAAATTAGATTCTAAATATGAATAGTATTTCATCGTATCAGATAGAAAAAGCAATTTAAATTAAACTATTCTATATCAATAATTTTTTTACTTCAAATTTTCAATTTTTTACTGTATATTTCGTTGGCCACTCTTAAAATATTCTTGGATCGGCATTTACCTTTAATTTTTATCTTTTGATAACCAAGATCCCGACAAGTACCCTTAATTCAATAATCATCTTACACGACCACGGTCGAAAAGTCTTGCACCCACAACCTCCCACATGTAAGAACATGTCTTATGCCACTGAGCTAACACACTCTAGTGCTTCCGTCTTTTATTCTTGATGACTTATCTCTATTATACCATCAATAAAGAGTAAAACACTTCAATTTTTCCTACTAGATAAGACATCATTTACGAATCAAATGCACTGTAGTCTAAAATTTTGCGTGATTTTTCCATTTTGTTTCACATGCATTTTTGCACATGGCCAGACCACTAGTATCTTACTATGCAATGGTTTCATTCCATCAACCAAAATTGGAACCAAACATTTTATCAAAACCTAAGCAACGGCAAAGTTCCTTCCAATCTGAAGAACTCAAGCCTCAAATACACACGAAATTTATAAGATTTTAACTCCTAACAAAAGAGCAACTGTCAACCATAGGTCAATAACCTATATCAAAATACTTACCAAGGCACACTGGACAAGAAGGCTGTTCCGCTGAACTTGCAAGCGAACCCCGAGCATGTTCTATTGATCCTGTGTACTGTACATCTACGGTATAGAGGACACGGCAGACATCAACCTAAAAAGGAAAAACAACTTCAGTGTTTAGAAAGAACTCAACATTCCATAAGAAGACTTAAGAATTACCTCCAAAGAAGAAAACCTCTTCCCATTGAAGTGCTTAAAGAAACTATCCGCAAAACTTTGGTCGTCAAACCTTATAAGAACGCTGTATTGATCATCCATTTCATCATTCCTAAGTTACCAACAGAGCGACCATCAGCTCAAATATTAAGAAAACTTCTGTTTTTTGGGGTGTAGAACCGTAGAAAATGGGTTATGTTGCAGCCTTTACCTCACAATTCGCATTTCAAGCATGTGTTGAACGAAAGAACCAGAAAACTGGCAGAAATCAGCGTATGTCATGTGGTTTGGAACCGCCAGCACACAAACAAGGGGCTTTCTTCCCACCTGAAAAAAAAAATATCAAATTCCTGTTAAAGCAACCCCTAGAATTCCCAAATTGTTGGACTCCAACTGCTAGAAGAGAAACGAGAGAATAAACTTGAATTGCCATCACATTCTACATATCAAATGAGACCATGACTTTGTTTATGTTACAAACTACAGTTTAGGCGTCCATCTCAGCTGAACGTATCAAACTCAAGTAGTAAAAGAAAGGCCAATCTGAACCATCGAACTTCCCAATTCTTTTAGCACCAAAATTAAATAATCTACGAATTCCATTCCGTCTCTTGGCCTCAAAGTAAATAAGTTATGAGTCTTTTCCCTCTTTAATGTCACTCAAGAAACCCTAGAATATGCTCAGTTTTAACGCATGTTGTATCAAAAACAAGAGGAGAATTTATTTTATTTAATATACCGGGAGATTGGAAGGGGAAGAGGTGTCATCGGGATAGAGGTGCATGATGCCGCGGGTCTCTTCAATCCTAGGGTTTCCCGACGAGAAGTGGACGGCCTGCGTGGCGGTGGACGGCGAGGGCATGAGAAAGCAAGCCGGATCCTGGATGGCGGTGGCGGCGGCGGCGGCCGCGCCGCTGGTCGAGGTGGCGGACATCGCTGACGGAGATTCAACGGGGGCGAGACGCACCGTTCTGAAGGTTTTGTCAATGGCAGCAATGACTCGACCCGCCGTTCTGTCCTTAAATTAAACAGATAGATGGGGCCCAGTTGTCAGCGAGCAAACAACTTTTCCTGACTGAATTAAGCGCAGTAATCTAATCACTGTTTATGAATATTTTTGTCTCAACGTCGATCAATAGAGTTTGATTCCCATTTTCACGGAGATGCCATATATATACGGAAGCCCTGAAAACGGGAAAATGAAGAAAATGTAAAGGAGACTGTGGGATCCAAATCCGGTTATCCACCAAAAACAACCGAGTGATTTAACCACTAAGATGAGCACCAGAGCTCATTTCTAACCTTTTTACCTATACCTTTAGTTTCTAAAACCTTGTTTCAACGTTAAAATTGAAGTTTCATAAATTGAAGGTCATATATTCCCAAGATGTATAAAAAATGAAATTTTGGCGGTTGAGGCCGTGCCCGCTTTCTCGGTGGAGGCCGTGCCCGCTTCCTCAGTGGAGGTCGTGCGTTCGAATCCCCTTATCCTCCTCTTCTTTAGTTTAGTCCCTTGGTGTAATTTAGTGTAGCGGCTCCTCCGGTTTTCGAAGCCGGAATCGACCCAAATTTCAAAAGCTTGGTTTCGTTTTAACCTGTACGATGCTCCAATTCACAAACTCCATTGCCACACTAGCCCGCCATGGTTCCATGTACAATCCATAAAGCATATAATTATTTCCACCAAGTATAAACATCTCCTGGTAAATATTTGCAAAAGTCACAAATGCAAAATAATCGGGATAAATAAAAATATTTTTATATGAGGATTATGGATTTGTGCTCAGCAGGAAATTTCATACGCGGACAGTTCACCGGATTGCCGTACACATTCGAAAACCCCAAACCCCCAAACACGGATGAACCCTAATGGCATTAGACACTTGATCCATCCGGTATAAAAATTATATTGTTCCAAATCAGTTTAATTTGCAACAGGCAAATCGAGGGTCAAAAATTCCGTTATATTCACTTTATATAACTTGATTTTTGGAGTGATTATATATGATGTGTACAACAAAATCCAAAAAAAAAAAATCAAAATTTTCTTTAAATACAAAATCGTGCCAACGACGGGAAATTATTCCGTACATATACATATTCACTTTTTATATACCCAAAAAAAATGAGGCAAGTGTGCACTCTTGGACGTTCAAACCGAGTGCAAAACTAACAAAAATGCAAACAGAAAAACATGTATAAATTGGAAGCAAGTATTAAAAGAAGTGGTAAAATGACATGGTGCGCTCGCAATGTTACCGTGAGCGAGCCGAATCCGTTGTCCAAATTGATAATTGGAGCTCTTCATCTTGACCCCTTCATAGAATGATCAATATGTCAAAAAACTTCACTGTTTTGAGCTTTCTATCAAATGCTGCAAACCTACTCAATATGAACAGCTTCAAGATCCCGAAGTAGCAAATTTGAAATATAGGGGGTTTCCATATAATTTAACTGTTCTAAGGTACTGATCTATGGATATGTTATTCATGATGAACTGCAAACCGATTGCTGCTCTGTGTAGCAATAAAGATCTCAGCTCACTAGCCTACTCAACAATTCCTGATGCTGATACAGCATAACTCATCGGCAAAAGCCCAAATATAATCAAGAAATTTAGGTTTTGCTGATGTGAACCAGGTCTTTGCA
The DNA here is from genome assembly GCA_030789695.1 of Scilla litardierei. NCBI lineage: Eukaryota > Viridiplantae > Streptophyta > Magnoliopsida > Asparagales > Asparagaceae > Scilla > Scilla litardierei. Next base: position 347,518,383 of record CM061133.1, on the reverse strand, counting down.
GGTATCTTGCAGGCCCGTTCGCGTTCTTCTAAATAATCAAGAAAGGGAACCTGAGCACGAGCTCTCCGATACAATGTTACAAATGAGGAAGCATGAAACGCTACTTCCAGGAAGAGCCACCAAGTCTGATGACCTCTTCGGAGCTTGAATCTGTTGGACGCCTGTCGTCGTCTGCATCGCCTGCCTTGTTGCTTGCATCCCCATACAAATCCATCAGCTTTGCCAGATTGCTGGACACTGCTGCTGATCTGTCTCTGATTCCATCTCCGAATGGGCTAGGACGACGGTCTGAATGGGCTTGCATGCTCCGACTCCGGCTGCGGCTGCGGCTCCTGCTCCGACAAGAGCTTGAATCTATGTGCCGATCTGTCTCTCCCACTCCTTCCATAGTCTCGCCTCCCATTATCCCTCTCTGAGTACCGATGAGTGCCTCAGTCTCCATGATCACGATCACTATCTCGTCCATCATGATCATACCTCCTACCTCTGTCCCGTTCCTGTTCCCATTCACTATCATTGTCTCGATCTCTAACCCGATCACGTTCTCGGTCTCGGTCTGATTCTTCTCTGATGTGGTTACTTTCACGAGGGGGAGGCAATGTCCTCCGCACAGGGGATGAGTCCCTAGTGGATGCACGATGTGGAGCTCGCTGTCCAAAAGAGACCGAAAGGGAAGCCTTCACAGATGGCAGCCGGCGGGCTGTATCATCTGCGCCAAGACGGCTAGATTCTCCTGTGACCCCAGAGATCTTGGTTGGGAGCTTCATGCTCTCAAGGCTGGCAACAATCTGTCGCATGATGGGAACAGGAATGCGCGGGAAAAGACTGTCAAAGTAGTACTGCACCAGCATGACAAGAAGAAGTTAGGATCTAAAAGGAAAAGGATGTAATGCTTATGGCAGTGACTTTTAAATAATTGCAGTTGCAAGCTAAATGAAACTCTCATGAAGGAACTCCTACAATACCAGAGCAAAGTATCAGTTCATAAATCACCATCCAAACCCCCACAAAAGATCAATATGCAATAGCAGATGGTACAAGAGTTCATATAATGAGAGCGTGCAAGCACAATAACTAGCAGCAAGCATGTAGTTAGCACACGAACAGAATAACTATTAGAAAGCATGTAGCTTTGTAACAGCTCAATCATTGACAGATACCCTGCACCAGGTGATTAACTTCACCTATTATACAGGGCCATTCAACAAGATCTGTCAAATAACATACTTGGTCCTCGGTTAGTGATTTCCTTCGCATATTAGCCAACTTATTACTCTTCTGCAAGTTTTTCAATGAAATTAAAATATCTTAGGTTTTCTTTGCGCCCCTCCCAGTCAGGTTGATCTTATATTTGACCCTTCTCTGGGAGTCTTCTGGACAATTTCTTCCTCTTTTGACTTTCATGTGTTCATAACCCCCCGCCCCCCGGGGCTCTTCCCACACCAACTTTGTTCTGCTAATTATATAGCAATTTGATACCTTTGGGGACCTTGTAGTTTATAAGTAATGGGTATATTGCTTTGCAAGGTGTGATTGTATTATGAACAAGGCAGTTAGCTAGGTCAACATTCCAAGCAAACCCCATCATCACATGATTCTGCCAAGCCTTTGCCCTAAGATACTGTGAGGTGGAAGAACTGTGAGGTATATTCTAAATCAAAGTCTGTGCACACATTTTTTTAAGCAATTCCATTTGCACAGATCTGCATGATGTATTCCACGAATAGTGCTATACTTGTGCATCAGACTCAAATTAGATAAATCTATGAGGCACTAAAAGTCCGATACTTAAACCTGGTTATTACGGTAACATACATATGCGAGGAACCAGAATGGCATACAATGTAACATGACCCCGGATTTACCAATAAAAAAGGAAAGGAAAAGAAAATTAGATTGCAGTCAAATTCTTTAAACATTCAAGGAAAAAAGATCAGAATTCGTTGCATAAAAATAGGAATTCATATAAGAACTTCAACGGAATATTCCTAATGGTTAAGGAAAGTATTCTTGTTGCCGGTAACTGATATCAAAGACCGGAAAACTGTAAAATTAAATAATTAATGAGTAGTATGGTGTCGTGTGTAAAAAAAGTATACACCATAGGATATTCCTTAGAGAACAGTATGGTGTTAAGGAACGTATAGTGTTAAGGAAAGTATTCTTATTGCCGGTAACCGACATCAAAGAACCGGAAAACTGTAAAAGTAATTAAATAATAAGCAGTATGGTGTCTTGTGTAAAGAAAGTATACAGCACAAGATATTCCTTAGAGAACACTTCATTTCAAGAACAACTTGACAAACCTTACACAATCGTTGACAGAGATGATTCAGAAGATCCCCCTCAGAGCAACTTCAACCTCCATTTGGATATCCAAGCTTAGAATCACACATCACCGGTGAGTCATGTTCCCATATCAAATTAGCTCTCAACTACCGTGAAATTAGTTAAGATTGATAATGTAGCAGCACCATTAAGCACACCACAAAGCATTAGGAAGTTCAATGATCAAAAGATATCACAGGTGTATAATAAGGTAAATCAATGAATTCCACACCATCACTAATAACATAGAGAACTGACCTGTCCAAGAAGAAGATCACGAACATAAACCCCCATGGTTGTCATTTGACCATTAGACCCTGGAGCAAACTCCTGAGAGAGCAAATGGATAAAAGTCAGTACATGTCAACTGAATTCAGTCCCGAGCAGGCTGTTAATTACAACAAACGAAAAAAATTATTTGTTTGCTAATAACATCAACTATATGAATAATAAATGCCATTAAAATATTATTTTAACAGAAGGGGAAATCTAAACTGAAGTACATATACCCACAATTATCAAATAATGCTACCAGACATAGCAATATATTCTTCAAGAAACAAAAGGGGCATAAAATAAGACCAATTTCAACCATGCAACTAGAAAATTTGCAGATAAACATAAACCCTGTTCTCAGATTGAGTGAGAACTCGACCTCAAATATGTATCCAAATATTATCATGGAAACCTTTGAATTATAAACAGCTAACGTACTGAAACCAAGTTAATCCTACAAAGTAGATAGCCATAGAACAATGAAACATACAATAACATGTCACGGCCAAATAGGAAGCACAGACGCTTTGAAAAGAATTATGTACACACAGACACTTGCACTTGCATGGACACTTGCACTTGCACGACACTACATGACACGTACCAGACAATCTGAAGCCAGGTCCGATTTTTAAACCCCATGAAGTAGTGTGTTGAAGCTGTCAACTTTCAACAAAATATGAAGGTTGCACATGGAACAATTTGGAGTTTAGAGCCACATGAATCTAAAATTATAGAAATAATCTTCTAAACTGAGTGAGTATTATGTCATTAAAGTCTAAACATCACTTGAACCAGGTAACATCTCGATTAGAATTTTTTTTTAAAGATCTTTTCGTTTGATTTTGTAACTTCATTAGAAGCTAAGAATTTTTATTCTTTTTATTTTTTAAAAATCACATCATAATCACTAAAGGTTATTATGTGGATAATATATGGATGTCTATGCACTCACATACATGATTAAATCATTGTCCCTATGTCCTACGTTTCAAGAATTTGCCGCATCACCATGTCCGTGTATGTGCTGCATAGCTGGCCAACATCCAATGGTCTTAATTCTACTTGGCTCACCAATTACGCACTGGAGCCCTTTCCTTGTAACTAGGGTGCAATCTGTTTCGTATTCAATTTCCTATTTGTAGTTTCAGTGTGGATATATGTACCAGATACCCATTTAAAGCATAAATATGATATGGTAATGATTAAATAATCCATCATATCTAAATACATGTACAAAAATGCATTTTTATTTCAAACAAATCAAGTATTGTATAATACTATAATATGGCATCATTGTTAGCACACGAGACAATCTCATGTGATTTAATACAGATTTAACATTTTCTCATAAAAGAACATCAAAATATGGTATATAGCTCAACTTTTTCAGTAGATTTTAGGCATATTCAACTAGACAATTATACGAATCTTATCCAATTCCAAATTTACATCCGAGTAATATGGTTTCCAGTTATAATATACGTGACCATATCTATATCCGAATCTGCGAATCTGCTAAAAATGGATATGAATATAATAATACATATATCTGATTCATGCCCGATTTGTTTGCACCCCTACTTGCGTCCCTACATTATTTAGCTTTGATACATTTAGCGCACCCCCATGGGTATCTCCTGTTGCGCATTATCCAATTTTAGAGTGTTTACAAAGTACAAACATACATTAACCCGGACTTTCTAGATGCAGAAGCCATATTGTGAGCAACATTATCTCACCATATCTGGACTAAAGAGCTGTTGCAATGCTGCCTATGAACAAAAACTAGAGGGGGGAAACCTTCGTGCAAGCTGTTGAAAAGTTGTAAACAGTAATCCAGTGGTGCTTCATATCTTTCAGTTCCTAAGCCCTCTCAAAACTATCTCTATCTATGAGCACTCTAAAATGAATCCGGTAATAGATTATACAAGATCTTCAAATACTTGCATCGCACATTACCTTAAGATAGAAGAACAAAAAGAAAATAAGCGACATTATGAACATTCAAACACAAACACAAATTACAATTGCAATATCATATATATATTTATTTCCAACAAGAAGTGAAGTGCATACCCATACACACCTCATCTTTGAGGTATGGCTCAAACCATTTCCACAATGTCTTTGGATCTGCAGCATATCGCAAGTAGAGAAAACCAACCTGTAATACCATTCAGATCATTGCTTCACATTAAGGCCATCCAGAAGTACTACTGATTGCAAAGCATCTCGATGTACAAGTGTTCAAATAGCGTCACGTATAAACAAAACATAAGAAAATTATAAACACAAATATCGATGGAACAGGGGTAAAAACATTAATAGAAACAGCAACAATTACCGCCATGGACAATATAGATCAATGTTTGCCATCTCTCTTAATTTTCTATTCTCTGTGGCGCACATTGGACCACCTTGGGTAAATTTTATGTGGCTGCATAAATCGCATTTTAGAATACTAGCTGAGAAACTTTCCATGAAAATGGCATCTTTCCCCACAAAGGCAAATAACCGTGTCTATCACAGGATTGCACTTAAAGTTCAACAAAATGGCCCTTTGTTCTTCTCAAATAAATATCCATGGCTATCATTTTATCACCCTCCGTGAACAATACTTACTAATGGGAATAAAAAAACCTTACCACTTCTAAGCATGTCTAAATCCAGCAATGCATGCATGAACTTTTGGAATGTGTGCATAGTGATTCATTTTGTTAAAATGGGAAGAAGAAGATGGTTTGAATTGCTTGATGATAATTGTTACAAGAGAAGACCACAAACATATATATAACATGACTCATTATTAGGCAAGCCCAAGAGTCACAAGCACTAGAACCTAAGAGACACTACACTACACCCCAAGAAACACAAGAACCAAATAGCCACAAAACTATTTCCTAGGCACTAATTATTATCTTAACACCACCCCTGAAACTCAAGGTGTAACTTTGAGTTTGGAGATGAATTGCAACGACTCGAAAGAAGATAAAGATGACAACAACGGAGTGCAGGAAGTAGAGAACGAGGCCGCAAGGGGCCGAGGAGATGCCACAAGGGACAGAGGTCGCAGTGGACCTAGGCCGTAAGGGACCGATGATGATGTGCCGCAGGGGGCGAGGCTGCTGTAGGCCGGTGCCACATTGGGCCGATGATGTGCCGCTGGGGACCAAGGAGGCTATGGTCCAATGATGTGCCGCTAGGGGCGAGACCGTTAGGAGCCCAGGAGGCTGTGCTCCGATGATGTACCGTTGGGGGCGAGGCCGCTGGGGGCCGAGGAGGCTGTGCTCCAATGATGTGCCGCTAGGGAGATGCCGATGGGGCCGAAGAGATTCCGCAAGAGAGCCAAGGCCGTAGGGGGCCGAGGAGGTTGTGCTCCGATGAGCTGTCGCAGGGGCCGATGAGTAGTCGCAAGGGGGCGAGGCCGCAAGGGGACCGATGAGAGGCCGCTGGGGGCCGAGGAGCCCGTGCTTCGTTGATGTTGTAGAAGAGGGAGTCGATCCAATCTGATGAGCGAGGGCACCGATCAAATGCACTGCAGAGGGCTGAAGTGGTTGCCCCCCCCCCCCCCCCTCAAGAGGGGGAGGGAGAGCTGCAGCGGAAGACTTTAGCCTAGATCAGAATGGCTCTGATACCATGTTAAAATGGGAAGAAGAAGATGGTTTGAATTACTTGATGATAATTGTTACAAGAGAAAACCACACATATATATAACATGACTCATTATTAGGCATAGAAGCCCAAGAGTCACAAGCACTAGAACCTAAGAGACACTACACTACACCCCCAAGAAACACAAGAACCAAAGAGCCACAAAACTATTTCCTAGGCACTAATTATTATCTTAACACATTTGATGGGTAATCATGACACTGCATCAATCTTTTTCATAAAACAAACATGTGGAATCGCAATACAATTAGGATCTGGTCAATTTACATCAAATTATCAAATAAAGATGACAGTACCAGGTTGAAATACAGTAAGGTGTAGAATTTCCCACAAGAGAAAGCAACGACTACATTCAGTCATACATACAAAAAGAATAACTTTGAACATTTTGATAGAAACATGGCGGATTTGAGAAGCAACTTACAGCTCTAATGTAAGGAGAATCCGGGTGTTTCAACATCCCGTGCATCTGTTTCACCGTGAGCTTCATGGTAAAAAATTTGTAAAGAAGGCAAAACGCAGTGGAAGGGCCTCTGCAGTTATCGGTCATCCACGGCTCGACATGATCGACGTGCTCGTAGATCTCATCTACGACCTCGTGATACGTCTTCAAATTGTAAAGCTCTTTGAAATAGTAAGACAGGATGTTCATCGATAGCACCCTCTCTAAGAGTGTCGATGGGTCTCCCAGAAGTTTGAACCTCCATTTTCCCAATCGAAAATCTCCAAACCCTAGCAAAACAAGGATCGTTTGCGGAATATGAGCTAAAATTAACAATTTCGCATGAATCAATTGAAAAGCAGCAAAGATTACGAAATAATAGATAATTTTGAGAAATGTAAGGGCCTGTTTCTCATGGTGAAAGTTGGGGGGGGCGGGGTGGAGTGAAATTTCGTCACTATTCACGCGTCGCTTCAGCCATGTTCACTCACTTTCCTCTCTCGCGTTCCTCGGGGCTGTTTCTTTCCGCGACTCCGCTGCGATTGCTTCCCTCCTCCGTGGTTCCGACGTGGAGACCCCAAAATCTCGGTCTGAAATCCCCCGAAATCGCGACGATTTCGCTGAGAATCCTCGTTTATGGTCCCACACGGTCAGAAATCCATTCCCCTCACCTTCTTTTGCGCGGTTTTCAGTTGGGGGCGAAAAAAACCCTAGCTCTACTCGAGGTTTCCGACGGTTTTGCATGCATCCATTGCTGATCGCAGGGTTGCTGGCTTTGATTTCGTGATAGGCTCTAAAGGAGGGGGTGTGCCTAGCTTGTTGGGTTCGTCAGTGAAGCTCAGAGCAAAACCCTACCTTCGGTCGTCAGGATCTCTATCTAATTTTGGGATTTTATCGCTGAGGTATAATCTAGGCACTCTATAAAATTTATATTTGTTGTTATGAATCTAGGGTTTAATTGGGTTTGCTGATGGTTGATGTTGGTTTGCTGGGCTTGTTTGCTTGCGGCCATTTCTTATTATTGATCTGTAGCGATGATCTGATTGCGTATGCTATTGTATTTTATGGATGAATGCAAATAATTGTGCAATCTAAAATGTGCCCAATGATGGAAAAAAATTAAGCAACCGAAAGAAGGGAATTTTCATTACATACATACACGTAGGATGGCTTGCTACGATGGTTCCCTTTAAGCCCCATGTTGATGTTTACAATGTTGGGGCCTGTCTCTTAGATGCAGTTTGGGTTTTTGGGGTATAAGATGTTTGGATCATTTTAAAAAAAATTTGGGCCATGGATTCCAATGGACTGTTGCTGTTTTGTTATGTTCTGACCATGGTGAATTGTTTCAGTTTTTTTTGATTCATGGCTCCTTGATGCATTTTGGGTTTTAATGATGCTATTATAGGGTCAGTGTATCGGAATATTGGAGCTTGTTATCGTGTTGGTTTTTGGGATTTTGATGTTGGTATTTTTGGCTCATTTTATAATATGGTTGATACATGCCTCCAAGCTTAATGAAGCTGTTTTGGGATGTTATGTCCATGGTGACTTGTTTCTGTTTTTTTTTTGTGAATGGCAACTTGTTGCATTTTGGGTTCTTTTGATGATACTATAGGGTCAGTGTATCAGATTATAGGAGCTTGTCTCCGTGTTGGTTTTTGGGATTTTGATGTTGGTATATTTGGCTCATTTTATAATATGGTTGGTGCATGCCTCCTAGATTATTGAAGCTGTTTTGGGATGTTATGTCCATGGTGACTTGTTTCTGTTTTTTTGTGAATGGCAACTTGTTGCATTTTGGGTTTTTTTGATGCTATTCCAGTGTCAGTGTATCAGATTTTTGGGGCAAGTTTCCTTGGTTTTTGGGATTTTGATGTTGGTATTTTTGGCTCATTTTATAATATGGTTGGTGCATGCCTCCTAGCTTATTGAAGCTGTTTTGGGATGTTATGTCCATGGTTACTGCTTTTTGTTTTTTTTGGAGCATGGTTTCCTTGGTTTGTTGTTATGCTTGGCTCATTTTATAAATTTTTGGGGCTTGTCTCCTTGTTGCATTTATGGGGTGAAAAGGATAGCGCAACGGCAAAGCAACCACGTGTGTCCCTATGATTACACAATAAATCTGAGGGCAAAACATTTGGATATGCACAATTTTATGTGAAAGGTGTTACTCATATGTAACATGGTAGTTATATAATTAACAGTAAATATATGTGTTATTCAATTAAGGGTGACATGGATACACAAGGAGACCATTCGGGTTGTGAGGTATGTACCGCCGCCGCAGCTGCAATAACATTTGTCGTACTCGCCTTACAAATGCACAATTCCGCTAGGCCCGACCCTATACCCAGAGAGCCCTCAGCTATGCGGGATCTGCATGCGGAGAATTTTGTAGGGGTCTGAAAGTAGTTTGCACTACCTACGAATGCGTAGACATGCTTTCATGAATCTTGCAGCATTAATGCGCCAGCGTGATCTTCTCAAGGACACTATTCATGTATCCTTAGAGGAGTAGGTGGCCATGTTCCTGCATATGGTAGGGCACAAGTCAAAGAATAGAGTAATGCAAGTGGGTTTCATAAGGGGCGGGGGGGACAGTTAGCCGTTATTTTAACAAAGTGATGGCGGGACTGTATGCACTTCGGGATATGTTCGTGAAGCAAGCTCCCAATGAGACGCCGCCGGAGATAGTCAATAATCCAAATTGGTTCCCATATTTTAATGTATGTGTGATTATATGTAGATGTGACAGTATAATAAGGATTGTTTTTGGAATTGCATATTGGTCTCATTTAATATGTTGTAGGACTGTATCGGGCTCATTGATGGGACGCACATAGATGCCACGCTACCAGCAAGGCTCGTACCCCGCTTTAGATGGTGGAAGGGGGTGACGCAAAATGTTCTTGCAGTTGTTACTCCAAACAAACGATTCACATACGTACTGGCCGGGTGGGAAGGATCCGCAAATGATTTTACGGTCCTGAAAGATGTGTTGTCTTTACCCCCCACTGGGGCTGCGAGAGTATGAAGGTAATATGTAAAAATTTACATATAAATAAGTATTATGTATCTCCTAAAGCGTCTGAACAGAAAATTGGTCGCCTTTGTTTGAATGTAGGTAAATATTACCTTTGCGATGCTGGATATACTACAATGCCAGGATTCATATCTCCATACAGGGAAGTTAGGTACCATTTGAAGGACCATACTGATCGGGTTCCTCGAAATCGACGAGAGCTATTCAACCTACGCCATTCTACATTAAGATCAAAGATCGAGTCCACATTTGGTATCCTAAAGAACAAGTTTAAAATATTGACATCCAAACCTCACTACCCATTCAAGAGCCAGGTCGTTACCGTACTATCGTGCACTGTTTTGCATAACTACATCCAAATTGCAGATCCTCATGACCCCCAACTTACTGAAGAAGGTGATGGGGTTGAGGAGGAAGTAGAGGGTATCGATGAAAGGGATGACGATGGTATTGATCTATCCCAACAGGGGACTGTTCATGAACAAACCGAACAACGTGATCGTTGGAAAATGCGCAGGGAGCAGATAGCTTGGGATATATGGGTGGACTATTGTAACATAAATAATAACGGGAACACAGTAGAGCATGGCCTATGAGGGGGGTCGTAGTATTTGCTTACCTTGTCTGAACAATTTGCCATTTTTCCTTGCTTATTGCATTATGTTTGGTGTGTTCAGTATTACAATATTTACATGCTTTGGCTGATCATTTTAATCATTTACAATTCTGTATTTTTTCACCATTCGGTATCATTTCAATGATGTTTAAAGTAAAATTATGTGGTTTAATTATCATAATATTGATGTTGTAGGGATGGAAGGATCTAAAAAATCAGGGCATGGGGGCGAGCCATCCCCGGATGGTAGTGATCCAATGCATCAATTATATGAAAATCTTTATGGGACACAACGTGGAGATGCCGAAAGGAGGGTGAAACCCCTTCTCAACCGTCCAATTCCCATGTGGGTTCCTCCTAACCCCTACCAAATGCTTGGATTCCAATCTGGTGGGCATGGAATGCCATATCAACCTTATGGAAATTTCAACTTGCCAATGCAAATGCACATGTCCCCACCAATGCAAATGCACATGTCTCCTCCAATGCAAATGCCCATGTCTATGCCCTCGCATAGTGGCCATGGGTATATGCATATGCTACAAGGGGGAGACATCCCCAATTTCAGACCCCCTCGTCTCATGGTGCATTCGCGATGCCAACGCCACCGAGTGACAATGAAAGAACTCCCGGCAGTGACTCCTCGAGGAAGTCGAGCCGGTGTAGCGAGGATGCCGAGTGGTCTGTCTCAAGTCCAAGCAAAAGCTGAAGCAACCTTCCTCTTCTTCACAACATAACAAACTATGGAAGCCCGAGCACGATGCCACCCTTATTCCATTGCTAGCTAAACTTGCTCGGCAGGGCCTTAAGGTCGATAAGACCTTTAAAGGGGCCGCCTTCAATGCCGCTGCATCGGAAATCAATAAAACTCATGGGACGTCGTTCACAAGTGGTAATGTGAAAAACCACATGAAAGCATTGAAGACACGTCTCAAGGATGTTTACGAGTACATGAAAATGAGCGGGGGCGGGCTGGGATGTGAGAAGAAGATGATTGAGCTGGATTCGGAAACTTATGACACGTGGGCAACGGTAATTACTTCTATCTTATACATAGGCTAGGTGCTAGTACATAAAATATAGATATGAAGGGTATATTCATATATGCTCTGCTAATCGTTCAGGCAAACCCTCGGAAGCGTGCTTATGTGAACCAACCAATACCATGGTTTGATGATCTGGTTGTCATCATTGGGGATGACGCTACTCGGGGGGGACATGTCATGTTCCATGTACGATAGCTTTGGAGGCCCATTTTCTGGAGGGGAAAGTGAGCCCGTAACGCCTGATCAAACACATATTCGTACTCCACCCCACCATGTCCCCGAGGACATACCCACACAGGCGTCGACAGGAGAGTGTCCACATGGGAGGACAAGAAATGCTACCCCACCATCGCTGGGGAAGAAGAAACAGCGGCGACGCGCCGTGAGGGAAGACCCGGATGTAATGCGGGATATAGCAATCAATGTGAAGGAGGTCGCTGAGGCTATACGGAGTGCACACTCCCAGCTCCACTGGACTGAAACTCTTGCCCATAGTGTGTACGAGTTTACGGAGTACCCTCCCCCCTCTTGTTGAAGTTTTTTAAAGATCTTAGCATGAATGAGCTGGCGGGGCGTCAATTTTTGGCCGTGCCAATAACGAGTCGAAAGCTAATCCTTGAAGATTTAGTTGCTGAAATGGAAAGGGACTTGCGGGACGCAGGTTATGGAAAAGGAGATGGCGTCGGAAAGATACAAGTATGGGTGGGCCATATGGCATTTTGGTTGTGTGGGGATTAGTGGTGGTTGGGGTGTGGATGTGTTGTATGGGTAAGTCTAAAACATATTGGCATGTCTCAATGCTGCAGTTTTTGTGGCATGGCTCCTTGATGATTTTTGTGTGTTACTGTGATAAATGAGGGCAAGGATACTTGGTGCAGGGTTTGGGGCATGGCTCCTTTATGCTGGGTGTCATAATATGAAACATATTTGATTTGCTTCTATTTTATCAATTTTTTGGATCATGTCTCACTTTTGATTATTTGGCTGCTTGGTTCAGATTTTGGTATATTTTATCCATGATGATTTTTGTTGTTATGTGATACATATGGGCATGTCCTCTTGGTGCAGGTTTTGGGGCATGTCTCCATATTGCAGGGTGTGATAATATGAAACATAAGTGGATGGCTCCTATTATCAGATTTGGTTTATGGCTCCTTGTAGATGTTTCCCTATAGCCCAATGATGAAGATATGTACATGATCCCTTTGTCCCTTGGATATGAAAAGGATAGGTGAATATAGGCTTGATGGTTCCACTATCTCTGCGTGTGTGATATGTGATGGAGCAACTGCTTATGACCACCGTGATTTATTGATAACTAAACTTTCTTCCTGCGGGCTCTGTATCATATGTTTCTCTATGTCCATGCAGCACCAATGTGCAATGCCCCAAAAAATGAAACTGGGAAAAAATCACATATGTTTCAGCCCTATGATGACGAACATATATTGATCACTTTGTCCCTAGGTTATGAAGAAAAAATTGTATTAGGTGTGAAGGTTCATTCAAAATGAACAACCGCCTAATACATACTGAATGCTTAAAAACATGTTACCCTGAGGGCTGAGAAACATATGTGATTTTTACCCAGTTTCATTTTCTGTTGGGGCATTGCACATTGGTGCTGCTGTGCACAGTGAGAAACATATGTGATTTTTACACAGTTTCATTTTCTGTTGGGGCATTGCACATTGGTGCTGCTGTGCACAGTGAGAAACATATGTGATTTTTACCCAGTTTCATTTTCTGTTGGGGCATTGAACATTGGTGCTGCTGTGCACATTGAGAAACATATGTGATTTTTACCCAGTTTCATTTTCTGTTGGGGCATTGCACATTGGTGCTGCTGTGCACATTGACAAACATATGTGATTTTTACCCAGTTTCATTTTCTGTTGGGGCATTGCACATTGGTGCTGCTGTGCACACTGAGAAACATATGTGATTTTTAACCACTTTCATTTTTTTGGGGCATTGCACATTGGTGCTGCTGTGCATAGTGAGAAACATATGTGATTTTTACCCAGTTTCTATTTTTTCGGGCCATTGCACATTGGTGCTGCTGTGCACACTGAGAAACATATGTGATTTTTACCCAGTTTCATTTTTTTGGGGGCATTGCACATTGGTGCTGCTGTGCACAGTGAGAAACATATGTCATTTTTACCCAGTTTTTTTTTTTGGGCCATTGCACATTGGTGCTGCTGTGCACACTGAGAAACATATGTGATTTTTACCCAGTTTCAATTTTTTTTGGCATTGCACATTGGTGCTGCTGTGCACACTGAGAAACATATGTGATTTTTACCCACTTTCAATTTTTTTGGGACATTGCACATTGGTGCTGCTGTGCACACTGAGAAACATATGTGATTTTTACCCACTTTCAATTTTTTTGGGACATTGCACATTGGTGCTGCTGTGCACAGTGAGAAACATATGTGATTTTTACCCACTTTCAATTTTTTTGGGACATTGCACATTGGTGCTGCTGTGCACACTGAGAAACATATGTGATTTTTACCCACTTTCAATTTTTTTAGTTTCTATTTTTGGGCCTTTGCACATTGGTGCTGCTGTGCACACTGAGAAACATATGTGATTTTTACGCACTTTCAATTTTTTTGGAGCATTGCACATTGGTGCTGCTGTGCACACTGAGAAACAAATGTGATTTTTACCCAGTTTCTATTTTTTTGGGCCATTGCACATTGGTGCTGCTGTGCACACTGAGAAACAAATGTGATTTTTACCCAGTTTCCTGAGAAACAAATGTGATTTTTACCCCGTTTCTATTTTTTTGGGCAATTGCACATTGGTGCTGCTGTGCACAGTGAGAAACATATGTGAATTTTACCCAGTTTCATTTTTTTGGGGCATTGCACATTGGTGCTGCTGTGCACATTGAGAAACATTTGTGATTTTTACCCAGTTTCATTTTTTTGGGTCATTGCACATTGGTGCTGCTGTGCACACTGAGAAACATATGTGATTTTTATCCAGTTTCAATTTTTTTGGCATTGCACATAGGTGCTGCTGTGCACATTGAGAAACATATGTGATTTTTACCCAGTTTCATTTTTTGTTAGGGCATTGCACATTGGTGCTGCTGCGCACATTGAGAAACATATGTGATTTTTACCCAGTTTCATTTTTTGGGGCATTGCACATTGGTGCTGATGTGCACAGTGAGAAACATATGTGATTTTTACCCAGTTTCATTTTCTGTTGGGTCATTGCACATTGGTGCTGCTTGCACAGTGAAAAACATATGTGATTTTTACCCAGTTTCATTTTTTGTTGGGGCATTGCACAGTGGCTGATCCTAGCCCAATGATGAAGATAATTAGCTGATCCCCTTGTCCCGCGGTTATGAAAAAATAGGTGGTTATAGGCTTGATGGTTCCATTACCAATGGGGAGAGAGATGTGATGGAGCAACTGCTTATGTCCACCATGATTTATTGATAAATTAACATATATATACTGATCAATTTGTCCCTCTGTTATGACGAAAAAATTGGTATTTGGCAAGAAGATTCATTCATAATGAGCAACCGCCTAATACATAACGTATGGCTAAAAACCATGTTTACCTTAGGCCTATACTTTACTAATATTTTAATTCTCTTCTTTATTCATGCTTTAGCTTTGTTTCGTTTGGGCTTTTGCGTTCTCTATGTTACGGTATTTTCTTTTATCTTTTACTTCTGATTTAAGCCAGATGATGTCATCTTTCGCGGGTGTTGTAACTGGTCGTAGGTACGCTTCTTCAACCATTTTTCATCTAATTATTATATCTCTTTAAATCAGTATTCATTCTAATATTTTTTATTTCATGCTAGGATCAAATGAGCACCGGGTCCAGCTCTTCTATTCAATCCAGACCCAGATTTGCTGCAGGTGGTGAGTTGGCTTCTGATGATCATGACTGCAGGTTTTGCTACTGTGGGCTGAGGGTTTCCAGGCGGACATCATGGACCCGAAAAAATCCCGGCAGGCGCTTTTGGAGCTGTCCATCCCGCGTGAATAGATGCAACTTCTACGAATGGAAGGATCCACCACACTCGGACTGGTCCACCTATGTGATACTACAGTTGCTGGATGAGATTGAAAGAGGCCCCACCAATGCTCCCTCTTCCACATCGTTCTCTGATCGGAGGCTTTTAGAGATAGAGGGTCGGTTGGCCATGCTCGTGGGGCGATTAGAGCGGACCACGGTGAGAATGGACACTGTGAAGTTGGTTTTGTTTACGCTCCTAGGTTTGATGGTAGTTGTGTTATTGTTGATTATACACAAGAGTGGCTGATGTTAGGTTGGGTACAATGTAACACTTTATATTTCTTGGATGTTTGTTATGCACACTGAGACTGTATTATGGATACTATATGTATTTTGTATATGCTGGTTTCAGTTGTACATTTTACAATTTATGAATGTTGGAAATGCAATGGACTAATTTGTTCGGGTGCTTGCTTTGCGGGTATTGCCTTCATTTATATTTAATATCCCAGTAATGAAATTAATTAATTCTTTTTTTATTAAATTCGGTATTTTAATATTTATTTTTGATACGCGGGATTTAATTATGCGTATTTAATAGATATTTACGTAATAGTTAATATTTAGTTAACTAATAGTTATTAGTTTAGTTAATTAAATGATTTTTCTACTTCATATGTCCATAGGGGGTTATTCTCACCTCATAACACCATAACCAACTATCAACAATCCTCATCCAACAATCCCAAACACAATTTAACCCAAAGAAACACAAAACTTTACTATGGGCCCCACAAACAAATCCCAAAACAACTTTCCCACCCACTTTCCACCAAAAGAAACACAAAACTCTATTTCTCTCTCCTCGGGAATCCACTATGGATTTACTATTCACAACAGTAAATCCCAATCCACTTTCACCAAAAGAAACAGGCCCTAATTGAAAGCCGATTGATATGAATCGAATTCTTACCGTAGGTTTCTCAAATGATTGTAGAGAACAGAGATGATGGTGCCCTGACAGCGGTTAAATCGATTGATTTTTAGGGTTCTATCTCTATCTATTTCTTTTTTATTTGGACAACGATTGATTGGTTTCTAGGGTTTTGAGGATATTCGTGAATCGAGAGAGAGATGGGCGGAGTAAAAAGATCTCGTGATTTTTATAAGTGAGTTGCTACGCGCACCAACCGTTTTGCTCTGCGCCGGACCACTTAAATTTTTAGTCTGCGCACATACGGATGTGTATTTAAGTTTTTGCTCAACCTATAAACAGCAATACCGAAAATAATCATAAGCCAAATCTTCCTAAAATCATTTTAAAATCATTGATAAAAACAATTTCAATCCCAAAAAACTTATTATGTTGTGAAGGTGGCGGCTACAGAACTCATAGCCATATATTTATAAGAAAAGAATACATAATGGGGTGAATACCCTAATCCTAAGTGGGTGCCGCATGGTCCTACAGAAGACCATTCATAACATGTCCCCTTATCCATCCACCATTATAAGCTTACTATATGAATGCTTTGGGGTTCATAGAGCTTATCTGATCATGAGGATATGGATACTTTTGGGTCCTAAGTTATGAGGTCTCGCCTCGTTAAAACTTTTGGCTATGGAAACCCAGTGGGAAAAACCAATAGCTAAGGAAAAAAGAGTACATGTCACGCACCGCTTCCCATTAAACTTGGGAGCGAGGACACGAGCGGGTCGGCATATGCTTAAAGCAAAAAAGAGGTATTTATTTTTTTTCTCTTCTTTGACTTAAGCACAATAAATGTTAATTAGCGAAAGCAGGTCCCTGCACGAGAATATCTTAGAAGCAGCATAAATAGTCATTACATTACAAATACCAGCGTCCAAAGCAAAGTACACAAGCAATTAAGACCTAGCATGGCCATACAATCTGCTGAAAGCAAACACACCTGAAACCAACAATTTAAATAATACAACTGAATAGAAATAGCCTGCTCTAGCCTTCCGCAGGGAGGATCTCAACGTACTCGTAGCTCTGATCGACGGGATCCACCACTAAGATAGGATCCTCAAAAGTAGGGTCCTCGAGGTACTCTGTCTCTGAACCTAACATATATTTCATCAACACATTTGAAATATATGTCAGCGATAAGCTCGGCAAGATATTTAAAGTAATGAAACGAAGAACAACTAGGAGAGGACAAAAGAGCGTTAGTACACAGTTATGAATAATAAATGCAGAAAGTAAAGTACGAGCATGCATGGATTTGCAGTTTAAAAGTAAAGCAGTTGTATATTGAGTATCTGATTATTTGTGCTCGTGATAAGTTCATGTCTGAGTCGGTAAATGTTCTTGATACACCCTATCATCGGGGGTTTACCGTGACGCTTCTTGTCATTCCTAACCTGGAAGATGGCCAAGATGCTTGCATCCATTCGTGTGGTTATGGAGGTAGCTGTATAGTGCTCAAGCAACATTTACGGACTCTACTACATGAACCAACCCCACCCAAAGTGTCTGTCTAGTCACCGGCTAGGTTTCACACCATCTGTATTCAATGGTTTCACCCCATCTGTATTCGATGGATATCACATATGTGTTTCGAGTTTATAACATACTATTTTTCCAAATTAGTTAAACTTGTTAGCATGCATGTAGTAAAGGTAGTTCAATTTAATACCTGGCATGTGGTGAATTTGTTCCAAACGATCAACATTAATATGACACGTCCATTTAAATTAGAAGACAACGAGCAAAATGAAAACACAATATTTGGCTACTAAAAGTCGAGAAGCATATTGAAATAAGATTTAGTACTACGTTTGAACTGCCCGATTTGAAATTCATTTACCAAAAATACTTGCATCGTGGTGATGTTTGGTGTCCAAGTGATGGTAACGTGAGGCACATTTTATCTGCATCAATAGATTTGTGGTATTAGATTAATAGTCAACACCTAGTTAAAATATTTTAAACGAGCTTACGAAAAATAATGTTAACTTAAAACTAACATTAACTATTAATTTAAGTTATAATAACTTAACCTTATACCTAAATATTAACTTAAAATAAGTTATATAACTTAAAAATATAACTTTTAAAAAAATAACTTAAACTAACTTACCAGAAGTAACATTAACTTAAGAGAACTAGTCATTAACTATAAGTTACCTTGCTTATATGTTAACATTAACTATATTAATACTAACTTAACTTATTAAACTTACTAGAAAAATTAATAACTTAAACTTAATAACTGAACTTTACTTAACTTATATATATATATGGGAAAAGGGGATCTAGGATGCCTCCTTAGATGAAATCTAAGGAGGAACCCTCATTTTCCCACATCTCAAACAATTTTTTTGAAAAGTTTTTTGTTTGGGATTGTTGTTCACCTCATAGATGATCAATATACCAAATTTCAAGGGATTCCTATACTTTTTGAGCCACCATCTACCCCTTATAACTTCAACGGTCTAAAAACGTGCTGAAAACCCATGAAGTTACAAGGGGTAGAAGGTGGTTCAAAAAGTATTGAAATCCCTTGAAATTTGGTATGTTGATCATATATGAGGTAAACAACATTTCCATTAAAAAATTCCAAATAAATTGTGGAAATGGGGGAAATGGGCGCGCCTCCTTAGATTGAATCTAAGGATGCACCTTAGGATCCCTTTACTATATATATATATATAGTGATCTTCGGTTGCGAAAAAGGGGGTTTCCGCACAGTGCGAAAACATTTTTTTTATTTTTTTGAAATTTTTTTTCAAAATTTTTTTTTTGATGTTTAATCCATACAAATATACACCCTTGGGAAAATAATGGGTGAACTCGTAGGGCATTAGAGCACCCATCCACCCGTTACAAATTTAACGGCCTCAAAACGTGTGAATTTGATGAAATGCCATGATCGAAGGCCAAATGACATTATTCCTCAACGATTATTTTTTGAGGGGGGTATAACAACATATAATGAGGGTGGAAAAAAGAATTTTTGAAAAAAAAATTTCTAAAAAAAACTAAAAACTTTTTCGCACGGTGCGAAATGTTCTCATTTGAAAATTTTCCTATATATATATATATATTTATATAATAAAACCTTACCATTAACTATTAACTTAACAACTTATATATATATAAACTTACACTTATCAATCCCCCCCTCTGCCGTTCTCCCTTCTCTTCTGTTTCTTTTCTCTCTCCTTTTTTTGAAGCTGCAGGGAGATCGGGAGGGTGGCGGCCGCCAAGGGGTGGGGGTCGGATCCTGCGACGAGGGGCGGCGACCTGGGCGGCAGGCGGCGTCGGCGCAGCGGGGCACGGGGCACGGGGCGGCGCGATCCGGCGGGGGGCTAGGGCACTCGGAGGCAACGCGGCGTGATCCGGGGCGGCGCGATCCGGCGGGGCGCGGCGGCGAGGATCGGGGCACGGCGACGACTGGGATGCGGCAGCGGCGACCTGCAGCGGCGTGGCAGAGCGCACGCGCGTGGCGGCGACGATCAGGGGTCGTGCAGGGGGTTTGATTTCTGAAGTTTGGTTCCAATAGGGTTGATTGATTTCGATTTGATCATTCTGATTCCTGATTTGTTTTTTATTTCGGATTTTGTTTTGATTTGGGTTGAATGGAGGGGGATGGCTGATTTGTGTGGCGATGGAATTTGGTGTATGAATGTGGCAGGGAGATGGAATGTTAGTGTTGTTGCTGCTGTTTGTTCCAATAGATGTGGTTGTTTTAAGGACTGAGGTGGGAGAAGCAGGTTGTTGATGAGGAGAGCTGGAGGTAGGGGATGGAAATGAATGGAGCAGTTCAGATCCGATTATTTCGGATCTGAGCTGCCCAATTGGTGTGAATCACGGTGGGGTTAGGGGTAAATGTAATATGGTAAATATAATTAAGAAAGGTAATTAGTGATTTAAATTAGTTAGTAGTAATTAGTTAATTAGTAATTAAATTTTAGCCAGTAATAATTAGTTAGGGTCAAAAACAAATAGTTACGCTACGGTAAAAAGTTAAAGCAGAGACGTGCTCGCGTCGACGTGTGGACGAAAAACACTCGGACGAAAATATCTGGATGAACTAAGTAAAATAAATGCAGGCACACAACAGTCATAATACGACTAGAGATACAGGCCATTACAGTACAAGTCTCCTTAACTTCCCCCGATTGGTGGATATCACTAAGGGTGGATACTTCTGGATCCAGAGTTAATGTGGTTGCCACGTTAAAACATTTGGCTATGGAAAACCCAGTGGAAAAACCCAATAGCTAAGGAAAAAGAATACAACACAACTTAACTCCCCCTGTTGTGTACAAGCTTCAGGTGGCTGGAAAAAAATTTAATGGGCTCTCTAGCCCCTCCGTGCTGCTGTCCGGGCGCTGTCCGGCCCTCCAGATGGCCCCCTGAGCCCCAAAATTGGGCCGCAGGAGCCCCAATCGTCGCCCCGTGAGCCCATCTCCCTCCGTTAGGCCTCGCCGTCGCTCCTGGGGGCTGAACAACCCCCGCCACGCCCCCCAAAAGGCCTCAGTGGTCTCGCGGGGCCTCCAAAACGCGTCCCCGGGTCTTCAGGAGGGGTGGCCCAGGCTGTGGCGCCACCCCGAAACCCTACCGGACCCGTCGCACCCCCGAAAGGGGGTCCCCAGCCTCCCGCGCCCCCTAGCGGGGGCGCCCGGCCTCCCGCGCCCCCCGGCGGGGGCGCCCAGCCACGCACGCCCCCATGAGGGGGCGCTCCGCCTCCCGCGCCCCCGGAGGGGGCGCTTTGCCTCCAGACACCCCCGCCAGGGGTTGTCGCTGCCGTGGGGGGGTAGGGCCCGTCGAGCCCCCCAGGCCCCGCTGGGCCTGTTGTGCTCTCGGCAGGCCCAGTTGGGCCAGTCACACTTCCGGCAAGCCCAGTTGGGCCTGCCGTGCTTGTCGCGAGGGCTTGGTGGGCCCCGCTACCTTCCCCCGCAAACCCTAGAGGGTTTGGCCAGCCGTCTTCTTGGTTTGGAGGGTTGGTAGCCGCCGTTTCGACGACAAATCCTTCCGGGTTTTTGCCTCGATCTCATGCGATAGCCGCCGAGATGGTCTGGAGCATCGTCATCATCGTCGGGATCTGCGCCACCTCCCTCGCCGTCTTCGCCGCCTCGATCCTCATGTGTGTGAGTTCGATTTGGATATCCTCTTGCGTATGGGTGTGATCCTTGATGGAGAGCTCCATGGCCGTCTTCAACGATTGAATATCCTCGCCCATGGATCTCTTCAATTCCTCCATCTCGCAGTTGATTTCTTCACGAAACCCTTGAAGCCGTTCTTCTGTCGCGCCGCCTCTTGTCCCTCCCGCCATTAGATCTCACCGCTCTGATACCAATTTGATACGAATCGCTTGCCGTTTGGATCAAATCAGCGAATAAATGGTTAAAACAGCGATTTAAAGGTGGAAAAATGGAAAATAGTGGAAGAACAATGAGAAATCAAAGAACTTGATAAGGATTCTTAGAGACGAATCAATCTCCTAGCTTTTATTGAACGCCTAAAAGCCTAAACAGCATCAAGATGATAACTAGATTGTTCGAAGACAAATCAAGCAAAAACTAACAATGACGGCTAGCCCTAATTATAAAGGAAAACGGGGATTTACTAATTTGGTCTGACTAGACCAAAATACCCCTGAGGTGACTAATACCGGCCCCCACGTCTCCTCCTGCGAGAATAAACTATCGTGGGGTCCCCGTTAGCCGCATCCCCCGCGTGTGTGCCCGGTCCAAGCGGTGCGTCCGCATCAGATATCAAGAGAGAGAGAGAGAAAGGAAAAAGAGTATGGAAGAACGAGGGGATAAATATGCTAGCTAAATGCTCCAAAATCCATATAAAAATGAGCTAGGCAATACATATAGATAACCCGAACCCACCCAGTGCTTAGGAATGTGTTGTGAATGCACAATTGAATTTACTTTATAAACTACAAGATTTATTTTATCACAGTATGGATGGTTAATATAAACCAAGCACAGTATGGATGGTTAATCAAGTTCATTGGGAAGATAGCAAGGGGGAAGAAGGATGTCAAGAGAGAGACATGAAAAAGAGTATGGAAGAACGATGGGATAAATATGCAAGCTAAATGCTCCAAAATCCATATACAAAAGAGCTAGGCAATACATATAGATAACTCGAACCCACCCGGTGCTTAGGAATGTGTCGTGAATGCACAATAGAGTTTGTTATTGAAATGATAACTTTTGGTATTGCCACAAAGTGCGGATACTAACAGATCGGGGCTCCTATTGAGCCAAGTGTAGGGAAAGTAGAAGCACTGGACATAGCTTATCAACCATAAGAATGCCCAATTGCCTTTACTTTATAAACTACAAGATTTATTATATCACAGTATGGATGGTTAATATGAACCAAGCACAGTATGGATGGTTAATCAAGTTCATTGGGAAGATAGCAAGGGGGAAGAAGGATATCAAGAGAGAGACATGAAAAAGAGTATGGAAGAACGAGGGGATAAATATGCTAGCTACTTGCTCCAAAATCCATATACAAAAGAGCTAGGCAATACATATAGATAACCCGAACCCACCCAGTGCTTAGGAATGTGTCGTGAATGCAAAATAGAGTTTGCTATTGAAATGATAACTTTTGGTATTGCCACAAAGTGTGGATACTAACAGATCGGGGCTCCAACATCTATTTATCCCAAATCCATTGAGCCAAGTGTAGGGAAAGTAGAAGCAGTGGACATAGCTTATCAACCATAAGAATGCCCAATTGCCTTTACTTTATAAACTACAAGATTTATTATATCACAGTATGGATGGTTAATATGAACCAAGCACAGTATGGATGGTTAATCAAGTTCATTGGGAAGATAGCAAGGGGGAAGAAGGATATCAAGAGAGAGACATGAAAAAGAGTATGGAAGAACGAGGGGATAAATATGCTAGCTACTTGCTCCAAAATCCATATACAAAAGAGCTAGGCAATACATATAGATAACCCGAACCGACCCAATGCTTAGGAATGTGTCGTGAATGCACTATAGAGTTTGCTATTGAAATGATAACTTTTGGTATTGCCACATAGTGCGGATACTAACAGATCGGGGCTCCAACATCTATTTATCCCAAATCCATTGAGCCAAGTGTAGGGAAAGTAGAAGCAGTGGACATAGCTTATCAACCATAAGAATGTTCAATTGACTTTACTTTATAAACTACAAGATTTATTTTATCACAGTATGGATGGTTAATATGAACCAAGCACAGTATGGATGGTTAATCAAGTTCATTGGGAAGATAGCAAGGGGGAAGAAGGATATCAAGAGAGAGACATGAAAAAGAGTATGGAAGAACGAGGGGATAAATATGCAAGCTAAATGCTCGAAAATCCATATACAAAAGAGCTAGGCAATACATATAGATAACCCAAACCCACCCAGTGCTTAGGAATGTGTCGTGAATGCACAATAGAGTTTGCTATTGAAATGATAACTTAAGGACGGATACTAACAGATCAGGGGGCTCCAACATCTATTTATCCCAAATACATTGAGCCAAGTGTAGGGAAAGTAGAAGAAGCGGACATAGATTATCAACCATGAGAATGCCCAATTGACTTTACTTTATAAACTACAAGATTTATTTTAGCATACTTGACTTGTCTTATTGATTATACAACAATCACCAAGTATATGTTACTTGTGGGTATGTCAATTTTGAGAATTGTATTAGGACCTGTATTGTGCACTCTTTGAAAGGGGTGCCTCGTATGTTTAGTTAAGATATGACTTTAAATGCAATATAGAACCCATGCAATCAGCATGCCATGGGTGCATTTGCATGCGTAGAGGAGCCTAAGCAAAATCAGTATAATGATCCTCCTCATTGCTTTTGATATTTAAATAGGTATGGAACTAAAAACTATAGAACCTCATTTACTTGAACTTGGCTTGCCCTACCATGTGTTAGATGGTCTAAGTTTCTGTCAAATGGGTAGTTGGCTCTCCGAACCTATCCATATATAGTCTCATATGAACCAGGAGACTAGTAGCCCAACGCAACTCCATGAGTGAAAGCCACACTCTCACTTCACTTCCTAATTTTGCAATAAAGCAAAGCATGGTTACTAGCCAAGACCTTTTCTTACATTTTAGCTCATGTTCCAGTGGTAGGATTTTTGCGTGTGAGATCGAAACCTGTGTACTTTGTGATATTTGGCTCGATGGGGCTGCTGGAAATTTCCAGCAGCCCACATGGGCTGCCCTTGTGCTAGTCCCTTGGTTTGGTGCAGGGTTGGTGCACCAACCCAAAGGGGGCTTGGTGGGGGGTTGGTGCACCAACCACCTCCCCCTTCACCATATAAAAAGAGCAATGTCTTTAGTTAGTATCATCGAAAAATTGGGAATCCAATTGAGCTTCTACTGAAGCATTGGAGAAACTTATATGAAGTCCTATTAGAAGTTCCATATGATCATTGTGAGCCATCTTTGAGAGAGCCAATTTGAAAGGATTTCTTATGAGTAGTTGTGTGCCTTTTGTATCTCCTAATTGAAATCAATAGAAGTGTTCACTTGGTCGTTAAGGCGACCTAAATCTTTTGTTTGCTTTCTCTCTATCTGTTCTTCGTGCTAGATACTTCGACGATCTGATTGCTTCCGCTCGGCGCATAACAATTGGTATCAGAGCTTTGGCGACGAAGATCCAGACGAAAAAGATGAGCAAAGGTGACGACGGCGCTTCTACTTCAATGGCGCAATCTTCAACAACGCGAACTATCGTATCTAGTACGAAGTTCGAAATTGAGAAGTTCGATGGGTGTATCAACTTCGGCATATGGAGATGCAAAGTACTTGACATCTTGAACCAACTTGGTCAAGATCAAGTACTAGATGAGAGGCCGACTACAACGTCGGATGCGGAGTGGAAGATGATGAACCGGACCGCTTGCGGCACGATCCTGCTCAACTTGACAAAGGAGAAGAAGTACCCTTTCATGGAAGAGACGAACACAAAAGCGTTATGGAATGCGCTTTGTGAGTAGTACATGGAGAACATTTAGAATCGACTACACCTAAAGAAGAAGCTTTTTGGCCTCAAGATGGAGGAATGAGTTTCAGTTGAAGAACACCTCGACTACTACAACAAATTACTCACAGATTCGAGGAACATCGACGTCAAGGTGGAAGATGATGACACGGCGATGATTCTTCTCAACTCTAGTTTAGCTGGAAAGGGGCAAGGGAAAGTCGTCAAATTTAAAGAAGATCTGCATCCATACGACGACGATCTGTGCATGAGAAAGGGTGCAACAGCAAAAGGCTAAGGCATAGGAAACAAAACATCAACGAAAGCAAGGGGAGGTTGATCCAGTGACAATTTTGTAATTTTAGGCACCAGAGGTAAATCTGTAATTTCTAGAAAATCTGTTTATTATATATAGGAGCTAGGTAATTAGTTTCTTATTTGAATTTGGAGAGAATTAGTAGAGAATATATTAGAACCCTAGTTTAGCTGGAGAGTTGGCTTTTCCTCTTGAATTAAAGCCATTGGAAGAGTAGTCATCTCGAATCGAGATCAATTATCAGTGGTTCCACTTTTATCAATAAAAATCCTAAATTTCTTCCCCAAATCCCTTGCAAATCATGGCAAGCTTGCGATAGCGATAGACAACTCTCTGACAAGCGTAAAATTAGAGGCACCCCCCTCTCTCCCCCCTCTCTCCGTTCTCCTTCTGCAACGACAGAAATTCATCTTCTCTCTATCATATCTATGTCGTTCCCCAATCTCTCTCTGCCTCCTCCCTTCTTCGAACCTCTCCCCACCCTCAATCAACTAGTTGTCGACAAACTGCGGATGGGGAGAAGGGGGCAAAGATACAAGGGGAAACATGGATATATAGACAGAAGTGCATGAAAAACAATGAGCTCAGTAAGGATATAATCATAAAAAGTTTAAGCCTTTAAGACTTTACGTCTTTAAGTGTGTGATTTTTTTAATTTTTCGAATTGTGTTGAAATTAATTAATTGATTTAGTATTTGTAGATGAATTTAGTAATTAGAAACTGAATTTACATATTGATCAATGATTGAATGATTTAAGTTAAATCATTAGATCATTATGATTTGTGACGTGTAACTGAATTTAAATGAGTGTAATTTCTTTTTATCCAAAATTTTAACATATTTTAATAATATTTATCATATATTTAAAAACAATATACAAATAAATTTATATTTTAAAATTAAAATAATATAAAACATGGAGCTTATGATATGCTATATGTGCTTTGTGCTATTTGTCAAAGTATGTAATGAGATAGGTTGGGAAATAAGGTGTAATGAAAGTGTTTGAGAGAGACGTCGTAATGAGTGGTTGCGAATGTGTACTAATGAGTGGTTAAAGTGTAATGATAGTGGTTGTGAAAGCATAATAATGAATGGTTGGGAGAGTAGATGTAATGAGGGTGATTGAGAGAACCAACATTGTATCTATAAATAGCTATGCTTTGCTCACCAAAACGAATAAGAAGTTTTTTAAACAATTCTTTTTCTTTAACATGGTATCAGAACTGGGAATGCCTCAACACTAACTTCCACCAAAATGGGGACAACCAACGTTGTTGCTCTTCCTCCCTTTTCTCCCTGTACCCGATCCAAACTCTAACCATTAGAACAAATCGTCACAACTCGATGATGATGTCTCATTTTTTGTTGCTACCACTCAACGATGATGACGTCACTTATCATCCCATCAAATCACATCTTCACCACCACTATTTGACAACAACGACGATGACAATGCCACCACTAGATGACTCATCATATCTCATCTTCGTCTTCCCGCCTTCACACTATAATTTCTCTTGAACCTCCTTGCATCTTCTCTTTCCTTTATACAGTTTTGTTGGCACCGCAAAAAATTAATTAAAAATTAAAAATAGTGCAGTATACCGTGAATATACTACAGAATATATCGTAGCAAAAAAGGGATTGTAGGTTGATATATGTATTTTTGAAATGTACTTCAGATCCTAATAGATGATCAGTTAGCTTGAACGTTGGGGTTAGATTCCAATGGAGGAACATTTGTGCAATGTGTCAGGGTCGGATCCTAATAGATGATAAGTTAGCAATGTGTCAGGGTCGGATCCCAAGGGATGATTGTAAGTTTGGAACACTATTTGTCTTGTTGAATTTAGAGCGTTGCTTAATTAGGTATGGCTGAAGAGATGAGGTCAAACATGTGACTCAAGATTTCGTATCTGGGAACATTATTAATCAAAAGCTATTGATAAATGGTATCGATTTCTTACCATAGTGGGGAGTCGTTGAGAACCATATTGTCAGCAGAGGGAAAGAGATTCATCTGGCAAATGACCCTTTAAACCCAAAGATCACAGAATGGAAACGTGATGATTCATGCCTTTACAATCAGATAATGAATAGCAGAACATAACATGATTCTGCAAACGATGACAGTCAAAGAACTATATGAGTGAATGCCGAAACTCCATCCAGGACCAGACAACCTAAACAGATCCTATGATGTGTTACATGATTTGTTTTAAAATAACCAGAAAAAGGATCCAACTCTTGCATAATTCTACAGTGACTACATGCAATTTTGTGAAGAGTTGAAATCCTTATTCCTAGTGAGTACTGATGTGCAAAAAATGAACTTGCAACAGGAACAAATATTTGTGTTTGGGTTTTTTGAAGATTTATTATCAGCTTAAGCGTCTGCACGTTCGCAGGTGATAATCCGATAATCCTTTTACGGTATATGCAAATGAGCTACAGAACCATACAACTTTAGTGGTTCATCAAAGACAAATTACTAGACCAGGGTAAGATCGTGAAGCAACTCATAGCAGAGGCAACACCAACATGGCCTGGTTGGAGTGGGCTGTCAGGCCCTGATGGATTGTGTTGTGGAGGCCCTAGTGGATTGTGATGTGGGAGCACGTCTGGGGGTAACAACAGCGTATATCATTACTATAAAAGGTAGAACATACGAAGCAGAAACATTGGCAGATATACTGCAGAATGTCAGGTCCTTAGTCATCATATATTGCTTCTGTAAAGGATGAGTTAGGTTCAGATGCATGAATGGTTTTACCAAGGAGTTGCATGAATGGTTTTACCAAGGGGAAGTATGATAAATAACTAATGTTCTACCAGTTTCAAGAGTCGATGTCTTCTTCTCTTAGGCCCATATAGCTACACCTGCCAAAACTACTAACTCCACATCTTTTATTTACTTCTCAGCATCTGAAATCCGAAACTGGATAAAAGAATTAGTAACCTCCCACCAAATCATTGGTAATTATGATATTTCTCCTTTCAAATTTAGTTCTTCCTTAGTGTTATCTTGGTAGATGGATCTTTTTCTTTTGTTCCTAGTGTTAACACTGCATATGTAACACGTAACTTATTATTACTGTCCGTCTATTATTTACATGATTTTCAATTTAATTTGCTACTGGTTAGTGAGATTACAAAGTTATTGAACTGTTCAGTAACATTACTTCCTACAGTTGTCTTTCAGCTCATCGAGATGGCGAAAGATTGGCACATGGCGTATGTTTGGTGAATTATATGATCTTGATGGGCTTCATAACTGGTTGCATTATCTCTAATCAACCCTCACAGTCGGGACATCCCTCTTTGAATACTTTAAAATTATTAGTTTCTCAATTGAATTATTTGTCAATTAAAAACTGTGAGTCTTGTCAGGAAAAAAATATCACCGTGTGACTTACCCTTCTAGAATCAATAAATAGGCTAATAGATCATTTGATATTATTTCTTTCGATGTATTGGGGGACATATCCTGAACAATCGATACTTAGTTTTAGATATTTTACAACATTTATTGACGATTTAAGTTACTTGGCTTTACCCATTAAATGAAAGATACAAACAATTTCTATCTTTCAGAGTTTCGTGACTGAGATTAAAATCCAATTTAATTTATCTGTGTTTTGTGTAGTGATAATGCTAAGGAATACTTTAGATCTACTTTCATTGAGTTAATGATACAATCTATTATGATACATCAATCTTTTTCGTATATACCACGACAAAATGGAGTAGCAAAATGAAAAAAAGGAATTTATTTGAAGTCGACGCACGCTATTAATTCATCGCAATGTTCCTAAGCATTTTTGAGCTGATGCTATTCTCGTTGCATGTTATTTAATTAACAGAATAGCATCATTAGTACTTAGTGATAAAATTTCATGTTCATTGATATTTCCTAACTTTACTTCATCTTTCGTATTTTTGGGTATGCAAGCTTTGTACACAATTTACGATATAGTGTGTCAAAACATTATCTGTGGTAACAAAAAGTATTTTTCACAGTTATTCGAGCACACAAAAAATATAAATATTTTCATTCCCAACCAAAATAGTATAGTATCTGCAGATACTTTTCTTGAGTTTCAACTATATTTCTCTGACAAACATAATGGAAGCATTTCTAGTGATGAGTCGGATAAGTTTTCTCTCTTATTTGATAATCCCGGCAAGTTAATTGCATATTCTAATACTTTAGATATGTCAGAAACTAATATACAACAGGGTCAAGCAACACAATTGTTAGTGTATACTAGACATCCTAAGACTTGTGCTTTTTTCCAATATCTGATGACATATAGATTCATGTCCTACATATTCATCCACCTTTCACAGGTTTTGAGGGAAAAGTTGCTTTCAAGGCTTTCATTGATCTCAAAGTGTCACGATACATGGCTTTAAATAGAAAAACAATCCCGCAACCCTCACATTCTACCCAATGTGGGACTAAACCAAAAGCGAGAAAAAAAGATACATTCAAATCTCAAAATGGGCTTGGGCCCATCCACAATGAGCTGGGTTGAATACGATGCCTTCTGCGCGTGTAAACCCTGATGCCCCCATCAACTCTCCCCGGGTGGGAAGAACTCGGCTCCGACGAGTGTAGGGCATGCTGGCTGTCATGGTGCTCAAGCAAATCTGGATCTAGCCTTTGGAGTTCTGTTCTGGTAATCCAAGTACAGTTTGATTCTGGCCGGCCTTTCCAACTCACCAATTAACGCTGATAACCACCTTGCCTGGTTGATATAACATGTTCATCTAACATGTCCAACTCACCAACTATATTTCTCTGACAAACATAATGGAAGCATTTCTAGTGATGAGTCGGATAAGTTTTCTTTCTTATTTGATAATCCTGGCAAGTTAATTGCATATTCTAATACTTTAGATATGTCAGAAACTAATATACAACAGGGTCAAGCAACACAATTGTTAGTGTATACTAGACATCCTAAGACTTGTGCTTTTTTCCAATATCTGATGACATATAGATTCATGCCCTACATATTCATCCACTTGAGGGAAAAGTTGCTTTCAAGGCATTCATTGATCTTAAAGTGTCACGATACATGGCTTTAAATAGAAAAACAATCCCTCAACCCTCACATTCTACCCAATGTGGGACTAAACCAAAAGCGAGAAAAAAAGATACATTCAAATCTCAAAATGGGCTTGGGCCCATCCACAATGAGCTGGGTTGAATACGATGCCTCATGCGCGTGTAAACCATGATGCCCCCATCAACTCTCCCGGGTGGGAAGAACTCGGCTCCGACGAGTGTTGGGCATGCTAGCTGTCATGGTGCTCAAGAAAATCTGGATCTAGCCTTTGGAGTTCTGTTTTGGTAATCCAAGTACAGTCTGATTCTGGCCGGCCTTTCCAACTCACCAATTAACGCTGATAACCACCTTGCCTGGTTGATATAATATGTTCATCTAATATGCGATCAATCTGCTCTCTATGTGGATGTATGGGTGGTAAAGGAGTAGGCGGAGGAATAGCAGGGACACTCAAGTCATCTTGGGAGGGCTCAAAGAATGGGTCTGTGGGTATAGCTGATGGACCTTTATAAGCCACTAGATCTTCAATATTAAAAGTTGAGCTTATCCCATAATCTACAGGGAGATCTATCACATATGCATTAGAACTAATTTTCTTTAAGATTTTGAATGGGCCAGTAATACGAGCCTGCAGTTTCTTCAAAGTTCCAGGAGGAAACCTTTCAGATCTGAGTCGCACCATAACATAGTCACCTTCATTAAACTCTTTAAAGCGCCTGTGAATATCTGCAATTGCCTTATATTTTTCATTGCTAGAATGAATTCTCCTGCTGATCTCTTTATGCAAGTCATGAATGTGCTGTGCAAATGACTCAGCTGACTCAGACACTCTATGATGATGCGACATGGAAATGAGGTCTATAGGCTTTCTAGGTTTGTAACCATGGACTACCTCAAATGGACACATGCCAATGGACCTATTTATTGACCCATTATATGCAAACTCGGCAGTGGACAATATCAGATCCCAATTCCTAGGATTTTCACCCACTAAGCACCTGAGAAGATTCCCTAAACTACGGTTCACTACCTCAGTTTGACCATCAGTCTGGGGATGGTAAGCAGTGTAGAACTTGAGCTTAGTGCCCATCATATGCCATATGGTTTTCCAGAAGTAGCTCATGAATTTTACATCCCTATAAGACACTATACTCTTGGGCAGACCATGGAGACGAACAACCCCATCAAAGTAAAGCTTGGCAATGTGTGAGGCGTCTAAAGTTTTGGAGCAAGGGATGAAGTGTGCCATCTTCGAGAATCGATTCACAATGACAAAAATTAAATCGTGTTTTTTAGGTGTGCGTGGAGTCCTAGCACGAAATCCATACTAACGTCTTGCCAGGGACAATCTGGCACATGTAAATGTGTAGAGGCCAGTATTCTGCTTTCTATGCTTAGCCATCTGACAAACTCGACATTGCCCCACCAGGGTGGCAATATCTCTTTTTAGGCTCGGCCAATAAAACTGACTCTCTACTGACTCAATCATCTTCTCTCCCAAAGTGCCCTGATAAACCTCCAGCATGTATCTCCCAGACAGTAAAATCTCTCACAAAAATACGAGGGATACATAACTGTGTAGCCCTAAAAAGATACTCTTCCTGCAGGAAATAACTATCTTGCTCACGTACTAACTCATCCTGAAGGATAACAAAAATCTCACTAAAGTCTGGGCACGACATGTAATCTTCCTTAATCTTCTCGAATCCTATCACCTGAACACTCATAGCAGATAGTAGAGCCACCCTGCGACTGAGTGCATCAGCGACCCTATTCTCAACCCCCGCCTTATGGTTGATGACGAATGTGTACTACAGAAGAAAACCAACCCATCGGGCGTGTATAGAGTTTAGTTTCTTCTGGGAATTGAGATACTTCAAGGCCTCATGATCCGAGTACAACACAAATTCTTGCGGTAGGAGATAGTGTCTCCAATATCATAATGCCTGCACTACCGCATATAATTCCTTATCGTAGGTGGAGTATCGTAGTTTGGCATCACTAAGTTTCTAACTAAAGTATGCCACAGGATGCCCTTCTTGACTTAAAACTCCGCCTATACCTATACCTAACGCATCACATGCAACCTCAAATGCTTTCATGAAATCCGGGAGGCGCATAACAGGCGCATTAGTCATACTTTTCTTTATATCCTCAAACGCCTTGGCGTCAGACTTGGTCCATATAAAGTCCCCTTTTTTCATACAGTCAGTGATGGGGGACATAATGGTGCTGAATCCCGCTATGGATCGATGGTAGAATGTGGCTAACCCATGAAAACTCCTAACCTCGTGTAGGTTGCGGGGTTCATGCCAATCTACTATCGCTTGGATCTTTTGGGGATCCGCACGCACTCTCTCTGAGGAAACAACAAAACCTAAGAAGATGACGCTATCAGTCAGGAAGGAACACTTCTTAAGGTTTGCATAAAGGCTCTCCTTCCTCAGGGTAATGCATGCCTGCCACAGATGGTCTATATGTTGCCCCTAGATTGGCTATAAATAAGGATGTCATCAAAGTATACGACTAGAAATTTCCCCATGAATAGTCGTAGTACTTGAGTCATCACTCTCATGAATGTGCTAGGGGCATTGGATAGGCCAAAAGGCATGACCATCCACTCATATAAACCATCCTTCGTTTTGAAGGCCGTTTTCCATTCGTCCCCTGGACGAACTCTAATCTAATGATATCCACTCTTAAGATCAATCTTTCAAAATATTGTGGCGCCAATCATCATATCAAGCATGTCATCAAGCCTAGGGATAGGAAAACGATACTTGACTATGATCTTATTAATGGCACAGCTATCCACACACATCCTCCAAGATCCATCATTTTTGGGTGTGAGGAGAGCTGGCACTGCACATGGGCTCATACTTTCCCTGATAAAACCTTTGGCTAACAATTCGTCAACTTGTCTTTTCAGCTTAACATGCTCAGTGGGGTTCATTCGGTAATGAGGCAAGTTGGGAAGTGTAGCTCCTGCGACTAAGTCTATGGCGTGCTAAATATCACGCATGGATGGAAGACAGTCTGGGAGGTTTTCAGGAAAAATGTCACGAAATTCCTTCATTATAAGCATTATCTCTTCTGGGATCTCCTCCTGACTAGTCTCACAAATCTCCCTCGCAATTAAGGCATACATGACTGAGTCCTTTCTAACTACTCTCTTCAGCTCCTTAGGACTAATAATATGTAAGCTCTTGCCCTTAGTTGCTTCCGTCTTTTCAGGAGTGGTCATCTTGGGTTGTATGGGATTCAGCTTGATTTTCTTACCTTCATGTGTGAATGTAAACGAGTTCGAGCAACCAAAAATCGTGACATCCATGTCAAAAAGCCAAGGCCTCCCCAAGATGATATGACCAACATCCATGGGCAGTACATCGCACCAAATCTTGTCCTTATATGATCCACATTGAATAGGGACAAGACATCTTTCTTTGATGCCAATGGATGAAGCATCCACCCATGATACCTTATAAGGACTAGGGTGGGGGACTGGCTGTAACCCTATGCGGGTAACAAGCTTAGATGACACATCATTTATGCAACTTCTGCTATCAATATCACCTTACTATGCTTGTCACAATGCGTCACAAAAGTGTGAAAAATCGCAGTCCTACGCCAGTCATCACTCTCTTTGGCCTGAGCCAGTGCACAACGTACAACACCAAGTCTAGGGTTTTCAGAGCATGTAATACAGCCTAGTCTAGCCGATTCAACATCGGTCTCATAGCATGCCTCAACTGGCTCATAAACTTCTTCTTCCGCATCTATGTGGTCGTCTCCCTCGGGATCATGTACTAACAAGGCCTTGGAAGGGCAGCTTCGTGCGAAGTGACCAAAACCTTGACACTTATAGCATTGGGTACGTGGACCAGCTCTAGAAGACTCACCCATAATTCCTTTTCCTTTGTCATTCATGTGGGTGGGGTGTCTCTGGTCAGATCTAGCTTGGGATTGACTCTGGGGTGGTTTGCTACCATTTGGTGCTGGGCGACGTGACAAATCTCGTGAATCGTAACGCCTAGCAACCGGAGCATGATGAAAGCTATCAATATCCAACACAATCTGATAAGCATGCTCTAGTGTGTGGACATCACGAAGGATGAGCTCCTTACGTAGGTCAGGTCTAAGGCCAGCCCTAAACCTAGACAATGTCACACTCACATCTTCTTTCACATCGCATCTCATCATATACTCGTCAAACTTATCGACGTATGTGCGAACCGACCCACTATCCTGGGTGAGATTCTGCCATTGGTCTAGGAGTCGCTGGTGATACGACGTGGGTAGATATTTCTCCTTCAGCTTCTCTTTCATCTTATCCCACATACCTATGGGTTCCTGCCTATCATGGGCTAACATGCGCTCAACATTCTCCCAATACAACTTGACAGGTCCAATAAGCTTCATCCTCGCAAACCTCACTTTTCTCTCCTCAGACATGTCATACCATCCAAAGTAATGGTCCATATCTGCCATCCAATCAATAAAAGTCTGGGGATTCAGAGAACCATCAAAAGTGGGTGTGTCTACCTTAATGCCCCTGATCACACTATCGTTTCTGTCATGTCGGTCGTGACGGAGTCTCTCTCTAGATTGCCTAGGTGGACTAGGCGTGTGTCTGTCATGACGGTGCCTCTCTAGAATGCCTGGGTGGACTAGGCACTCGTCTCTCATGATGTAGTCTCCCTCTATTTCGCCTAGGTGGGCTAGGCGTACTATGTGCATGTGAGCCCTCATCTGATGTCCTCTGTCTAGTGTTCTCTAGGCGTAGCACCCGGGCAAGACACTCGCGAGCTCTGATCTACCTTCACGGACTTGGGTTTCTAAAGCAGCTAACTGGTTAATGACATCTCTCAGAGTAGGTGGGTCAGCATTCATGGTATTTAAGTTCTGATAAATCCTACCACTACGTGTGGACATGCAATGCAAATTCTTCTAAATGATGAACACTTGACTAATGTTTTTTTGAATGTAAAATGGGATGTTAACTAATGAATTTTCCTATGTGATGCAGGTGAATGATGGAGAGATCAACTATCAGAAGTCCACGAACGATTTAGGGATTTTGGAGATAAAATAATAGGCTTCACACCAAGAGATCCAAGGCTTCGCACCAAGGGGAGGACCTTTCACAGGTTTTGAGGGAAAGTTGCTTTCATTGATCTCAAAGTGTCACGATACATGGCTTTAAATAGAAAAACAATCCCTCAACCCTCACATTCTACCCAAAGTGGGACTAAACCAAAAGAGAGAAAAAAAGATACATTCAAATCTCAAAATGGGCTTGGGCCCATCCACAATGAGAATGACTGAATACGATGCCTCCTGCGCGTGTAAACCCTGATGTCCCCATCAACTAGAAGGATTAAAGCCGGAATGATATACTGCTTTTTGGACTGCTAGACTGACTACCATACCTTGGACTGGTAGACGGACTCAAACTGATGCTTAGTTGATAATGTCCTTGAAAGAAACTTTCAAATGAGAGAAGCTAGAATTGATTAGATTGAAAGCTAGATTGGTTGAAAAGGGCAACCCCCAGGTTTATGGGAATAATTATTTAGATCATTTCTTCACAGTTGCAAAATTGATTTGTGTTCGTCTTTTCATCTCACTTACTGTCACCTATCATTGGTCTTACATTAGCTGGATATAAAAATATCTTCTTTAATGGTGTTCTTGATGAGGAAATTTATATGAAACAACACTGGGCTTTGTAGCTCAAGGGGAGTTTAGGAAAGTTCGTCAGTTAAAGCGCTCAGTGTATAACATGAAGCAATCTTCTTGCATGTCGTTTGGCAAATTTGCTATTGTGCTGCATGAGTATGGTATGCAAAGAGCAAAGAAAAATCACTTAATGTTCTTTTGAGTGCATCAAATGAGGCGTGTCTAACTAGTAGTCTATGTCGATGACATAGTGATCACTGAGGATCATATTAAGTAAATTAGAGCTCTAAAGGGACACATGAAGAGACATAGCCACACTAAGGATCTCGGATCGCTACATTATTTTTCTTAGATAGAGGTAGCTAGATCACGTGAAGGTATGGTGTTTTCTTAGAGGAAGCATGTACTGAATATTCTTACAAAGAGAAGACTATCATTGTATCACACTCCACTTACCAAAATAATAAAGGAAACAGAAGGTGACAAGCCCATGCACATTTAGGCATATACTAAGAATATCCTCATTTCAACCAAAATATGAACGCTTTTGCATAATAACAATAGATTCGCTTAATTCTAACTAATGATGAGCAACAATAAAATGGCCTACCTAATCTATCATTAATAGATATATCAAATGATGGAAGAGACATTAAGTAGAGAAACATCATCTAACAAACATGATAGATATGCAATAAAACAGGGAATATAAAACGAGTGTAAATGGCTTAACCGAAAGCAAGGCAAGCATTAACGGAAATGAGTCCAAGCTTGCTGGAAGATCCTATGGGAATATCTTGATAGATATTTTCCAAAGAGAAACAAGCAGAGAATACCCATCAGTAAGACATGCTTACATATGACCTTTGAATAAACAGTACTAAATACACAAGATGAAATACAACATGGATAGATGAGCATCAATAAGATAGCATTATAGTAGTAATAACATCACAAGCATGACAGCAACGTGTAGTAATACCCATGTTTCAAATGGCAGTATCAAGTAACAATGACAATGAGAGTTTTTAATCTAGTGCCGAGCTCATATTTCAGTGTACAATATAAATCTCAAGTATAAATAAAAACACGGGCATTGTGGTTGCACACCCGAGAGTGTCAACGATGTATAACCACGCTTCCGGTGTAAAAGCAAAAAAATACGGATATAGTAGTAAATCTCACTTTTATTACTGGAAGTAAAAACACGGATTTAGTAATATAACCCCCACTATTACTGGAGGCAAAAACACGAATACAGTAAGTACCCTTGTCGCTTCTTGCTTCTGTATCCTCTGAAATAATGAGTTTCATATCCACATATATTTTATTCTAGATGCAATGTCAAGTGAGAGAACGAGTATATTATCGTGTGATCCAGTATAGTAATCAAGAACAATATCAATTACATCATCATGAGCATGTAATCCGGTGTAAAGAGTATCATATCATGTATAGTGAATGTGAACATTAACAGTGTACAATAATGGACATATATATGAATCATTATCAAGTTCAGCATCATATAAATTAGTATTATGTCAAAGATGGTAACCATGTGCAGTATGAGTAATTGTAATTGTATGTATGGAAGTAAGTATAACCACTTACGGTTATCATTATTACAATTGAGGAATGTTTTTGAATTTGTCCTATGTGGCAATGTCACATCACCATATGTGACAACCTCCTTAAACCCGAAACCCGAACCCCAAAAAACCCAAAACCCCACCCAACCCCCCAAAACACCCAAATCCAAAACACCCAAAATCACACCACCAATTAAAAAAACAAAAACCACAAGACAATACACACACTCACACTCTTCTCATTTTCATCCGTTTTTGCACTAATCGAAACACCCGTGTGGGTCTTGCGTCCTGATTGTGTGGGTTGGTTTTTGTGTCTCCGTGCACTTTGTACACGGGTTATTTCTAGTACATATGTAATCAGCGGCTATGATCAAAGTTGTAACTTTTATTTTGTAGGAATACAATATGCATATCATATAATGGGAAAGCAGTCTCAGTATCTAACCGAAAGAGTGCATAACATGTGTCAATTCCTGTAATCACAATTTAGGCCTATGCTTTACAAGACATCAACCATAATTTCCATACCAACTAAAAATAATATCATCAACATTATTTGGATTTAACTGAACCTATCAAGGCACGCATATACCTGATGCGTTTCGCTAGGGTTTTGATGGCAAAAGGGGGATTTTAATTGGAAATTCAGATCAGAAATTAAAGGAAATCCTACTACAAATCAACTACTCGCTAAATAACGACTACGAATAGATAGAAGAACTCAATAAAGAGTGATCTAAGGGAAATAGAAAAATTCCTAATAGAAAATTATCTAGGGATTAACAAATAAACCAAAGAAATAACTCTCACAATTTTCGCATCCTCATTAGGGCCGGCTCAACCCCTCTTAAATAGAAAAACACTCATATTTGTTCTTTTACTCAAATACCACTCCCTCCAATTACTAGCAGCATCACCACTCCGCCCCTAAAAAAAACCACCTTGTCCTCAAGGTAGTGCGTGAAGTGTATGGTCGGCTACTCTACGTGCAGGTGCTCCTGATTATCGTCGTCGCCGACTTCCAACATTTCCACAATCTCTTCACCCCCTTTATCGTCATTCACCGTCAGAATCTGAAGAGTATGGCCCCCGCACCGGTGCTCAGGAGTAAACTTCACGTCGCATTTGAAACAGAGGCCATTGGTCCGCTTGTCACGAATCTCTGCCTCTGTCATCCTTCGTGTTTATCCTCCAGATCGTGGTTTAACACACTTCTCCTTGCTCGCCGCTGCCCCGTCTGTGAAGGTTGCCCCCCATGTGGTTGTCCTCTGTCCCCCTCCCGGATCCGGCCCTCGAAAAGGGGAGCCACCACATGCCCCATGGGCTCTCTTCTCAGTCTCCTGATGGTTCTCCACCATCCTAGCTGATGTCATCATCCCCGCAGACCCACTGGCTGTAGCTGTCTCAGTTCGGACCTAACAGTGGACTTCAGCCACTTCATAAAGCGGCCCTCCAATGATTCCCCTGAAACTCCTCAGACTCGGTGGCAAAGCGACTCAAACTTATTTATATAATCACCCACACTCCCTTCCTTCTTCAATGAATAAAGTCTCTCAAAGACTCCCCCAGACTGCACTGTGCAAAAACGCTTCACCAAAAGCGAGGTGAACTTCTCCCAAGTCTGAAATGGCTGCTGCTGATGAGTCCATCTGAACCAACCCAATGCCTCTCCCTCCAAGCAGATTCTTATTGTACGCAGCCAATCCTCAACTGGTACCGCAGACACATCAAAATCCTCTACACGCGATACAGCCAGTCATCAGGGTCCCCGGCCTCAAAAATGGGCATCTCCAACTTCCTCAGCCGGCTATTCCCCGCGAATCCTCCTCTCTTCGGCGGCTGATCCTGACGCCTCTGCTGAAAAACTGGTGGTCTGTCAGAAATGCACCTCCCTGCCTGATCCCGTGCTCCTCCGGCTGCTCCTTTCCACTGCCAGTCGCCCCTCTCATCTCCGTGTAGATGCCCGTAATCTGCCAGATGGTCTCTAGGGGTGCCGTGTATCCCTCTCCAATCTCCTGTCACCCCCCGAAAGGTGGAGGCTGGGTCGACGGGCCCCCAATATGCTGTTGTCGGCCACCATACTGCTGAAAACCTGTAACATGCTGCTGAAAACCAGGAGTATGAGCTGTTCGGGCCCCGAACTGGGCCCCATGTGGCGTCGTGGATGTCAAAGATGGCTCCTTTTTGCTCGGATCTAGCTTTGAAGCGAGATTTGCTATCATGGCCGCTAAATCATGCATCTGAGATCTATTTGCCACCATTGCCTCCGTCAATCGCGCGGTGCTCTCCGCCGCCTCCTTTCTCACCTCGCAAAATCTCTCGTTAATTTGGATCTCAAGCTTTTCCACCTTTTCTTCTAATAGATCAATCCGCTCCTTGGATCTTGTGGTCGCCATGTATCTAGTGCTCGATACCAATTGATGCGTTTCGCTAGGGTTTTGATGGTAAAAACGGGATTTTTATTGGAAATTCAGATCTGAAATTAAAGGAAATCCTACTACAAATCAACTACTCGCTAAATAACGACTATGAATAGA
Organism: Scilla litardierei; assembly: GCA_030789695.1. Classification (NCBI taxonomy): domain Eukaryota; kingdom Viridiplantae; phylum Streptophyta; class Magnoliopsida; order Asparagales; family Asparagaceae; genus Scilla; species Scilla litardierei. The sequence continues at coordinate 347,477,755 of CM061133.1, read as the reverse complement.
TAGAAGAACTCAATAGAGATTGATCTAAGGGAAATAGTAAAATTCCTAATACAAAATTATCTAGGGATTAACAAATAAACCAAAGAAATAACTCTCATAATTTTCGCATCCTCATTAGAGCCGGCTCAACCCCTCTTAAATAGAAAACACCCATATTTGTTCTTGTACTCAAATACCCCTATTTGTTCTCTCACAATTCATAAGCAAGGTGATATCGGTCCTATTAACGGTTGAACTTACTGCATTTAACTATTGGTGCAAGACAGAAGTGTAGTGACCCTGTGCTATGAGGAATAAACACTAGAGGGGGGTGAATAGTGTTTTATAGAATTATAAGGAATTTACGCCAAATAAAACCCTAATTAACCAACAAATACGGAATAAAATAAATGATCAACAACACAAAGTAGAATGCAATGCAAACATGCAATGTACCTTGGTTCGGTGCCACCCAAGTCTCCCTGACTTGTTCCCGGTGCCCTAATCCAGCAACACCCGGATCCCCTCCGGATACTCTAGTAAAACCACTAGAGCTTCCTTTAGCCCACTTGCGGAAACCCCACAAGTGCAATCGACCTACAATCGATGTCCGTGTATCCCACAACCCGGGAACACGCTAAGACCATAATCCCACAACTAGGGACTAAGCACACTCTCACAAACCGAGAGCAAACTCTTAATCTTGACTCCCACAACTTGGGATCAAGCCAACCCTCTCAACAACCGAGAGTATACAACAATTTATATGTATAAAGAATGAAATGTAAAGCTCTTACCACAAAATCCTATGCCTTGAGAAATACTTGCCAATTTAGGGCAAGTATGGATTTTGAAGAAGTAGTTAGCACCAAACCCTAGCTCCACCAAGATGGACAGTAATAGATGGCTAGGGTGAAGTTGGTGACTTTGATCCAAGCTCTTAGCTTGAGTAGCTCACAAGGAATGAGAATCTCTCTTGAAGAATTAGGGCTCAAAGAGTAAGGGAGAGATTCTTGTGAGATGAGAGAGCTTAGAAATGGAGTTGAATGGCTCTTCTCTTGGATGTGAAAATGTCTCTTATTTCAGCCTTGATTTCCTGGTTTGAAGCAACTCAAACATATATAGGAAGAGACAAAACGGTCACACAAATCATGGCATTAAATGCCCAACGGATCTATTTCTAAAGCTGCTTAATCGATCTAAGAAAGATCACTGACCGATTAGTTTTGCAACTAGTCGGTCGGTGAACCTTCTTGGACCGACTAGATGGTTGACAGAGAAGATGGTGAAATCATGGGTAAGCACTGGTCGGTCTAAGAAGGATCATTGACCGATTAGTTTTGGAACTAGTCGGTCTAAGAAGGATCATCAACCGATTAGATTGACAACTAGTCGGTCGGTGAACCTTCTTGGACCGACTAGTGTAATGACCCTACTTTTCATATACGCGTATTTGTACGTATTTTTGACATAGATACGTCCGTATATTTTTGGGAAGTATGCACATATTTTTCTTTTAATTATTTGATGTAGGAATTTATTTTAAAAGATTTTAAACTCATTACTTGAATTTAGTAAATGAGAGTTGTTACGAGGTGGAACTCGCGTACAATGAATTTGTATTGTGGAGAACCCAGGGCACGGTGGTTATGTTGAGAAGAGGGTTTAGGTGGGCTGTTTAACAAGTGATTAGTGGGGTGAAGAGGTTGGACTTGTCGCCGGGGGTGGCCGCGGAGTCGAATTTCATCGGACGCGGCGGAGGAAGATTGGATGGCATGAGGCTGAAGTTGACGTCGACCAAGGGGCGACCAAGGGGCCACACCTGTCGGGGTCCGGCGGAGGCGGGGGGAGGTCCCCCGCCTTGATCTTGTGCCGGCCGAGCCCCGGGATGCACTGGGGGATTCGGTCGGCCTTCCCCTTGGCCGTGGCGATCTTCGTTGGGGCGGCTAGGCCCGTCGCCCCTCCTTTGGCTCTCCATCGCCTTCCGCCGTACTTTCTCGCGGTAGTCCACCCTCCATGGCTCCCCATCATCTTCCTCGTCCAACTCCTCCACGTAATAGGGTTGATTTTGGGAAAAATTCTCCTCTTTCTCCTACTCCTTTTTCAAAGGTGCCGCTTTTTGCGTCGGATTAGGGCTCCCATCGCCTTTGGAGTTCGTCGCCAATTGATTTAGGGCTTCCATCAATTGCACGAATTGATCGTCGTGCTTTGCTTGATTTGACGCCAATTGAGAGATGGATGTAGTTAATTTCGCCATGGATTCGTCGTTTCCCGCCAAGGACTTTTTGATTGCCTTAATTTCGCCCGTGAATTTTACCTCCAACACCTCAAATTTGTTTTGCGATCTTGTTGAAGCCGCCATGGATCGTCACGTGCTCTGATACCAAATTGTTAGGATCTAACAAGACAAGATTTTTATTAGAAAGCAAATAGCAAAATAGAAATATAATTGAGCACAAAAGAGGTGTGCTCCCCTCCCAAGACGCCTAGAGGAAGTCCGCACTAGTCTACCTAAGAAGTCACACAATATCAATCATCAAAATAGCATAGGCAAACAAGAGAGGCTACCCACCTATTTATAATAGAAACTAGGGCATAAGGGGGGGCTGCGGCATGCGGCACAAGGGGGGCTGCGGCACCTGCAGGCCCTGCGGGTGTAAACCCGCAGGGGCTTATGGGCCGCATGCCCATCAATTTGCATCCATGAAAACACCCATTTGGGGAACGAAACCTAGTTGTGAGGCTGTTTTTGGGTTCCCGTGCACTGTGTGCATGGGTTCTTTCCGGTAGAATGATATAACATAGCGTAAGACAGACATTTTTTGAAATCTACCAGCACTTTATTATTTCATTTGAATGTTCCAAAGTATATCTGGGCAGATGTTGTTCTTACTAATGCTAAATCATAAATAAGACGCCTTCAATTGTTGATAATAAAACTCCTTATTTCTCATATTTCCTGATGCAACCATTATTTCCTTGATCTTCATGCACATTTCACAATGTGCTTTATACATGATGCTTACCCGTTTTTAAATTAGACCCGAGATCGTTAAAAGGTATCTTTCTTGTTACTGCACACCTGTATTGAGAATCCAATAGAACACAATTCAATTACAACAATATTGATCACAGTCAGCTCAACAAATTAAATAAATAAATAAAAATCACAGTGGCGCAAAAAAAGATGCTTCATACAACAAAATATATTAGGAAATCGAACCCTGTGAAGCTATAGAATATTCTCAATTCAAGCATCTACACAATTTAAATGGGTGAATATATGACGGAAGTCATAAGGAGACCTATAAGAATCATACCTGTTTTTTTATCGGTTTGCCTGACAAATCCACGTCCACATAATAACCAGCTTTATATATTTGATCACGTACCTAACAGTAGCATAAGAGAGAGGAACAGTAATAAATGAGTATATCTAAAAATAATATTAAAAATATGACTAAGATCCCGTCTATCTTATATTGGACTGTTGTTGCTTGAAAGTTCATATCTATTACTTGAAACAGTGGGATATGAGTCATATGACCATGTAGGGTTAATATATGCTTCAATGGTCCACTATCAGAAGATAATTTTTCACTCTTAATATGACCTCCTAAAGACCACCGCGTCGGAACATTGAAGTTGTGACCATGATAGAGGGAATTATATGTCAACTCTCAACACTCCCCCCACCCCCACCTCCCATTGCCTTGCTCTATTCTGTTACCCAAAATTCTGTGTTGTGTTCTCTCTAATCAAAATAGAAGCAAAGGTGGAAATGAACCTAGAGCGCTCTAATATGCTGTCATAACACAATCCATAAGCTTAAGCTTCTGGGTAACTCATCATTGGAATCCTTAAGATAGGCCATGTTTTAAGCCAGATGTGTTTGGCTCAAAACCCCATGTAGTAGGGCATGTCAGGTTTTAGTGAAAGCGGGCATAAGCACTGCAAAAAAAATATTAAGTGCCTGAACTCTGAAGTAACAAACACAAATATGATAATAGCAACTTTTCTGGAAGGGTTAATACGTCAACCTATGGCAGAATGCATTATGCAAATTCAAACTATACAAGCAATAACTTCCTCAAACAATCACTGACACTAAAAATATTTATTAAATAAATCTGTATATTACCTTTATAGCATACTCATCAAACTTTTTAGATACAGGAACCACCATGATTTGTCGAGGGCTCAGCCAGAATGGCCACTTCCCTTTATAGTGTTCCAAAAGAATTGCAAGCATGCGTTCAACTGATCCTAGAATGGCTCTGTGAATCATTACAGGACGTCCAGTTTTGCCCTCATCATCTCCTGAGTAGGATAGCTTGAAACGAAGAGGAAGCTGAAAGTCCAACTGTGATCGGGCAGCAGAAAGTAAGAAAAGGACTATGAAGGCAATGATAGCTCCCACAAAATTATTTGTTTATTATATGATGTATGACCTGCAACGTTGCGCATTGAAATTTTCTTTTCAGGGCATCAAAAACACATATGTCAATCTTTGGTCCATAAAATGCACAATCACCCTCGTTGATCCGCAGGACATAACTATCAAATGAGCTATTACCATAGAAAGATGACTATAGAGGTATGGAACCCAACACGATAATGCCACCATCTGATTAGGATTCACAGAGCCATTCGTGAATCCTGTAATGATTAGGATTCACAGAGGGTGATGGTGATTAGGATTCACATAGCCAACACAATAAATCCTGTAACCTGATTAGGATTCACAGAGCCAACACGATAATGCCAACACGATAATGCCACCATCCTGTAATGATTCACATGGCCATTCTAGGATCGGTCGAGCGCTCAGTCAGAATGACCACTTCCCTTTATAGTGTTCCAATTGCAAGCAAGCCCTCAACTGATCCTAGAATGGCTCTGTGAACCATTACAGGACGTCCAGTTTTGCCTTCATCATCTCCTGAGTAGGATAGCTTGAAACGAAGAGGAAGCCGAAAGTCCAACTGCGATCAGGCAGCAGAAAGTAAGAAAAGGACAATGAAGGCAATGATAGCTCCCACAAAATTAATTAATTATTCTATAACCTGCAACATTGCGCATTGAAAATTTCTTTTCAGGGCATCAAAAACACATATGTCAATCTTTGGTCCATAAAATGCACCATCACCCTCGTTGATCTGCAGGACATAATTAGCAAATGAGCTATTACCATAGAAAGATGACTATAGAGGTATGGAACCCAACCCGATAATGCCACCATCTGATTCCGTAACTAAACAATCATATGGAGTCATAACCGTTGCCTACTATAGTTTTATATTTTTTTAGGCTGCCCAAGGCCTATAGCCCAGTAAGACAATCCAATCAGCTTTCATCGCCCCCTAATGGTTATAATCTTTGTTGATTACTCAAAAATCATATTGTATTAATTCTTCACGTTATAGTGATTAATAAGATTATTCGAAGGTGTAAACATCTAAATGAACTACTCATGCAAGAGAGTAATCTATACAATAAAAGAGAGAATTACTACATTGCCATTGTCCTACTAGGACAAAGAGGTTGATAGAGATGAGGCCTAGTTTTGGCCACATCATCATGGTGGTGCCCACTTGGGGGCTGTGGGGCTGTGTCGTTAGGTGTTGTAGTGGAAATCATAAAGAAAAGCGCCCCCCCCCCCCCCCCCAACAAAAAAAATCTCTTTCCTCCCATGAATGCCATTGCTTTTTCATGCAACCCAAATGCCCCTCCATCTTCCCCCTATTTATGGGTTGCCATCGGTCTTTTCCCCTTTGCACACTGTGTTTTTTTGCACTTTGGTCCCTTCTTTTTGCCCCTACGTTTTTTGTGCTTTCCCCCTGTTTTCCCCCTGTTACCCCCCGACGCTGCCCACACACCCTCTTCTCACTCTTTCGTCGGTTGCACGCGTGTACCGCATCCCTTGTGTGGTTTTTTTGGCTCCGTGAACTATGTGCACAGTTTTATCATGACATCATTTGTGTTGGACACGGTTGGATATAAATGTCATTTATCATATGTATTATTTTTCAAAACTTTCCACGTGTTAGTGTGACACCCATATTGACATTTTGTCATCCTTGCAATGTAGACTGTAAGTCAAGTTGTACAACCTTGTGTGGCAATGGAAATCTCATGGAAGTGAGACTGAAATTTGATGATACTATGCTTGTTCTGTTTGGAATATATATCTCTTTAAGAAAGAAAATATGGAATTAAGAAAATAAAAGTTTGAGAATAGTCAACTGCTTACACATGCCAAAACGAAGCGGCCAATGTACTAAATCTGCTTAAACAATCCACTTAAGAACCTAGGCTAACACTTTTAAAAAATTGATCTAAATTGGGGGTGACAATCGATATTCAACCCACTGCATACCGGTTTGGGTCAAGCATATACACGTTACCCATTTACGACCTAAATCTGTCAACAATTTATTAAATGGGACAATTACAGGTTGGACATCTTAATATGTTTATGCACACTTGCACACAAGCGCGCGCACACTCGTATGGCTTTAAATCCTCACTTGCAACCAATAGCCCAATAATATCTAGCCTGAGCATATCTTAATCCTAAATCTCTTTTTTATTCTCACCTCTCTAGTCTCTCCTTTTCACCAAAACCCCTCCCCTACGAGCCCAAATCACAATCCATCGATGCGGCTCTTCACACTCATTCCTCCTCTCTTTTTAGTTTCTCCATCTTTATTCCTTCGATTTAAACCTCTGCATGTTTCATTCTTAAACCATAACCCTAAATTCAACCACCTCATCTTCCTTTTCGCATCCCCTTGCCAATCCTCCCCCACACTCCGATGCATGTGGTTCAACGGTCAAAATCCAATTCTTTTGCACGTTTCGCTTGTAGCTTCAAAAGAGCATTGGATTGAAAGGGCATATCTGCGATATTGGTTTAGGGTTAGATTGCAACGTCGATCAATATGCTGATTTTTTATACTATTGCTTGAGCATGATCAGTGTTTTGGGGGTGATAATGCTTGGGAAAGAGACGGTGGAGTTGGTGACATGTGATGATACAGGCCAATTTATTATAGTCTACGATTTTCTTCTCATTTCACCAAATTCTATCAATTTAATATTATTTTTTCTCTGTGATATTTAAACATAAGGGCTCACGTGTGAACCCATTAACCACAGGTTGAATATGGGTAGCATACTCTTGACTCATAAGTTAACGGATCGGTTATGGGTCATGACTAAAAGGGTTGACCCAATAATGACCCGGCCCATTTGCCACATCATAATAATTTATCATTTTTAATAAGAAAATCTTCATTTCCTTTCTTTTCATTCATCTCTTCTTTTTTGTGACAGTTAGATACATTCAACGTTTTTCGCTTTTTCTTTTTCCTTTAGATCCTTTTTTCGGGAAGGAAATACTGTTTGGGGGAATCAATGCTTTCATAACTGTTTAATCCCCCGGCATTGTGTCACATCCTAGCCCTCCACACATTGAAACATTATTGGGAGAGTTTTACATGCATAATTCATTGGCATGTGTGTTGAATCTAACTTTCGGGGATCGATGCGGGAAGGGGTGGATCAAAACTTTAGGGGACCTTAAGCCCAACTCTATACAAAAGAAGCATATCATCCACGATCTTTGACCAATGTTTTGAACTTGCATTAGAAATAGCTGTTAGAATATATAAATTGTGAAGGAACGGTAAAAGCTACGTTGCTTGTACTTCATAATAAACAATAGATAAAGAGGGCTCTAATTAACACTAACCTTTCTTGCTCAAAATTCAACATGGTATCATTGCCCTAATAATGATCCAAATATAAACCCTAACACTAATCCTAATTTTAACCTTAATCAATGCCTTCTAATTCTTCTTCCACCTCACTAATTATCACGACCCTCTCCACCTCTGATCCACCTGTGTTCGCATATGATTCCGGTCAGATCTTGAACTGCTCCATTCTTGCTTGACCTCGTGTACACTCGTGCTTCAGCCAATCGGCCTTGACGCCATTGCTCACTCTCCTTCATCATTAAGCCCTCATCAAGGTATAATTCTGCAGCCTTCTAGTTCACACAATAATCTATATTATAATTGAGGGGCTTGTCCTATGTGGCGAAGTGACACCACCCCCAACGCAAACACCACCCAAACAAAAACCCAACTTCAGACACCCAAATCAAAAAACCCAGAAAAACAAGACAATACACACCCACCCACCCAATATTCCCATTTGCATCTGGTTTTGCATCCATGAAAACACCCATTTGGGGACCAAAACCTAGTTGTGTGAGGCTGTTTTTGGGGTTCCCGTGCACTGTGTGCATGGGTTCTTTCCGGTAGAATGATATAACAGAACGTAAAACAGACATTTGTTGAAATCTACATGCACTTTGTCGTTTCATTTGAATGTTCCAAAGTATATTTGGGCAGATGTTGTTCTTACTAATGCTAAATCATAAATAAGACGCCTTCAATTGTTGATAATAAAACGCCTTATTTCTCATATTTCCTGATGCAACCATTATTTCATTGATCTTCATGCATAAATCACTGTGTGCTTTGTACAAGATGCTTACCCGTTTTTAAATTAGACCATAGATCGTTAAAAGGTATCTTTCTTGTTACTGCACACCTGTTTTGTTGTGTTGTCACAAACAAAACAATTTCTTGTTTCTGCAGAATCCAAATTTTTTTTGAGTCCAACCTTGTTGTCACAAAGTGCCGTAGTTAGGGTCAAATGGACATGTCGAGTCCATGCCGGATGACGAAGTCCAGTTCTTTCTTATTCCATGTCACGAGTAAATTGCAGATTCAAACACTTTATAGAGGTTGCAATGCCATAGAAATAGGTTGCAAAGATGCTTTTTATGATATTTCTCATCTCGTTGGTATCTATATATTATCGGCCGTTGCATAGGCTTGATATCAATAATGCTTTCCAATGGCATCCTTGAAGATAAGATCTACATGGCACAATCATCTGGATTTGTTGATTAGGGGGAATTAGAAAAGATTTGTCAGCGATCACTGTAGAGCTTGAAACAGTCTCCATGAGCATGGTTTAAGAGGTCTAATGTAGTTCAATCGTCGGACCCATGACTATTTGTTCTTATTCCGGTAGCTTATGTTGATAATTACTTGAGATGATGCAAAGGAAATCAGTAAATTTAAGGCACATTTGCCTATTTCTTAAGTACATTGATAGCAAGATCAAAAGGAGGGATTGCCCTATCACATCGGAAGAATCTCCTGGATATGCTTTCAGAGCCAAGATTGTTAGGTAATCAATATCTACTTCCATTATAGATCCAAATTTAAAATTGTTAACAGATAAAGGGAAGACATTGTATGATCTTAGATTGCACAAAAAACTAGGAAACCGGACTTCCTGACCGTGACACGGACTGACATTGCATATTGACCAATGACCTATTAATGAGCATACTAAACATAGTAAGATAGATTGTTATCTTTTTCGAGAGAAGACAACTTTAAACAGTCTCAACATGCATATTCTGTGAATCAACGGGCATATTTATAACAAAACCACTTCAAGGATAAAAAATTAAGTTCATTTGTGACACGCTAAGCACGTACAATATATATGCTTCACCTGATGGTATAGACGACGTTGAAGGGGAGCTTCATAACGGGGCTCAAGCCAAACATCTGAGCTGAGCTACGCTAACAGAGGCCGAAGGGTTGTTGGAAATGATTGAGCTAGCTCAGATAATGGATGATAGACTCACAACATAGCGACGAGCCAAGGGGGCTTGGAGCAAATCCACCTTTCGCAATCAGTCACCTCTATGAGGGCAGAGAGCCCCAGCATTGGGAGTCCAGACAGGAAAGCCCAGTCTGGCAAGAAGAGGCGCAACTGTGCATACCCTGATGGGCAGTTTAGGCTCATGACAGAGGCGGAGATACAGAACAAGAAGGCGAATGGGTTGTGTTTCCGATGTGATGTGATGTTTATCCTGGAACACTATTGCCGATGAAGAGGACGAGGTTGAGGATGTGGAAGAAGAGGAAGCAATTGAACAGGAGCACTCCCATGTGGACGACGCAGAGGTGTCACCTAACTCTGTAGTGTGGTTCACTATGAACCACACTATGAAGTTGACCAGAAGGATTTTCGAGCAGAAGGTGACTATGTTGATTGAAAGTAGGGCCGCATAATTCCTATGAGTAGATAACACTGAAGACTGAAAAAAAGCTCGGAAAACTAGGGTCCTCGAATACAAATTTAGCACCTCAAAGAAACTGCTGTTTCATTTACTTTCCCGGGTTCTCTTGTGTCATGGTTTAAAATGCAAATCGACCAAAGCCGATAAACACGGTAATGCAGACATCAAAAATTTATTCAGGTTAAGCTAAGCAAGGACTTCTAATGAAAATAACAATAATAATAAATTAACAAAGAAAAAGAGAAAACTGAGGCAAGAGAACTAAAAAATTCATCTACAATTTATCAACGTTTCAATTTGATGCTGTAAATTCACAAGATGGAAAATAAATTCAAAGATCTCAACATCATGGAAAAATTAAAAAAAACCTGTTTGGTCGTCTCTTTTGTTGCCGCTTCCTTCTCGCCGACAACTTGTGTGTAGTTATATTGAGCCATATGAGCTTCTCACATCTACAGAGTTAAAAAATGTGTAAGCATTTTGTATCCTTTACAGATGTGGCCAATAACTTTTAAGAGAATATGTTTAGGTTAGGTACGCGAAGCATGCATGCAATAGTGTTTCTTCCCAAACAATTAAAAATTAAAAGGAATAAAAGATCAAGGCAAACAACACAATTAACCATTTTGAGAATGCAATAGAACACAATTCAATTACAACAATATTGATCACAGTCACCTCAACAAATTAAATAAATAAATAAAAATCACAGTTGTGCAAAAAAAGATGCTTCATACAACAAAATATATTAGGAAATCAAACCCAGTGAAGCTATAGAATATTCTCAACTCTTGAGAATGCAATAGAACACAATTCAATTACAACAATATTGATCACAGTCACCTCAACAAATTAAATAAATAAATAAAAATCACAGTTGTGCAAAAAAAGATGCTTCATACAACAAAATATATTAGGAAATCAAACCCAGTGAAGCTATAGAATATTCTCAACTCAAGTATCTACACAATTTAAATGGGTGAATATATGACGGAAGTCATAAGGAGACCTATAAGAATCATACCTGTTTTTTATCGGTTTGCCTGACAAATCCACATCCACATAATAACCACCTTATATATTTGATCACGAACCTAACAGTAGCATAAGAAAGAGGAACAGTAATAAATGAGTATATCTAAAAATAATATTAAAAATATGACAAAGATCCCGTCTATCTTATATTGGACTGTTGTTGCTTGAAAGTTCCTGGCTATTACTTGAAACAGTGGGATATGAGTCATATGACCATGTAGAGTTAATATAAGCATCAGTGGTCCACTATCAGAAGATAATTTTTCACTCTTAATATGACTTCCTAAAGACCACCGCGCCGGAACATTGAAGTTGTGACCATGATAGAGGGAATTATATGTCAACTCTCAACACTCCCCCCACCCCCACCCCCACCCCCCAATTGCCTTGCTCTATTCTGTTACCCAAAAATCCGTGTGGTGTTCTTTCTAATCACAATAGAAGCAAAGGTGGAAATGACCCTAGAGCGCTCTAATATGCTGTCCCAACACAATCCACAAGCTTAAGCTTCTGGGTAACTCATCATTGGAATCCTTAAGATGGGCCATGTTTTAAGCCAGATGTGTTTGGCTCAAAACCCCATGTAGTAGGGCATGTCAGATTTTAGTGAAAGCGGGCAATAAGCACTGCAAAAAAAATTTAAGTGCCTGAACTCTGAAGTAACAAACACAAATATGACAATAGCAACTTTTCTGGGAGAGTTACTACGTCAACCTATGGCAGAATGCATTATGCAAATTCTAACTATACAAGCAATAACTTCCTCAAACAATCATTGACACCAAAAAATATTTATTAAATAAATCTGTATATTACCTTTATAGCATACTCATCAAACTTTTTGGATACAGGAACCACCATGACTTATCGAGGGCTCAGCCAGAATGGCCCCTTCCCTTTATAGTGTTCCAAAAGAATTGCAAGCATGCGCTCAACCGATCCTAGAATGGCTCTGTGAATCATTACAGGACATCCAGTTTAGCCTTCATCATCTCCTGAGTAGGATCGCTTGAAACGAAGAGGAAGCTGAAAGTCCAACTGTGATCGGGCAGCAGAAAGTAAGAAAAGGACTATGAAGGCAATGATAGCTCCCACAAAATTAATTGATTATTCTATGATGTATGACCTGCGACGTTGTTGCGCATTGAAATTTTCTTTTCAGTGCATCAAAAACACATATGTCAATCTTTGGTCCATAAAATGCACCATCACCCTCGTTGATCTGCAGGACATAATTAGCAAATGAGCTATTACCATAGAAAGATGACTATAAAGGTATGGAACCCAACACAATAATGCCACCATCTGATTAGGATTCAAAGAGCCATTCGTGAATCCTGTAATGATTAGGATTCCAAGAGGGTGTTGGTGATTATGATTCACATAGCCAACACGATATATCCTGTAATCTGATTATGATTCACAGAGCCAACACGATATTGCCAACACGATAATGATCCACTTGGCGATCCTGGGGTCTGTTGAGCGCTCAGCCAGAATGACCACTTCCCTTTATAGTGTTCCAAAAGAATTGCAAGCATGCACTCAACTGATCCCAGAATCGCTCAGTGAATCATTACAGGACGTCCAGTTTTGCCTTCATCATCTCCTGAGTAGGATAGCTTGAAACGAAGAGGAAGCTGAAAGTCCAATTGTGATCTGGCAGCAGAAAGTAAGAAAAGGACTATGAAGGCAATGATAGCTCCCACAAAATTAATTGATTATTCTATGATGTATGACCTGCAACGTTGCGCATTGAAATTTTCTTTTCAGGGCATCAAAAACACATATGTCAATCTTTAGTCCATAAAATGCACCATCACCCGCGTTGATCTGCAGGACATAATTAGCAAATGAGCTATTACCATAGAAAGATGACTATAGAGGTATGGAACCCAACCCGATAATGCCACCATCTGATTCCGTAACTAAACAATCATATGGAGTCATAACCGTTGCCTCCTATAGTTTTAAATTTTTTTTAATCCAACAACAAATGTGCTAATATTTTGGCATCATCTCCTTTTTAACACTGAAGGAAATTATCATAGTTGAGCAACAGCTGCGACAATGAAGCTTATAATCACTGTCTCCCAAGGTTGGGACCTTTTTGAAAATTAATTGCTCTTGATACCGGATCATGTCCTAGTGTTAACGCTGAATGGATTGCCATGAGTTAACAAACAAAATTAACAGGCATCTGGCATCTACACTAATAACATAAACAACTTTGAAAAACAAAGATTCGTGAATTATGTGTGTTCAGGAGATGCATGTCGTCAATCATCGAAATCAATGTTATAATATCGGGGGTGGGGGTGGGGTTGGGGTTGGGGTGGGGGTGTTGTGTGCACGCGCGTGTGGTGGTGTGTCGGAGGGGTGGGAAGAGACGCAAAGCAGAGGAGTTACCTTACCGCTTAAGAGGCTGCCCTAGGCCTATAGCCAAGGAAGACAATCCAATCAGCTTTCATCGCCCCCTAATGGTTATAATCTTTGTTGATTACTCAAAAATCATATTGTATTAATTCTTCACGTTATAGTGATTAATAAGATTCCTCGAAGGTGTAAACATCTAAATGAACTACTCATGCAAGAGAGTAATCTATACAATAAAAGAGAGAATTACTATATTGCCATTGTCCTACTAGGACAAAGAGGTTGATAGAGATGAGGCCTAGTTTTGGCCACATCATCATGGTGGTGCCCACTTGGGGGCTGTGGGGATGTGTCGTTAGGTGTTGTAGTGGAAATCATAAAGAAAAGCGCCCCCCCCCCCCCCCACCAAAAAAATTCTCTTTCCTCCCATGAATGCCATTGCTTTTTCATGCAACCCAAATGCCCCTCCATCTTCCCCCTATTTATGGGTTGCCATCGGTCTTTTCCCCTTTGCACACTGTGTTTTTTTGCACTTTGGTCCCTTCTTTTTGCCCCTACGTTTTTTGTGCTTTCCCCCTGTTTTCCCCCTGTTACCCCCCGACGCTGCCCACACACCCTCTTCTCACTCTTTCGTCGGTTGCACGCGTGTACCGCATCCCTTGTGTGGTTTTTTTGGCTCCGTGAACTATGTGCACAGTTTTATCATGACATCATTTGTGTTGGACACGGTTGGATATAAATGTCATTTATCATATGTATTATTTTTCAAAACTTTCCACGTGTTAGTGTGACACCCATATTGACATTTTGTCATCCTTGCAATGTAGACTGTAAGTCAAGTTGTACAACCTTGTGTGGCAATGGAAATCTCATGGAAGTGAGACTGAAATTTGATGATACTATGCTTGTTCTGTTTGGAATATATATCTCTTTAAGAAAGAAAATATGGAATTAAGAAAATAAAAGTTTGAGAATAGTCAACTGCTTACACATGCCAAAACGAAGCGGCCAATGTACTAAATCTGCTTAAACAATCCACTTAAGAACCTAGGCTAACACTTTTAAAAAATTGATCTAAATTGGGGGTGACAATCGATATTCAACCCACTGCATACCGGTTTGGGTCAAGCATATACACGTTACCCATTTACGACCTAAATCTGTCAACAATTTATTAAATGGGACAATTACAGGTTGGACATCTTAATATGTTTATGCACACTTGCACACAAGCGCGCGCACACTCGTATGGCTTTAAATCCTCATTTGCAACCAATAGCCCAATAATATCTAGCCTGAGCATATCTTAATCCTAAATCTCTTTTTTGTTCTCACCTCTCAAGTCTCTCCTTTTCACCAAAACCCCTCCCCTGCGAGCCCAAATCACAATCCCTCGACGTGGCTCTTCACACTCATTCCTCCTCTCCTTTCAGTTTCTCCATCTTTATTCCTTCTATTTAAACCTCTGCCCGTTTCATTCTTAAACCATAACCCTAAATTCAACCACCTCATCTTCCTCTTTGCATCCCCTTGCCAATCCTCCCCCACACTCCGATGCATGTGGTTCAACGGTCAAAATCCAATTCTTTTGCACGTTTAGCTTGTAGCTTCAAAAGAGCATTGGATTGAAAGGGCATATCTGCGACATTGGTTTCGGGTTAGATTGCAACGTCGATCAATATGCTAATTTTTTATACTATTGCTTGAGCATGATCAGCGTTTTGGGGGTGATAATGCTTGGGAAAGAGACGGTGGAGTTGGTGACATGTGATGATCCATGCCAATTTATTATAGTCTACGATTTTCTTCTCATTTCTCCAAATTCTCTCAATTTAATATTATTTTTTCTCTGTGATATTTAAACATAAGGGCTCACGTGTGAACCCATTAACCACAGGTTGAATATGGGTAGCATACTCTTGACTCGTAAGTTAAAGGATCGGTTATGGGTCATGACTAAAAGGGTTGACCCAATAATGACCCGGTCCATTTGCCACATCATAATAATTTATCATTTTTCATAAGAAAAGCTTCATTTCCTTTCTTTTCATTCATCTCTTCTTTTTTGTGACAACAGTTGGATACATTCAACGTTTTTCACTTTTTATTTTTCCTTTAGATCCTTTTTTGGGAAGGAAATACTGTTTGGGGGAATCAACGCTTTCATAACTGTTTAATCCCCCGGCTTTGTGTCACATCGTAGCCCTCCACACATTGAAACATTATTGGGAGACTTTTACATGCATAATTCATTGGCATGTGTGTTGTATCTAACTTTAGGGGATCGATGTGAGAAGGGGTGGATCAAAGCGTTAGGGGACATAAGCCCAACTCTTTCCAAAAGAAGCATATCATCCGACCAAGGTTTTGAACTTGCATCAGAAATAGCTGTTAGAATATATAAATTGTGAAGGAACGGTAAAAGCTACGTTGCTTGTACTTTATAATAAACAATAGATAAAGAGGGCTCTAATTAACACTAACCTTTCTTTCTCAAAATTCAACATGGTATCATAGCCCTAATAATGATCCAAATATAAACCCTAACACTAATCTTAATTTTAACCTTAATCAATGCCTTCTAATTCTTCTTCCACCTCACGAATTATCACGACCCTCTCCACCTCCGATCCACCTGTGTTCGCATATGATTCTGGTCAGATCTTGAACTGCTCCATCCTTGCTTGACTTCGCGTACACGCGTGCTTCGGTCACTCGGCCTTGACGCCGTTGCTCACTCTCCTTCATCATTAATCCCTCATCAAGGTATAATTCCGCAGTCTTCTAGTTCTCACAATAATCTATATTACAATTGAGGGGGTTGTCCTATGTGGCTATGTGGCAATGTGGCAATGTGACACCACCCCCCAACGCATACACCACCCAAACAAAAACCCAACTTCAGACAACCAAATCAAAAAACCCATAAAAACAAGACAATACACACCCACCCACTATTCCCATTTGCATCTGGATTTGCATCCATGAAAACACCCATTTGGGGACCGAAACCTAGTTGTGTGAGGCTGTTTTTTGAGTTCCCGTGCATTGTGTGCATGGGTTTTTTCCGGTAGAATGATATAACAGAGCGTAAAACAGACATTTGTAGAAATCTAGATGCACTTTGTTATTTCATTTGAATGTTCCAAAGTATATTTGGGCGGATGTTGTACTTACTAATGCTAAATCATAAATAAGATGCCTTCAATTCTTGATAATAAAACTCCTTATTTCACATATTTCCTGATGCAACCATTATTTCCTTGATCTTCATGCATATTTCACTCTGTGCTTTGTACAAGATGCTTACCCGTTTTTAAATTAGACCCTAGATCGTTAAAAGGTACCTTTCTTGTTACTTTTTAACCTTTCTTGTTACTGCACACCTGTTTTGTTGTGTTGTAACAAACAAAACAATTTCTTGTTTCTGCAGAAGCCATTTTTTTTTTGAGTCCAACCATGTTGTCACAAAGTGCCGTCGTTAGGGTCAAATGGACATGTCGAGTCCATGCCGGATGACGAAGTCCAGTTCTTTCTTATTCCATGTCATGAGTCAATTGCAGATTCAAACACTTTATGGAGGTTGCAATGCCATAGAAATAGGATAAACCAGTACATGTACATACATTACACGCAAAGGTTCATGCTACTATTGGGCCAACTCTTGATGATACTACTCCTAATTATAAGTTTTCAGGTGTTCCGATGAGTCTATTGGCCAATCTGTTTATGATACCAACTCATTTTTATCTAAATTTGTTTCTTTGCACAGCTCTTTCCATCATAAAGGATTTTTCTTTCCTCTGTTGATTTTCATCATATTCCGAACCCTTAGCCAGAAGCTCCATCACACATAGCCTGGCTAGCACCAATGAAAATGTAACGACATTAGAGCATAATCGTACATGCAATTTAGTCTCTTTCGTAAGCAAAGAAAGCAATTGGTTGTATATGGGTGTAGTCAGCCATCTTAATTCAGATGGAACAATTGCCAAATTGAAGGCTCGTTTGATGGCCAAATGATATTCCCAGGCAAATGTTATGCCAAAAAGAGATAGAAACATCATAAAACGTATGGCATACACAATTCTAGCACACTAGGAAACTAATTGAAACAATGTTCAAAAGAACCATAATACTAGCATGCATTCCAGAATAGATACTCACATAAAGAGTCAAAGATAAACATGGAATGCCATGATCATAAGGAAGATAAGCACTACATCACAAGCTCAAAACTAGCATCAAGCAAGCAATAGCATGTAAAGATGATATCCAATATAAATAGTCTACCAATTGTAAGGATGATATCAATTGTAGTCTAACAAAATATGCAACTCAGGCAAATAATGTCAAGATCATGACATCACTTGAGAAGGAAAGCAAGTGAACAAATAAAGACATGATCTCATCCTAGCTCAATTATCACAAAGGATTCAACATGAAGTATAATGTGACAAAACATCTTTTGAGCAAAGGCATGAAGATAGTCTACGTTCAAAGTCACAAGGTAGGACATAAACGAATAAAGTTATCATGAACATCGCATGCATGCATACCAATTGTGCGAATAGAATAAAAAACTTGTGTAAGCACAATATAGTCGGAGGTAGCATCAAAGAAGTCATAGTGCATCAAGATATATTCATGGAAGAATAACTATGACAGAATATACATATCATCAAGCACAATATAAAGCTTATATGATCTTGTATAGCAAAAATTATCTCTAACATATCATAAAAAAATGAGCTTGAGATGAGAGATAATCAATGCGAAAAAATATAGCATGAAGATCACTAACAAATATGCATGAGTGTTATGTCACTTGTGAAAATATCATACATGAAAGATTTAGCTATAGACATGAAAGATCTCTTGAATAAAATTATAGATAAACATCAGTCATGAATTAATTAAAATGACAATTAGCATACATTGATCACCTCAAATCATATCAATACGTCTCATAAAGATAATCATACAAACTATAAGAAAAGTATGAGATGTGTGGTGACGCAATGAACAAATATGCATAAAGATCCTAAATCTTTAATCTTATTCATGGCATGAAAAAGATATGAACATCAATAAGCAACTAACCAATTCATTATATGAATGTTATAGTTACCATGGTACATGAGTCGTAATAAGACATATAAGACATACATGAACAAGGTAGTCACATAAACAAACAATCATCATGAGGGTGTGACAAGAATGAGCTAATGAAGAAGTATGCTATATTACATAAATCGAATATATTAAAATACCAATTGTAAACATGGTAGTCAAAACCAATATATTAAAATACCAATTGTACTAAACACATACTTACAACCATTTAGCTCTCCCTATATGTGTGCATCTCCAATGCACCATCCTTTCCTTTGAATTGATCCAACATTTGTAAACCAAGGAGTGTGTAGGGTAGGCATCTTGCACATCAATCTGACAATTCAACAATTGGTGGTATCCAAATACTTTTTGGATCCAATAGGTTAAGGAACAAAATCAAGTAGTCCAATAACCAATCATTTACCAATCGTAAATAACACTCATCAAAAGAAATGCATGACATGCATTAATAGGAGTTATTATAATCAAGAAAATCATAATACATTATACAAGCAATCATCATTATGAATACACACATCTAATACAATAGTGTGTGCAAGAAAGATTCCTCGTTCAATATGCATATGTGCACAAAATAAACATTCACGGTACAACACATATCGAAGAAAGGCATGAAAAGTAATACCACAAAGAGTGTGCATGAAAAGCATAAAGTATTAATTTTCAAAACCTTTTTAAATTTCTCTTTCCTTTGGCATATCAACAAGATAGGAAGGTGCAAATTGATAATAAGACACCAAAGGTTATAGAAATCAACAAATCTATATGCACAAACATAATACGAATGAATTGCAATGACATATAGATGAACATAACATGATGGCAATCAAAACATGTCATACTCCCACACAATCAACAAACTATGCAAACTTGGGAGTAGTGGACGAACTCACATAAATATATGGGTACAAAAAGTAATCATACAAGCATGGTACCCAAGCAATGAAGTGCAATATGAGTCGCATGAGAATATGTCAATCCTAATATACGATTCTATGTGTGTTCATATCGTGCCTAGAAACCTTCTTAGGAATCCAAAAGATAGTGATTTGGGATTCTTAAGTAGAGGTTGTGTAGTGGCATGAGTAGGAAGTTGGGATGCACGCTTGTGAAGTGGAACATAAATATAAGCGTGTCCCGTGTGTGAAACATGCAAATGAGCATTTTGTTCTAACATGAAATTTTTTAAGCCACATGTTATAAATAATCCTCGAATAAACATATGAGTAAGGATTATGAATACACAATGCACATGAGTCAAGAATTTGACATACGTGAAATACATAGACATGAGTGACATACAAGACACACAATATGCAAACATAGGATATGCATGAGATAGTCTCAAACACAAAGTGACATCTACATGCATCCAACGCACATGAATACCAAATGTAAGAATATACTTCCAACATTAAGCTCCCCCTACTTTGGTGCATCACATAAGCACCATCAACTCCATTTGAATGAAAATCTTTGCAAATCAGGGAGTTGGTAGGGTTGGTATCCCAATGTGGATTGAACCTAGAAAACATAATATTGGTATCCAAAAACCTTTTTGGATCCTATGGGTTAGGCAACAAATTTAACAAACTAAATTCAAATTATTGTAACTCATAACCTAATGTAATCATACACAATATTAATGAAACATGTAATCATGTTACTAGATAAATATATATAACCATATACATGTATGTACCAAATGTACCAAATGTACCAAAAGTAAATATGGATATTAATACAAAAGCATGACATGCATCAAAATATTAAATATTTTAGACATGAAAATCATAAACACAATGATTTACTAATAAACATGCAATGGAAATCAAATTCAATATGAATTTAAGTTTCTAACAAACATGAGTATCTAAGACCAAAATGCAAACAAAAGAGTAAATCAATTCTTAACACAAATGCTTTGGTACCCATAAAATGAATATAAACTTATGGTACCAAGCAATGAAGGGTCAACGGAAACTAACCCTTTGGAAACCAAGTCCAAGAGGACTGTGATTTCCCAACATAATCATCATTCAAAATAATATCATGAATATAAGATTCCACATACATATCCTTAGCATGATTACTAGTGTTCTTAGGACCCCAAATAGTGTATGATTTGGGTATCCTCTTCCTAGTGGTTGCATGCACAAAAGGTTGATCTCTACGTGGTGCATGTGGCCTAGGAACATGAGATCTAGCAAGAGCATGAGGAAATGTGTGGAATATTGTGTTGTGCTAAAGCATGATGATGTGCATTTGATCCATGGTGTGGTGTAGCATACATACGTGGATGAATATGAGGTGTGTATGCATGAAGATGATCATGAGAATAAGCATGCACATGTGGATGTGATGTGTGATCATAAGCATGTGAAGGTGCATGAGAATGAGTGCGTGCATGAGAGTGTCTCAAAAAAGTGTTTGCACGTGCTCGTGGGTGTGGAGCATAAAAACCATCATTTGTAGGAATGTGAGGAGTGGAGGCATTCCTATGTGTATTGGTGTACATGAAAGCATGTCCCCTTCCTTTGATGTCCACCCTTGGTGGGTTTCTTTGCAAAGGAGGGAGGAATAGGAGTGGTGGTTTTCTTAGTAGTAGAACTACACAAGTTGTTATAGACACCACTCGAGGATGCACCGGAGGATGGCCTCACAAAATTTATAGTTACTTCACTATAGGAGGTTTGTGCATTGGATGCACTTGCCTTAGAATAACCAAGGCCAACATGATGGTTTGCAGGTAAAGGCTTACGCCTCAGTTCGGAGGCTCAGCAAATGCGTTAGGGTTTTCACGCCTTCAACAGGTGATTTTTTGCAAATTTTTTTATTTCTTAGGTTTAAAAGCTAAGAGAGAGAGAGAGAGAGAGAGAGAGAGAGAAACGACTCGCCACCGCCTTGATTAGTCGCCCTAGATGAAGATGATGTTAGTAGCCTAGGAAGTTTTGGGGAGGGAAATGGCTTAAGTGAAGATTCTGCATTTGATGATGTGTAAGAGTAGATTTAGAGCCTAATTTTGCAATTCAAATACTCTGATCTTTTTTTGGATATTTTATATTTGTCTTTGGAGTGTTATTTTAATATTTTGATACTTTAATGATGGTTTGAAACTTAAATATATGTTTTTTACATCTATATTTCAGAATTATGTGGTTATAATGTGTTACGCCTCACAACACGCTGAAGGCTTACGCCTTACGCGTTGAAGCCTATGCCTCGCGTCACGGGTCAAAAATACGCCTCGCGCCACGCCTTCGCGTTTTAAAACTTTGTTTGCAGGTAGTTGATTCTTTAGCAAATCATCCAAATTGTCCTTTCTCTTATTGATCTCTCAACAATGGAGGACATGAGCTCATATTTCTTCGAAATTGAAGAAATAATGGCATTCAAGGTGAATGCATGTGTGGTGAGCTCATGCACTTGGGATTTGAGATCCTCATTCTCAATGCCCAAACTAGTGTTTTGAGATTGAAGATTTTCAATCTCAAGATCGTTACTATCCATAATGGAAACACGATCAAGTTGAGATTTGAGGGACTCCACCTCATTTCTCAACATGCCATTTTGAGTAAGCAAACTTGCTTTCTCAATAGCGAGTGTCTCAACAATGGTGTCATTGTTAGAGGTGCTACATGTAGATGTGTTAGTGAGACTAGCAATCTTATCTTTAGCATCACAATATATATGCATAAGCTTTTGATATTTATCAAATAATTGTTTAAGTTCAATTTTAAGATCATCCATTGTTACCTCTTCATTGTCGCTATCACTTTCACTTGAATCACTTGATTCGTCACTAGAGTCACCCGTAGTGGCATCCTCTCGTCCCATCAAACCCATGAATGAATCTCTTTCATCATTGGAGGAAGAACACTCCGAGGTGGACTCTTCTTGCTCCGCTAGCATGTGTCATATTTGATATGTCGTTGTTGCCTTGGACACACGCATACGAATGTCATAAGATAAAAAATCAAGCAAGATATCCATTACCTCTACATGTTTCTTCATCAATTCTTTTTGCTCATTTGTCCACTTATGTACGGAAGTGGTAGGTGCGCGAAAGGGCTTCTCCACAAGCTTCCAATAATCCTCATCGATGGATTGAATATAGGCCTTCATCTTCACACACCAAATTTGATAGTTGGGCCCAAGGAGATATGATGGAAAAGGGCTTCGTGTGTTATTGTTGTTGGTTGCCATAGCTATTACCTTGCTCTGATACCAATTGTAGTGATCCTGTGCAATGAGGAATAAACACTAGATGTGGGGTGAATAGTGTTTTATAGAATTATAAGGAATTTACGCCAAATAAAACCCTAATTAACCAACAAATGCGGAATGTACGAAGTGAACAACACAAAGAACAAAGCAATGCTAACATGCAATCTACCCTGGTTCGGAGCTACCCAAGTCTCCCCGACTTGTTACCGGTGCATTAATCCAGCAACACCACGATCCCCTCCGGATACTCTAGCAAACCGCTAGAGATTTACTTTAGCCCACTTGCAAAAACCCCACAAGTGCAATCGACCTACAATCGATGTCAGTGTATCCCACAACCCGGGAACAAGCAAAGACCTTAATCCCATAACCTGGGACTAAGCACACTCACAAACCGAGAGCAAAACGAAATCTTGACTCCCACAACTTGGGATCAAGCCAACCCTCTAAACACCGAGAGTATACAACAATTACGAAGTATAGAGAATGAAATATAAATCACTTACCACAAAATCCTATGCCTTGAGAAATACTTACCAATATAGGGCAAGAATGAATTTTGAGGAAGAAGCAAGCACCAAACCCTAGATCCACCAAGATGGTCAGCAATAGATGGCTAGGGAGGAGTTGGTGACTTGGATTCAAGCTCTTAGCTTGAGTAGCTCACAAAGAATGAGAATGTCTCTTGAGGAAATTAGTGCTCAAAGAGTGAGGGAGAGATTCTTGTGAGAAGAGAGCTTAGAAATTGAGTTGAATGGCTCTTCTCTTGGATGTGAAAATGTCTCTTATTTCAGCCTTGGATTATTGGTTTGAAGCAACTCAAACTTATATAGGAAGAGACAAAACAGTCACAAAAATCGTGGCATTAAATGCCCCAACGGCACTATTTCTGAAGCAGTTAACCGGTCTAAGAAGGATCACTGACCGATTAGTTTTGCAACTAGTCGGTCGGTGAACCTTCTTGGTCCGACTAGAATGAAGACAGCAAAGATAGTGAATTGCTGAAGAAGAAGAACTAGTCGGTCTAAGAAGAAACATCAACCGACTAGTTTGACAACTAGTCGGTAGGTGAACCTTCTTGGACCGACTAAGCAGTAGACAACAAAGATAGTGAAATCCATGAGACAAAGAACTAGTCGGTCTAAGAAGAAACATCAACCGACTAGTTTGACAACTAGTCGGTAGGTGAACCTTCTTGGACCGACTAAGCAGTAGACAACAAAGATAGTGAAATCCAAAAGACAAAGAACTAGTCGGTCGAAGAAGAAACATCAACCGACTAGTTTGACAACTAGTCGGTCGGTGAACCTTCTTGGACCGACTAAGAAGTTGACAGCAAAGAAGTCGAATTTCACTAAGAGAACTAGTCGGTCTGAGAAGGATTCCCAACCGACTAGTTGGACAACTAGTCGGTCGGTGAACCTTCTTGGACCGACTAATTGGTCAACAAATAGGCTTGAATTGATTAGGATAACTAGTCGGTGAGAAGGATTTCCAACCGACTAGATCGTCATCTAGTCGGTCGGTGAACCTTCTTGGACCGACTAATTGACCAACAGTGAATGGGCTGAGATTAGCAAAGATGTCTAGTCGGTTCAAGAAGAATTTCCAATCGACTAGATCGTCATCTAGTCGGTTGGTTCTTCTACTTGAACCAACTAAGATGCATACGAAGCCGAGAAAAGAAGCGATAAGCTTCGAGAAACATTTTAATGGCTTCTAAAGCAATCCTAGATATAGGATATATGATAGAAATGAAGATTTCTAGGCAAGTACTACTCAAGGCTTAACATTCTACTAAACCGAAGCTAGAAGACATAAAAGTAAACACGACAAACCGTCTTCAAAGCTTCAACATGAAGATTCTGAATCCCTCGACTTCAATAATACTCCTTGAGCTTCAACGAAGCTTCAAGCACAACGATCACGCGTTCTGAGGAAGTCTTGGGACGTCGCTTGAGATGTACAAAGTAGTTTGACGACGATCTCCATAATCTTCTTTTTGGATTGAATCTCCATTCATTTGTTGATGCGATTGGCTTGCGGTTTGAGGTAGCCTTTGAGTTCTTCAAGCCAATGCTTCACCTTTGTTGATCTACCAAGTCCTCCACTTGAATCAACACGTGTAGTCACTTTTGATCTTCTTGAATCTAATTGGTGACTTTATAGCTAACTGCAAACACATGAGTCAGTTACAATGATTTGTGTTTGATCATCATCAAAATCATGGTGTAGAGTCCAATACTCAACACCATTTTGGTCTAAAAATTCGAACCATTAAAGAAGTTGAGTTGTGGGTGATCTTAAAGGAGACGTACCAAAAAGATTTTAAGAAACCATTAAACGATTAAAAATGAAACGAAAACTTGGAAATGGCTAAATAAGATGCATGATAAAGGAAATCATTGGATTAAGCCATACTCTATCATATTGATCTATAAACTCATATAATGGAGTCATAGAATTTACATAACCATGAAAATATGAGTTCATACTTACACTCATTTGGCTTGACTTCATACATACACACAACAAAAAATGAATACCATATGATCAGTTTGTTTTGATCAACTAAAGCATGAACTCATCTTTTAAATATGGCTTAATCCAATGATATCATTTGTCATGCATCGTATTTAGCAACTTCCAAGCTTCTATTTTATTTTTTTATCGGTTAATGGTTTCTTAAAATCTTTTTCCACATTTCTTTTTTAAGATTACCCAACTCTCGGTGTCTTCAATAGTTTGACTTTTAGCCCATTTTTATAGTCTTCGTCAAATTCAGGGTTATAAGAACACACAGAACATTGATGTGCGTCTTTATAAAGGTTGATATGACATGCAATACATGCGTGTATTTGGGAAAACTTTTTTGATTGCATTGCATGTTGCTTGGTCTTAATCAGAGATAGCTACTGATGCTTTACAACACAAACAATTTAACCAATTTTCATAAAACACAAAAGTGTATTCCTTCTCGACGGCAAGAAGATCACGTCCAAATAAAATAGACGGCCTATAATGATTTACTCTAGTAAAAGGTGCAAAAGATAATAAGAAACGACAACATCACCAAACTGGTTATAAGATGTCTTAGCCCGTCCATCAGCCCAAAATATACTCCTACAAATATTATCATCGTCATACTCAATAGTATAACAAAACGGATATTCTTTAGCTCGCTTGGTAAGAAATTGTTGAAGTACTATAATGCACGCATGCCTGATATTGTTTTTTATTTTAACTCTTAAACCATCAATACATTATTGTGTAGTAATATTGACATCACTACTACTCATGGTTTTAAAAAGCCTTGCAATCTTTGAAGGTCCAAAACCACAACTACGAAACTAATCAACTAAGCTCGTACATGATACATCTAGATGTGATTTATTATGTGACCATAATAACTGGATCTTTGATAGGTTGTTTAGCAAATCATGATTATGAATGTCAAAGGATTTGATGACATATACTCCATCAGTGATTCTATGAACCATCATTTGAGCCATATAACCTTCTCTTTTAGTTTTTCTTCGCTTGATGTCCTTTCCAATCTGCCTCTTATCATTTAAGTTATTAAAACCGTCTTTGTTGCAGACATAGAGCCTCCTCGAGATAGCACCATCTTTTCCTTTTTGCATTAGTTGACTTACGAATATAATACTCTTCCTTGTCGGCATATACATAATAAAACTCTGAAGCTTCTTTTGATAAGGAAATTGCATGACAATATGTTGGATGCCTTTTTCAATTTCAGTAACACTTTGATTAACCATTTCATCTTCGTTGTTTATGTCGTCCTATACTACTTCAACCTCATCTGGGCTCACATGCGCTTCAACCTCATATGGAGAAAGAAGTAAATTTATGTCAGTCTCTTTTATTGTTTTGTGGTGATTTTGTTTCGACTGATCATGCACAAAGAGTGCACTCTCGTCCATTTTATAAAATAGAAATATAAATAAAATAATTATTTCTTAATCGCAAATGATGGTAAAAATTCAAGAATATTTAACAACACTAATCATAATTCAAGGTAGTTGAATCTAGAAAAAAAATTAATGGCAATTGAGAGCATCACAAATCATAATTGCATCATTAATTGAATTCGGTCATAATATTTAAAAAGGAAAAAAAATCTCACATACCAAACTGAAGCTAATGTTCCTCTTCCGTATTCATTGTGTTGCTAGCGGCAGCAGTTACTGGTGTAGCCATTCTCTCCACACCTCTCCACCACCATTCACACCTACAAAAGACCACCATCGACCTTATCTAAAGTAAAGAGTATGAATTTTAACCCTTAATCTTCATTTTGGAGCTGAAAACAAGTTTTTGGAACTCTTAAAATCCAAAACCCAATTAAAACCTATTCTCATGATTCCTCTCATTTTTATCTTGATTTCCTTAATTTTGCTTGCCACTTGATGGATACGGAAAAGAATGAGAGGTTGAAAGTATCACGGGATGCCGCCGCGAGAAGAGTCGTGCAGAGAATTCAAAAAGACCAAGTAGAAACGAGATCCCTCACCAAATGAGAATGAGAAACATTTAAATCAAGCTGATCAAATGGGTTTTAAGCAATTAACAGGGATCAAGGTGGTCCTCGCGAAGAGAGAAGGGGATCAATGGATTGCATGCACAAAGGAGAATGAGATTTATACCATCATTTGCGGGTAGCCAGCGAATAAGATCATGATGCTTGAATAAAGGTGGGTCTATTCGGGGAAGTAAAATGAGGTGTTTTGGGAATTTTGTGGAGTTATTTTGGGAATTCAACGGGATGTGTTCAGGTAATGTTGTGCACGTGCAAAGTTACATTTTTCTCATATGTTAGGGTTGAATTTCTGCTGATATTTGTTGGCATTAGTGGCACTATATCTTGAGAGCTCAGTTTGTGGAATCTGGATTGTTTTTGAGCAGTTTGAGCAAAATGTTGAACATTATGTTCAACATTCGGGATCTGGAATAATTGTTCGTATACAGAAACGCTGCTTAGGTTTACAAATCTGTCGTGGTGATCTCAGATCTGATTTGTAGCCTAGCATATTGGAGGTTCCTGATTTGATTGATTCCAAATATTGGTGAGATTTTTATACTCCTTCTTACCCGAATTAGTTCCTTAATTGATGGAGGTTTGTTGAGAATATTTGGGAATCTGGTTAGTTCCTAAATTGATGGGAGGAAATATTTGCTGAGATTTATTGGTTTTATTTACTAGAAATAGATCCTTATTCTATGGGCAAAATGTCCAAATGAGATTTGTTTTAATAATTTTACCCGAATTAGATTCGGTGGTTCCTTGGATATGAGATTTCTTACCCGAAGTGATCCTAGAAATATTGGCGGATATTCTGCATTAAAGAGGAAGTTATTTACCCATATATAGGGATGTTGACGAACGAGCTTGAACGAGCTTGAACAGGGAGCTTGGTTTTGTTCATGAACAAAATCCAAGCTCAAGCTCTGTTTGTTTACTAACCGAGCTCTAAAAACCTGTTCAATCTTGTTCGTTAAGATTACCGAACGAACGTAAACGAAGGTAAACGAACATTTACTGAGCTTGTTCACGAGTAGTTAATCGAACGTTCTGTTCGTTAACAAGACTTATCGAGCTTGTTTATTAACATGTTTAGAAACATGTTCATGAACACACAAGCATCCATTCCAAGTATAGTAAAAAATATAGTATTTGTCTAAATTTACTATTTTCGGTAAATGTTCATTTACGAACACTTAACGAGCTTGTTCATGAACATCACTTAACGAGCTTGTTCATGAACACTTAACGAGCATGTTCATGAACAGAAATAAACGAACACAGTTATGTTCAAGCTCTGTTCGTTTACTAACCAAGCTCTAAAAATCTGTTCAAGCTTGTTCATTAAGCTTCCTAAACGAACGTAAACGAACATGTACCGAGCTTGTTCACGAGTAATTCGTCAAACGTTCTGTTCGTCAACAGCCCTACCCATATATAGTGGTTACAAAATCTGAATGTGTTCATATCTGAATGGTTGTGCGGTTGAAGATATGTGCGGTTGAAGATTCTATATATGAATGTTTTTGCATTATTGTTTAGATCTTCTCCAGATATTCGGTTGATTGCCGGTATGCATAAGATTTGCTGACGAAGGTGAATGAAAGTATCAATCCACAACCGATGTATGAAAGATCCTATTTATTGGCCATGTTGTATATTATGTTGAACGTTATTATACAACATTATGTACAACATGCTGTGTCAGAAGGCTGGAATCGGTTGGCGGACTTCAGCGGTTATCAAAGATGGATTACTTCAGATCTCATGTTATCTCTTTTAGGTATTTTGGTATATTCTGTTGAAGATACATTTGGAAGTTGCAATCTCTTGGTTTTATTGTTGTATCGGTTAGAGAGATTCTTGCCCGCAATATTTTATTGATCTGATCCTTGGAGATATGTGGAACTACTTGCCCGAAGTAGTTCTAGAAATTGTGGGATACCGATCTGCACGAGATCTGTCGAGCGAACTACCTTAACTACTCCGCGATTGAGGGGGAGCAGGGTAGATAGAGGTGCGTGCGGTTTTGCGGCAAAGTGACGGCTTTTACGAAAGTTTTTGAAGAACTCCGGAAGGAGGCCAACGGCTACGCATGTAGGATCAAGGGAGTTGATCTAGTCGGTTGTGCAAGGGGAGCTTGCGGGCAAGGGGAGCTTGCCGAGAATACTCCATGGGTTGGTAGAGACCACCCATCACGGTTTGTATTGAGGGGGAGGTTGTTCCTCCTAATAGAATCGCGATAATTAGTGATTGTACTCATTGATTATTTTAGTGGAGTATTCTGATTTTCTGGGCGTGGCCCCGCAGATGTAGGTGTTTGCACCGAATTGCGTTACCAAGTCTTCAGTGTCTCTGATTGGTTCTTGTTTTTAATCTTTGTGTTTATTTGATTATTCCTACGTACTGAAAATAACACCACACATACATACATACATATGGACACATAAGCCGTGACCATAAGTCACATGACATTCAAAAAATATCCCTGAAAATTTTCAACCAATTTAAAATTTCTTCCCCCCAAAATAATATGGAGCCACATTCAAAATATCCTACTCTAAAATTTAACCCCATTTAAAATACACCAAAAAAATGAAGTCACCTTCAAAATATTTCCCCCAGCAAAAAATTGTACCCACATTTAAACTAAAATTTAGTTCCTCAAAAATTTTAGATACTCCTAAAATTTAGTTCACTTCAAATTTAGTTCTCAAAATTTAAAATTATAGTTCCCTTAAAAATTTAGTTTCCCGCAAAAATTTTAAATTTTAGTTACCCTAAAATTTAGTTCCATCCATATTTAGGTCCACCAAAATTTAAAATTTCAGTTCCTACAAAATTTAAAATTTTAGTTCGCCCAAAATTTAGTTCCTTCCAGATTTAGTTTTCCCCAAAATTTTAGGGTTTTCCCCACGAAATTTTTCACATTCATCCTAACCATTGATTCCTTGAGAATAAATCTCAACCGTCTTTCTTTCAATCCTTTTGTACTAGTCAGTAAACCCATTCAAAAACATCCCTCAATTGTATTTTCTATATATATACATATCTATAGAAAAAGGGATATGAGCATGAAGTGTAGGAAATTTCCTACACCGCTCTCATAAAACTTCAATTTCCAATGTTTTTTCTAATGATCAACACCGTTCGTTTTGATATACATATCATGGTTGATGTGCATACCAAAAATCAAGTGAATTTAATGTTATTTTACCTTCGATTTTTTTGTGTCTTAGTATATGAGGCTAAGCCTCCATTGTCATATGATATCCATTATTCTCATATATATAAAAATAATAATGGGTATCATACAATATATGATAGAGGGCCCAATATGCCCTCTCACATAAAGGGGTCTAGTATAACCAAGTACAAGCTTGTACTTGGCTGCTTTATGTGAGTGGGCATACGAGGCACTCTCTAATATGACGTATGGTACCTATTATTCTCATATATATATATACACACACACACTAGTTATAAACCGTGTCCGCGGGCACGGTTCATTAAAGATTTTCCCCCGCGAAATCTTTGTTCCCCAAAAAATTATTTCCACAGCCAAAATTGCATGGAACAAATTAGCGTAAAAATATTTAGCGGCACGGGTGACTTCGGCGCAAAACAACAAATTCGGTGCATGCACCTTCGACACGGAACAAATTCGGCGCGGATGCCTTAGGCGCGGAACAACAAATTAGCGTAAAAAATTTAGCGGGCGCCTTCGGCGCGGGAAAAATTTAGCATGCACCATCTGATCTTGCAATTTCTCACTATAAAGCACGCCTTCATTCCTCAAAACTCAAAGTATGCCGATTATAAATCATGATGTTGACGAACATCATATATCGCTCCGACAACCATTGGAGAAAAATCAGTGCATCATGCTCCGCCTCTACAATCAATCAAATACCACACATCTTCATCACTAAACTATTAAAGGTATCCAGGTGATCCTTTAATCAGTTCCAATCTTGCATCTTGAAAATGAAAAAAAGACTTCAACAAGATCATCAAGTTGGTGACTTTTCATCTACATTTTCTCCAACTTCTCTTATAGTCCATTGATTGTAATCTCCTCAAATACCTGATAGATCACATTATCTGATGTGCTTAGCTAAATAGTTATCATAGCTGAATCCTCCATCATCATCTTCTCCCTCTGAGATACCACCAGCAATATATCCATGGCATACATCACTTTGTGAACTCGATGCTTCTTCAAGATAGCCTTCATCATGTATTAACATATCTCGAAATTTTTCTTGAGATCAAACTTTCTATATATATCGTGTATTACGTGTCACCAACAATCACATACAAACCACCTATATAACAGCTCGATTCTTCTCCGGTTGCATTGCTCTTCGAAGATCTCTGCCATAGTCTTAATCTGGATTTAGACACCTTAATATGATATCACATTAGGGCGTTGGATGAATTATTGTCAAGTAAATAATCACCTTGTGAAAAATCAAGAATCGTGAATCGACTAATTCTAACGGTAAGCTATACACAAAACCTGCAATCACAAGCAATATACGTAATAAACACAAACTAAAAAAGAATCATGCACCTGACACTAAGATTTATACTGGTTCTACCCAATTCTTGGTATACATCCAATTGGAGAGATCTAAAATGATTCAATCAATCCAAATTGTGAAGTGTAATACTTGATTTCAAAAGAAAACAAAGCCCACTAAGAACTTTAGAGAATAACATATAGAGAAAAACTTTGGCACTCAAACCTCTACATTTTTACTCTCTGTAGATGCTACAGGAACCACAAATAGGTTCTAAGGATTGGCTCTTGAACTTGTGAAAATCCTAGCCTAAACCTAAACTATCCCTCAACACAGACCCGAAACCTAATGAGAGCATTGCTCGGATCCGGACTCCAGCTCCAAATTGGACTCAAACCTGCCGCAATATGCCCACTCCGCTTTGCATGTAATCTCGGTTGTCTGCTCGCTCGCTCGCCCACCCAAACGCCGCCACACAATGCTCCATCGTTTGATCCTGTTTCAATCTACACCCGCTGCAATCGCAACATGTGCCACCCACGCATCATGCTAGCACGCTGTCGCCCGCACATTATGCTAGCACGATGTGGGACATGCACTCACGTTACACACTGGCCACCCATTTGGGCCACAAAAAATCTGTTTGATGAGGGTCCGAGCAAATAATTTCTATTTTAGGCTTCCAAAAATCATAGTTTTAGAATTCAAAAAATCCCCAAAAATCCTTCATAATATTTGAGTTGATCTTGAGTTATTTTGGGTGTTTTGTATCACATAATTCAACAAAGTTTTCTTCAAAGATAAGAGTAAAAACTAAAGGAGCTAATGAATGTTAGCAAAAAAACTAAAATTGGAATGTGTGTGTGTAATCATTCAGCAAAAAATTGTATTAACATTTCACATGCTCTTAACACTAAAATTTTTAACTAAAAGTTCTAGCAATTATATTTTTTGATTTCGCATAGAAAATTGTTATTTGTTAAAATAGTTTCTAAAAGCCAAGGTTTTAAGTCACGGTTTCGGTCTCAGTCTCAGTCTTGGTCTCGGTCTTCCGAAAATTTGGGTTTCGGTGTCGGTATCGTCCTTTTCGGTGGTTTCGGAAGTAAGTTTCCTTTCGTCTGTATCAATAGTTTCAAATACTTACATGCCTATCAAATACTATGTATGGGAAGTAAGTTATAAAACTATTATTTAAATAAATGTGTAATGTTGAATAAGAACTATGTAAATAAATGTGTGGTCAGTATGTTTAGATGAATAGCTTCATATGTGAAGATGGAAAATAATTGAAATGGCAAACTTGTAAATAAATGGAATATTTTTAGCAAACTGCGTAGTGTGAGTAGCAACACTAAGTGTAGGCTCCAATTAGTGCTGCTACTCACACTACACATTTTGCTAATAATTCCATTTGTTTACAAGTTTGCCATTAAAATGGAAGAGACTACAGAGAATAGCAAACTTGTAAAAAATAAATTGTGTTTAGCAAAATGTGTAATGTGAGTAGCAGTACTTTTATTTCTCTCAAGCTTCAAGCTTCACCCGTTCATTTAATCTCTCGACAAAATGTGTAATGTGAGTAGCAGTTTCAGCTCTCCGAAATCCTAGAGGATTCTACCGGCCGTCAAAAGACGAGAGGGAGATGGCAAAATCGGAGGAAGAAGGCGGCGAGATCGGAGGTAGGAGGCGACAGAGGCGGTCAGTTCAGAGGTAGGCGGTGGCAAGATCAATGACAGAAAATGACAGATGCGACGACATCGAGGTCAGTAGAGATCTCTCTTCTTCTTTTTCTTCTTCTTTTGATTGTTATGTAGATATTTCTTGATCTTTTTTTCTTCTTTTTTTCTTTTTTTCTTTTTTTGCCGATTTCAGCCGGAACGTTGCTGTTCTGGCCGGTTTCGACCGAACCGAAACTTTTCCCCTTGTTTCATCTCGGTTAGATCTGAAACCATGACGAAACAGTGGAAACCCTAGGGTTTCAGTCAATACCTAAAACCATACTAAAACTAGCAATTATATTTTTTGATTTCGCATAGAAAATTGTTATTTGTTAAAATAGTTTCTAAAAGCCAAGGTTTTAAGTCACGGTTTCGGTCTCAGTCTCAGTCTTGGTCTCGGTCTTCCGAATATTTGGGTTTCGGTGTCGGTATCGTCCTTTTCGGTGGTTTCGGAAGTAAGTTTCCTTTCGTCTGTATCAATAGTTTCAAATACTTATATGCCTATCAAATACTATGTATGGGAAGTAAGTTATAAAACTATTATGTAAATAAATGTGTAATGTTGAATAAGAACTATGTAAATAAATGTGTGGTCAGTATGTTTAGATGAATAGCTTCATATGTGAAGATGGAAAATAATTGAAATGGCAAACTTGTAAATAAATGGAATATTTTTAGCAAACTGCGTAGTGTGAGTAGCAACACTAAGTGTAGGCTCCAATTAGTGTTGCTACTCACACTACACATTTTGCTAATAATTCCATTTGTTTACAAGTTTGCCATTAAAATGGAAGAGACTACAGAGAATAGCAAACTTGTAAAAAATAAATTGTGTTTAGCAAAATGTGTAATGTGAGTAGCAGTACTTTTATTTCTCTCAAGCTTCAAGCTTCACCCGTTCATTTAATCTCTCGACAAAATGTGTAATGTGAGTAGCAGTTTCAGCTCTCCGAAATCCTAGAGGATTCTACCTGCCGTCACAAGACGAGAGGGAGATGGCAAAATCGGAGGAAGAAGGCGGCGAGATCGGAGGTAGGAGGCGACAGAGGCGGTCAGTTCAGAGGTAGGCGGTGGCAAGATCAATGACAGAAAATGACAGATGCGACGACATCGAGGTCAGTAGAGATCTCTCTTCTTCTTTTTCTTCTTCTTTTGATTGTTATGTAGATATTTCTTGATCTTTTTTTCTTCTTTTTTTCTTTTTTTCTTTTTTTGCCGATTTCAGCCGGAACGTTGCTGTTCTGGCCGGTTTCGACCGAACCGAAACTTTTCCCCTTGTTTCATCTCGGTTAGATCTGAAACCATGACGAAACAGTGGAAACCCTAGGGTTTCAGTCAATACCTAAAACCATACTAAAACTAAAGCTTTAGCAATTATATTTTTTGATTTCGCATAGAAAATTGTTATTTGTTAAAATAGTTTCTAAAAGCCAAGGTTTTAAGTCACGGTTTCGGTCTCAGTCTCGGTCTTGGTCTCGATCTTCCGAAAATTTGGGTTTCGGTGTCGGTATCGTCCTTTTCGTTTGTTTCGGAAGTAAGTTTCCTTTCGTCTGTATCAATAGTTTCAAATACTTACATGCCTATCAAATACTATGTATGGGAAGTAAGTTATAAAACTATTATTTAAATAAATGTGTAATGTTGAATAAGAACTATGTAAATAAATGTGTGGTCAGTATGTTTAGATGAATAGCTTCATATGTGAAGATGGAAAATAATTGAAATGGCAAACTTGTAAATAAATGGAATATTTTTAGCAAACTGCGTAGTGTGAGTAGCAACACTAAGTGTAGGCTCCAATTAGTGCTGCTACTCACACTACACATTTTGCTAATAATTCCATTTGTTTACAAGTTTGCCATTAAAATGGAAGAGACTACAGAGAATAGCAAACTTGTAAAAAATAAATTGTGTTTAGCAAAATGTGTAATGTGAGTAGCAGTACTTTTATTTCTCTCAAGCTTCAAGCTTCACCCGTTCATTTAATCTCTCGACAAAATGTGTAATGTGAGTAGCAGTTTCAGCTCTCCGAAATCCTAGAGGATTCTACCGGCCGTCACAAGACGAGAGGGAGATGGCAAAATCGGAGGAAGAAGGCGGCGAGATCGGAGGTAGGAGGCGACAGAGGCGGTCAGTTCAGAGGTAGGCGGTGGCAAGATCAATGACAGAAAATGACAGATGCGACGACATCGAGGTCGATAGAGATCTCTCTTCTTCTTTTTCTTCTTCTTTTGATTGTTATATAGATATTTCTTGATCTTTTTTTCTTCTTTTTTTCTTTTTTTCTTTTTTTGCCGATTTCAGCCGGAACGTTGCTGTTCTGGCCAGTTTCGACCGAACCGAAACTTTTCCCCTTGTTTCATCTCGGTTAGATCTGAAACCATGACGAAACAGTTGAAACCCTAGGGTTTCAGTCAATACCTAAAACCATACTAAAACTAAAGCTCGTAAAAATGAAGAGATAATTAATGTCCAAAATTTAATTGGAAAATAATATTTTCTTACTGTGAAAAAGTTGAAACATTTAATATTTTAAAAACAAAATCTGGTAAAAAATAAGAAAAGCTAATTAATGCATATGTGTATGTGGATACATGCATATATATATATACACACACACACACATATACATATTTAAAAACTTGAAACAAACCTACGACACCATACGAACAATAATCTCAAATGGTAGAAGATGAGATACAATGCCACTTTTACTAAATGCCGAACCATACGAACGAGAAGATTATTAATATCATAATACAAATAGGGCAATGTGAAGCATCGAATAAAGTAAGAGAGAAAAAGGTTAGCAGGAACGTGAATCATTTTACTACACCAGACAAAAATGGTATGTTATGGGTTGGGGTGGCAATTGAGGGAAGTAACCCGCTAACCCGACACAAGTATTCCACTATGGATGGTAATTTCAGATCCAATATGAATTTAGGGTCGCATTTGGGCTTTAATAAAATATCATCCAAAAGCTTATCGCATTTGAATATGAATATATGGTAAATTTTAAAACCCCCCTGTGAAGTTTGATCCATTTGGAAAAAGTCAAAACCCCACCCAAAACTTTTAAGCTATCAAAAAAGCCATTGAACTTTGGCCATTTTTTGAAGAAAGTCCAAGTCAACCAAAAAGTCATGTTTTGGTCATAAGACCTCTGTTTTTAACTGAAATACACATCTTATTCATCAAAGAATTAAAAAAAAATTGGAGGACATGTTTTCGGCAAACAATCAACGAAAAAACTTGTTTTACTCGTGCAGGTTTTATGAACGGCTTTCTTTTTTTTTCTTTTTTTGGTTGCTTTCATGAAGTTATTAAACGTGTTCATTAGTGAGGAAGAGGAGAAGAAGACAGAGGTAATAGGTTCCTTAAAAACAACCAAAAAATAGCTGAAAGTCCCAAAATATCATCAAAAAAATCTTGCCCGTTTTAAGAATGGTGTTTTTCATTTTCTTTTTAATTTTTCTTTTGTTTTTTTAGATGCTACCATGAATTCAATTCATAGGTTCATTAAAAAGGAAGAGAAGAAGATGGAAGCTGCGGGTATTTTGGTCAATTTCCCCAAAAAATCTCATCGTGTTAACATTGACTGTGGGTTTCTTACAAAGACTAAATCTTGAGTGGATTTTTTTGAATGTTTCAAAGTTTTGGGCAGGTTTTCAAAACAGGCCAAAATTTGAGCGGGTTATGTGTGTATCCTAACCCACCTACCCAATAACCTAACAAAAAATTTAAAATATGTGCATTGTGTTTAATCAACAATCAGCAGACAGAAGTCTTGGGTATACTTTGGCATCACACACAAAAATTCGATTTTTTGATATTTCAGCACCATTTGTTAATTCTTTTTGCACCACGTAGATCGTAACAATAAGAATCATGTTGTAGGCCCAAACAACAACCCAAGTGAAAATCCAGTCAAATTCTGAATTGTTCATTCATACCTAAGCAATATGCATGCACCCAGTCATAAGATATGCTCAGTTGCATAAAAATATAACAAAGATTTAAAAAGGAACCATATCCTACCAGAGTCTAAGCAGCAATTTTTGGGAACATGAACTCATTAATCATCTTATCACAAATGTGCTTTCTAATTTTACAAAGAAATATGAAACATAGTTTTGGATAATATGTTACAATAGTGAGAGTGACTTGAGCTCATCTAGCATAATAAAGTAATTTATCGACCAGAAAACCTTTGGAAATTGGATGTGTCAGGAAAGGAAAATAAGGAAAATGGAAAATGTTAAAGTATTAGGAAAACATACTGCAACAGCTTTAGTAGCTTGAGACTTAATTTGGCTGAAATGATCCTCATTCAGAGTCAGGTCGTCATAGAAGACATCATAGTAAAATCCCTGTAATAATAACTAGATTATTTCACGTGATAACAAACCAAATTCATATTGCATCTAAAATAAAAGCATCAAGTTTTGTATCGATGTCGCAGTTCCAAGCACCTTCAAATAGTAATTAATAAACATAGAAGTTCTATTTACCAAAAACCACAAAACACCAATTATCGGGTGAACCCAAGGGGTTTTGTATGTTCATCCACCCATAGCAAAAAGTTTAATTCATGTGAAACCATTAAATTTGTGACGGGTGGATGAACGGACAAAACCCCTTGGGTTCGCTCGATATTTGGTGTTTTGGGGTATTAGAATATGAGGATAAAAAAGAATGGTTGGGAACTTCCAAAAAATAATGGAGGATGAACTTTTTGAGGCGCATATGTGGCTTAGCCACATATGTCATATGTTTCACATTATTCTCTTCTTAAATTTTTGTGAAATGTATATTATCTTGCTAATTATGCTCCGGCTTAATTTGGAGCAATCTGTTAGGACTGGATAGCATCAGATTCCGCACTGTCTAACAGGAATCCAAAATTTTGAACAGTTCAATCCAACAAAGGCAAGTTCAGTTCAGACTTCATATGTTCCTCAAGCTTTTGGTTAGAAGACAAGGAAGCCATTTGATCATAACATCATCAGCAATGGCCAGAAACTTCTTCCTAGCATATTTCCCATTGATGTGAGCTCAACTATGAGCATGAAGATATCAATCAAACAAACCATCTGTATTGATGAAAGATCCACAGCGTTGGATACATGGGCGATAGAACGGATAGCCACAAATCATGAAAAGATAGATAAATGGGTGGGGACCCTAGCTTATTGGTCCAGCAATTTAAGCTTACGAACCAAGAGGAAATGTTGCAAAATTCTCTAGGATTAGGAAAGTGTTGAATAAGAAAAATAACATATTTACTTTTTAAGCAATTGCATTCAACTGTAAGCAAGAAGATAAAGACAAGTAGCAATAACTGAACAAATTTGCAAACAGATTTTATGACCATACATAATTAAAAACACGTAAAAGGAATGAAGTTCAAAGTTTGAAAATGCTATAATATGTTCGCTGAAACTTAATGAACAAGTCTTCAATATTTTCAAAATTTGGTCCATGTTTTTATTCATGTATACCATAAAACTAACATTAATATTCCTATGGCATATGAACCAACAGATAACTAGCGTCCAAACCTTTCCCCCGCAATATTAGGTGGTACCACAAGGAGATGAGATCAGAGGAGAAGAAGATTGACCAATGCAGATAGACAGTCATCATCAAATGGTGTAGTTGATTAAGGTAGTATACAGAAGAAGGGAACAGGGTGAAACATAAGTGAGCCGGTAGGGCCATGCTAGCACGCAGGAAGCCCTATGAAGCAGACAAAGGATACAAATCAACATAGCAGCCTAGGTTGCCACAACATCAAAATTTCAAATTTATACCTCTATTTCATCTTATTATAATTAGGACATAGGAACTTACTAAGAACTAAGAACCACTATCAAATCTTATGCTGCTGAGATGCGAAAATGAAATCGAGAATTATTTGAAACTAGCATGCATTTTTACAAGAAATCCAGTGTGATACAAGTGTGATTAACCATGACAAGGTTGGAATTTGGGGCTTTATTAATCAACAAAAATAGTTTAAGGAAGAAGCCAAGCTAATGTCAGACACTTAAAAGGCAAGAAAAACAAAAAAGAGGAAGAATCATCAAACACAGAAAGGAGGATAACAAGAAAACCTCCATTTTAACCCAGACATATCACATTCATTTCATTATCACAGCAATCATCAGAACCGTTTCATCAGTACATATGTGGCACCTACTACGACGATAATGTGTTCTCTAGATATTTCTCAATGTGTTTTGTGTAGAGAGTTCTTGACACTTTTATATATTATTGTACGAGATATTGTGTGGGTGCCTTGTAGATATTTTGTGAGAATGTTTTGCAGAATCAATAGTGACCGTTGGATTGCAGATGTCTTCAGAAACCTAATGCTAGCCCTTGGTTGCAAGGGAGCTGTGCCTATATAAAGGGGGTAAGTGTGGTCATTTGTAACCATGCAAGCTTAGAAGCAAGAAAATCATTCTAGAGTTTCACATTCAAGTATACATCTTTCTCTTAAGTGAGTTTAAGTGAAGCCTGACCTAGCCACTTCATTAGAGGCAAAGTTATGTAAAAGTGCAATATCCGCCGGTGCCTGCCACGCATACTCCAATACATGTCATGGCCCAATACACAGCTTACATCCATACTCCATCTCATGTGCCTGCCACGCAAACAAGTTCAGTCTAATTAGATTCACACCTGGGAAAGTAATCAATCAGGTTTTTGTTTCTTCCATACTAATCACATGACAACAACATGTATAGCATGATTCAACCTGTCAAAGGATGTGGGCACTAGAGTGCCAAAAGGTATCACCCCCTTCATTGCTATCGAACTTGAAAATTTTCAACTCGCAATCCCCTTCTAGCGGCCTTGACATGTCCCAAAGAGCCCCGTTGACCTTCAGGAAAAAAATCAACAAAATCAGCATAAAGTTCTATAAAATGGAAACTTTAAAACAAAAAGGAACGTACTTGTGCAATCAAAGCTTTTCCAGCCAGCCCAGGACCGATCTCATTGGCAACATCCATGGGCGAAGTCAACCACTTCTTGTCCTCCTTAACCGATCCATCTAGTAGCATAATCCTAAGAAACCAAAATTGCATTATTCAAATTGGCAAATGTAAACTAATCATCCTCAAATCTCATTGACTGAACTGCAACTAGGGTTTTGTTTCCTCACCTTATGGGCTCTCCATCGATGGCCTGACGGTGTGCGAGCTGCTCAGCCTGTATCGATTCGAATAGCTTGATTCTCTTATCGATGATGGCATTGAGGTAGGCCTCGTCCTTGACGACCTGGTTCTTGGTCTTGCCGTCGGATTTGGACTTGGAAGACGAGGGCTTGTTGGGGACCCCCATGGGGACGACGGGCGATGAGAGGTGCGTTAGAGGAGAGAGGATAATAGAGAAATGGAAGAGCAGAGATCCCCGTCGGGGTCGGACAATCGCCGATCGTCCCCATGGGGGCCCCCAACAAGCCCTCGTCTTCCAAGTCCAAATCCGACGCCAAGACCAAGAACTAGGCTCAATGCCGTCATCGATAAGAGAATCAAACTATTCGAATCGATACAGGCCGAGCAGCTCGCACACCGTCAGGCCATCGACGGAGAGCCCATAAGGTGAGGAAACAAAACCCTAGTTGCAGTTCAGTCAATGAGATTTGAGGATGATTAGTTTACATTTGCCAATTTGAATAATGCAATTTTGGTTTCTTAGGATTACGCTACTAGATGGATCGGTTAAGGAGGGCAAGAAGTGGTTGACTTCGCCCATGGATGTCGCCAAGGAGATCGGTCCTGGGCTGGCTGGAAAAGCTTTGATTGCACAAGTACGTTCCTTTTTGTTTTAAAGTTTCCATTTTATTGAACTTTATGCTGATTTTGTTGATTTTTTCCCTGAAGGTCAACGGGACTCTTTGGGACATGTCAAGGCCGCTAGAAGGGGATTGCGAGCTGAAAATTTTCAAGTTCGATAGCAATGAAGGGGGTGATACCTTTTGGCACTCTAGTGCCCACATCCTTTGACAGGTTGAATCATGCTATACATGTTGTTGTCATGTGATTAGTATGGAAGAAACAAAAACCTGACTGATTACTTTCCCAGGTGTGAATCTAATTAGACTGAACTTGTTTGCGTGGCAGGCACTGGAGATGGAGTATGGATGTAAGCTGTGTATTGGGCCATGCATGACAAGAGGGGAGGTGATAATATGATGATACTTAATCTTTTCATGATGTAGCTTATGATGTTTTGAACATTTATTTTCTTAAGAATTATTCATAGGTAAACCCTGCTTGGAGCTTTGTTCTTTGTTTTGAGCAAATATAATGTTAATTAAGACATCTTGCACTATATAAGACATCTATGCATCATCATCATGAACTAGCAGCCATGTAGCACTATGTAGCACTGACACTCATATCGTGACTCCATGTTGTGCTTGACACATGTTGGACAGTTGTGACGGGCACATGTCCCCATGGTGGCCCCCCAACAAGCCCTCGTCTTCCAAGTCCAAATCCGACGGCAAGACCAAGAACCAGGTCGTCAAGGACAAGGCCTACCTCAATGTCGTCATAAATAAGTCCGATATTCCTCCACAATTCTTTCTGTTCAAACCATCCATCTCCTACCCCAACTCTCCTAAAATATATAAAGAATAAAAGAGATAGAGAGTTAAATTTTAATCCTGACTAGATCCAGGTAACGGCTTGTTGGTTATTGCATCACCCAAGATTAGTTTTGATGATAAGCAAATAATTATGTTGCTAATGAGTTTTTATGATATTTGTGAGTGTATGTAATCA
The DNA here is from genome assembly GCA_030789695.1 of Scilla litardierei. Taxonomy (NCBI): domain Eukaryota; kingdom Viridiplantae; phylum Streptophyta; class Magnoliopsida; order Asparagales; family Asparagaceae; genus Scilla; species Scilla litardierei. The sequence goes on along the minus strand of CM061133.1, from coordinate 347,435,231 downwards.
AAATCAACAATGATCAACCAATCCACTCAAGCTCACAAAGAATGGTGACAACGAGCTAAAACTTGAAGGTGAAGAGTCAATGGATGTGGAGGTCACATTGAAGATTAAAGCTCATCAAAGGACTCCAGATGTGCACAAACTTCTCAAGACAAGATTAAGAGTCAATGAAGACACTAAGACTTCAAGATAAGTATTAGTGTGAGTGGTGTTTAAAGGTAACTAACCAAGTATGAATGTCTTAAAGAGGATAAATAACGAAAACAGTACAGGTATAATATCTCTAAACAAGAGAATTGATCTACTAAGTTATGAATGTCTTAAAGGGTTGGTTAAAGGTAACTAACCTAGAATAACCATTTTAGGTTGTGACTCATTTCCAAGGAAGTGATGTTCATTAACACATTTCTGTAACCCCGCTATTAGTGTGGATAGCGGACAATTGGATATTGAAACCCTCATTTCGGATGAAAGAGGAAAATTGCAATTAAACCCCTCGTTCCTTAAAAAGGAGGAAAATTGATAATACGCTCCACTTCCATCAGGAGAGTGGTAAAACGAATACTTTGTCTATAGTCACGATCACATCCCCTAAACAATGAGCTAAGTGCAAAGTCATTCTAATTGTTCGGTTGATATCATGATTTGCCAATATCGAATACTGTTCAAGTTCTTGACAAGTGCTCATGCTCTAAAGATGAATATTTGCATAACAAATAAATTAAAGCTGAAAGAGAAAACCTAAGTCGATTATTCATAAACAGAAGGCTTTAATTAAAGTGGAAAACAATATATGGAATAATAATGGTTAGGATCAGATTCGCATTCAGCATCTCAATATTTGGTGATTTACCAGCCTAGGGCAGTTTTGTTATTTGGCAAAGAGGCAAGCAACCTGCATATACTTAGCAAGCCAGATCAGACGCAAAAAGGCAAGGCCAAATAAAGAACATGGAGTTCCGAATATTAAGACATGGTCCAGATCCGAAGCAAATGAAGCGGCAGGGACAACAAGCCCCAAATGAAAGAACCCACGGAGCAACCGGCTCACGAAAAAGGACATACGGCTGCATACAACTCCTCAACTGCGGAACAATCACCCATCGTGATGGTAGCGACACAACCCCCTGGCGAGTGGCGGCCAACATACCAACAGTACAGCAGCGGAACGAAAACAATCGAAACTCAATAACAGAAGCGATGGCGGAGTCACCGCGAGTCTTAGGGATGCCAAAGAATTCATCGGTGAAGAACCCCTTAAAATAACCCAACGAATCATCATATCCACACAACAATTTCATCAAAACAACTCAAATAGATATTAGCAATTAAACATGAAAAACTGAAAGCTTTGGAGGAGATGTAATCTACCTCAAGAGAAGAAATCAAAAGGTTCCAAAGGCTCCCAAAAATCCAACCGCAAAAGAGTTCAGAAATTTAGAAGAGAGAGAATTTTCGCATGAAACCCCTAGAAAACCCATCGAGCTTAAATAGAGAAAGAAACGTGTAAACAATCGTTCGAATCAAATCTAAATCCCGAGATTTACAGAGAGAATCTGATTCAGGTCGGATCTCGAGGGCAGCTAGGGTTTTGATCGCAAAGGAGGCGAGTGTGGCATCGATTCGAAGAGAAGGGCGCAGCATCGTTATGGTTTTCTAACCCAAGGGAGGGCGGCTCGATTGAGAGAGAGAGAGAGAGATTTGGGTTCGGGTCAAAGGCTAGAGAGGCGCGGCTCTCTTGAGGCGGGTTAGGGTTTCGAACCCACGGGAGGGCGGCGCCCTGCACCAGATCAAAGGAAAGAGAGATGAGAGAGACGGCTGCGATTTCGAAAGGCAGGAGCGTTGCCTCGTGCATTTGATCGGAGGGCTAAAAATGCATTTGGTTTTCGTGAATAATTAAGAGGTATCAACTGAGAATATGGGCCTGGGCTTTCACAGCTGGGAAAGAAACAATTAATAAAGAGAATATCATGGGGTTTTATGAGGGACTTGGGCCCACATCTGGGTTTTTAAAATGAATGGGGTTTTTATGAAGTGGGTCAGGTATTGGGCCTGAGGCTAGTAATTTTTTTTTATAAAAGGAAGTGTTTAAGTTGACTGAAGGTAGGGAAGTAACCAAGGATTGAATTGAAAGGAGGGAAATGTATCAGATCTTAGCAAAATAATTCTGTCTCAAAAAAGGTTCTCAAACAAAAATGGGTCATTACATCCTCCCACCCTTAAAAATAAATTCCGTCCTCGGAATTTCCAAAATGCAAAAAAATACTAATAACAAAATGCAATAGTAAAGCCAATCATAAGATAACTGATAATGCCTTCTACGAGAAAGGAACATCTGTCTCTGATGCTGATAAGATAAACGCCTGGCGCCTCTGAGGTTGGGTTAGTGGGTGTTGATCTTGCTGAGTAACGCTAGCAGTTGTGTTCTCCTTCTTAGGACTGTCTGCGATAGAGTGCTCGGACGCGCCGCAAATCAGGCACAGCTTGATGTAGCGACGGCAGTCTTTCTTTACATGCCCAGGTCGTTGACAGTAGTGGCACACCACAGACTGTTGAGTATTTGTTGGAGTCTCGTTCCTCTTGAATTAAGTGGTCTGCAACGTCTGTAAAGCAGTCTTCTTTTGTTCATCGGGACGAGTATTCGATGGCGAGCATCGATTCTGCTCCACTGTAGCTGATAGTGATTATGGTTGAGTCGGAGGAGCAATCATCTATCGTTCTAGCTCTTTCTTCTGTTGCACGTATTCATAGTCTCGAGCTGCGAAGAGTACCTCGGTGTGGGACTTCAGCTTCTGTCCCACTAGTTGTTTCTGAATATTCATATTCAAGCCTTCCTGAAAACGCTGAACTCTATCCCATGGATCGGTCACCACGTTCTTCAAGAACTTGCTGAGGCTGGAGAATTCGGCGTTGTACTGCTCCACATTCTTGGAACCTTACTTCAGATTCATGAATTGGGCATGTAGTGCCCTCTTCGCCTCTGAAGAGAAAACCAAAGCATTAAACTTCTCCGTAAATGTGCTCCATGGAACCGGCTGAGTCAAGCGATCTTCCTCTGAATCCCACCACGACATGGCGTCTTCAACCAACTGTAGCTTTGCCATGTCTACCCACGAATCTGTCGCGGCCCATGCTGCTCTTAGTATGGCAGTTGTGCGACGTAACCATTCTTCTGCTGCAAGAGATCCCTCGGTACCTTTGAAAATTGGTGGACGCAGTGATCTAAATTCTTGCACTCCTTCGTGCCTGCGCTCGGGCTCCCGTTGCAATGCTCTGATCATCTCTCGCAAGGTCTGGTCTGAAATCTGGATCGTCGGTGCAGGCCACTCGGTGTTGTTGCCATCATTTACATTGTCAACGTGGTGATTACCACCATTGACATTGGGGTCAGGACCGTTGAGGTTGTTGGTGTTCTCGTCGTCGTCGTAATCATTAGGATGGTCACCAATGTCGTGGTTGTCGTTATTGCCGTTGGCGACGTTTTTGTGGATATTGCTGATGGTGTTAATGTAAGTATTGTCGTTGATGGTGCCAGATCTACTTCTGTCGCCTACATTCATCGTCATGTTTTTGTTAATGGCGATGGAGTTGTTCGCGGTAGGACGTGCACGACGGTTGTACGCCTTCGTCATACTGATAATCAAAATACCGCAAATAAGGACGGGTATGATTTACAGTATATTCTACTTGACCTATACTGTTCACGAGGTGGTCATCGGGGACCTGCATGAGCCACCACTTGTAACGACCCGGTTTCGGGAGCCATCACAAATTACAATTTATTATACAGATCCTGCTGGTTACCTGTGAAAACAGAATAGGATTAAGCAAAAAATAATACCGAATTTAAAGTCATACCTGATCGATTACTCCTAGAAATTTGTTGCACGATCAAAACTGTAAAATCTCCTACTAAACCTGAGGAGAAGATACACAACAAAATAGATAACATCTAAACCAATCTTAACAGTTTATAAATAACGAAAACAGTACATGTACAATATCTCTGAACAAGAGAAATGATCTAATGACATAAAGGGTTGGTTAAAGTTAACTAACCATTCTAGGTTGTGACTCATATCCAAGGGAGTGATGTTCATTAAAAAATTTCTGTAACCCCGCTATTAGTGTAGATAGCTGACAATTGGATATTGAAACCCTCATTTCGGATGAAAGAGAAAAATTGCATTTAAACCCCTCGTTCCTTAAAAAGAAGGGAAATTGATAATACGCTCCACTTCCATCGGAAGAGTGGTAAAATGAATACTTTGTCTATAGTCACGATCACATCACCTAAACAATCAGCTAAGTGCAAAGGCATTCTAATTGTTCGGTTGATATCATGATTTGTCAATATCGATTACTGTTCCAGTTCTTGACAAGTGCTCAAGCTCTCAAGATGAATATTCGCATAAGAAATAAATTAAAGCTGAAAGAGAAAACCTAAGTCGATTATTCATAATCATAAACAGAAGGCTTTAATTAAAGTGGAAAACAATATATGGACTAATAATTGTATATGGAATAATAATGGTTGGATCAGATTCGCATTCAGCATCTCAATATTTGGTGATTTACCAGCCTAGGGCAGTTTTGTTATTTGGCAACGAGGCAAGCAAACTGCATATACTTAGCAAGCCAGATCAGACGCAAAAAGGCAAGGCCAAATAAAGAACATGGAGTTCCGAATATTAACACATGGTCCAGATCCGAAGCAAATGAAACAGCAGGGACAACAAGCCCCAAATGAAAGAACCCACGGAGCAACCGGCCCACGGAAAAGGACATACAGCTGCATACAACTCCTCAACTGCGGAACAATCAACCAACGTGATGGTAGCGACACAGAACCCCCTGGCGGCCAACATACCAACAGTACAGCAGCGGAACAAAAACAATCGAAACTCAATAACAGAAACGATGGCGGGGTCACCGCGAGTCTTAGGGATGCCAAAGAATTCATCGGGGAAGAACCCCTTAAAATAAACCATCGAATCATCATATCCACACAACAATTTCATCAAAACAACTCAAATAGATATTAGGAACTAAACATGAAAAACTGAAAGCTTTGGAGGAGATGTAATCTACCTCAAGAGAAGAAATCAAAAGGTTCCAAAGGCTCCCAAAAATCCAACCGCAAAAGAGTTCAGAAATTTAGAAGAAGAAAGAGAGAATTTTCACATGAAACCCCTAGAAAACCCATCGAGCTTAAATAGAGAGTTCCTCCTTTTTTTAGCTTTCTCTTTTGTTGCTATTTCTGATCTTTTTTTTCCAGGTTTTGTATCACCTTCCCTGCTACTCTGAATTCTACCATGGCGAAGAAGAAGCAACCTCAACACTTGGTATCAAAGCCCGCAACGCGCCATGGGGATGAAGCTGTGCTGGAAGAGTCTACGAGTTCCGAAGATCGCACAGAGGAGAGGTTGAAGCGCATTGAAGAAGTGATTGAATCACAAGCGGCTATCAACAGTATGTTGGCTAGTGACCATGCGGAGTTCAAGGCTCAGTTTGCCCTCTTCAACGCTCAGTTCCAGTTTCTTGCCAGTCAGATCAATTGGAATCACGCGGCTAAAAATCCCCCGGAGCATGGAACCCGAGCAGACACCGGGCAAGGTACTCCTAACCTCAATTTAAATACTGAAAATGAGGTCAGTAGCAGTATAAAGAACAAAGAGAAGGAAGGGGAGACTATGGGACCTAAGGGATTCCAGACGCAGATTAAAATTTTGAAACCCGAATTTCACATGTTTAAAGGATCGGAGGAAGTCATTCCTTGGATTAGTCAAGTGTTAAAAATTTTTGAATACTACAATGTGGAGCCTGAGAAGTGGGTCCAGATTTGTGGATTCTACTTCAAGGAAGAAGCCTTACAGTGGTATGAGTGGGGGAAAATTAATATAATTAATTTTTTTCAGTGGCAAATCTTTAAGAAGGAGATGATGGCGAGGTTTGGTCCTACGGAGCTTGAAAAACCTTTCACAGCATTCTCTAACCTAAAGCAATTTGGAATTGTGAGAGAGTACCTAAAGAAGTTTGAGCAAATCATGGGACTATTGGAGAAGCTACCAACTGAATACATTGTTGACAAGTTCGTTGGTGGATTGCGGGATGACATCAAATTTGAAGTCATAGCAGCACGGCCCCGATCATTCAATGAAGCTCTATTCCTAGCTAGAAATTACGAAGAAAAGGCGACGTTGGTGAGGAAGAGTGGCCGCAGTCAATGGCCTGTTAACTCAGTCGGAAGAGGAGCCGTGAACCACTCCACTAATAGCCCAACTACAACAGTGCAGAAGTCTTCAACACCCACAACCACCCAGTATGCTAAGAAGCTTACACCAGAGGAGATACAACACAAGAGGCAGAATAATCTATGTTTTTGGTGTAATGACAAGTGGAGTAGAGAGCACAAGTGTAAAGACAAACAAATATTCATTTTGGAAGGTACTTGGAATGGGGAGGATTGCGCTACCGGGGAGAATGATGAGGAAGGAGAAGTGGAAGATGATCAGGAAGAAGAAGCACCGAAGGAAGTGGAGCCAACTTCCATCTCACTACAAGCTATGTGCGGAATTCCTTCCGCGCATACTTTAAGATTGGAGGGGAGCATTAAGGGCCAGAATGTCAGCATTCTCGTCGATTCAGGTTCTACTCACAGTTTTGTCAATCATCGCTTGGTTAAATATTTGAATTTGGCAGTGGAAGACTCACAGCCATTTGATGTCTGGGTAGCGAATGGAGAAAAGTTGGCAGGGTCAGGAGTCTGCAAGAATGTTCACTTGAGGTGTCAAGGAGTAACAATTCCATTAGACTTGCTAGTACTACCAATGGGGGGCAATCAAATAGTTCTGGGGGCACAGTGGCTCGGGCAGCTGAATGATATAGTTCTCAACTTTAAGAAGTTGCAGATGCGGTTTCACTATCAAGGCAAGGAACACTTGTGGCAAGGGATCAAAAGCTCTACACAATTTGTGGAGGAGAAACAGATTTGTGAAGCAACCAGAAAGCAGGGCGAATGTTTTTTTTATACAATTAAGATCATTGGACCTAGTTGAAGAGAACCAGCAGCTATATGCAGCTGACTTCCGTGAGTACCCAGCTGATCTTAAACAATTGTTGGAGAGGTACTCTCAGATTTTTCAGGAACCCAAGGGATTGCCTCCCCAGAGGACTTGTGATCACAGGATACCCTTAGAGGAAGGATCAAAGGCTGTCTGCGTCCGTCCCTATAGGCATGCTCACTTCCTGAAAAGTGAAATTGAGAAGCAAATTAATGAAATGTTGTGCTCGGGTGTGATTATGCCTAGTAGTAGCCCGTATGGATCTCCCATTGTGATGGTGAAGAAGTCTGATGGCAGTTGGAGGCTATGTGTGGATTATCGAGCTCTCAACCAACAGACTATCAAGGATAAATTTCCGATACCCATCATTGATGAACTTTTGGATGAATTGCATGGGGCAGAGGTATTCTCCAAACTTGATTTGCGTTCTGGATATCATCAAATTAGGGTCTACCCACCAGATATTTACAAGACTGCCTTTCGCACCCATCACGGCCACTTTGAGTTCGTAGTGATGCCCTTTGGATTAACTAATGCTCAGTCCACATTTCAATCGTTGATGAATGAATTGTTCAAACCATTTCTCCGTAGATTTGTGTTAGTTTTCTTCGACGACATACTGATTTATAGCCCAAACCAATACTCCCACATGAAACATTTAGAGATGGTGTTCCAAACCCTCCAACAGAATCAACTTTACGTCAAAATCTCCAAATGCCAATTCAGACAACAATCTGTCGATTATTTAGGCCACATTATTTCAGGGCATGGAGTGGCAGTCGACCCGAAGAAAATAGAAGCCATCTCTCGCTGGAACACTCCAAAGACTATCAAGGCCTTGAGGGGCTTCCTGGGACTTGCCGGGTACTACCGCAAGTTTATCAGAGGCTTTGGATCCATAGCCGCACCACTAACAGACTTATTGAAGAAGGGAGAATTTTCCTGGAATGAAGCAGGTAGCCAAGCTTTTGGTCAGTTGAAGGAGGCTCTTACCACCACCCCGGTTTTGGCCCTACCCGATTTTGACAAAGAATTCATAGTCGAGTGTGATGCATCCGGTATGGGTATTGGTGCGGTTCTGATGCAGTTGGGCCGACCCATTGCTTACTTGAGTTCGAAGCTGAAGGGAAGAAATTTGCTATTGTCTACTTATGAGAAGGAGTTGCTTGCCTTGATCATGGCGACAAAAAAATGGGGCCAGTACCTAATGGGTCGAAAATTTATCATTAGAACAGATCATCAAAGTCTACGGTATTTGTTAGAGCAAAAGTTGCAGCAGGGAATCCAAAGCAAGTGGCTAATGAAGTTGCAGCAGTTTGATTATCGAGTTGAGTACAAACCCGGGAGAACCAATAATGATGCGGACAGTTTGTCAAGGGAGGTAGAATTTAGCGAAGAATTAGAGGAAGACTATTTCTCACTCTGTCCCCTCTCAACAATCCAATGTGATTGGTTTAGCAAACTGAAAAGCTTAGCTGACTCTGATCCTTATTACAGGGCAGTGGATGAGAAGGTCCACAACAAGGAAGATAGAGTTGGGCGTTATGAGAAGATGGGCGGCCTGTATTTTTACAAGGGGAAAATATTGGTTAGTCCTAATGCGGAAGATATTATTGCCCAACTCCTGGAGGAGCACCACAGTTCCCCTCTTGGAGGTCATTCGGATGTATACAAAACATTACAGAGGCTTCGTCGTTCATTTTTCTGGGTTGGAATGAAGTCAGGGGTCAAAAAGTTTGTTAAGGAATGCGAGATCTGCCAAAGGAGCAAGTCAGAAAGTGTGGCCTCTCCGGGACTCTTGCAACCACTCCCAGTGCCTGAACAAATATGGGAAGAAGTCTCCATGGATTTTATATCTGGCCTGCCCCCATGTGGAGATCTGAGCGTTATATATGTGGTGGTGGACCGATTATCCAAATACGCCCATTTTTTTTCCCCATCAAGCATCCTTACACAGCAAAGACGATTGCACAAACCTTCTTTGATGGAGTTTTTTAAGCTCCATGGGCTCCCGAAGACGATGGTAAGTGACCGCGATGCTGTGTTTACAAGTTCCTTCTGGACAGAAATTTTTAAGTTGCAGGGATCCAAGTTGGCACAAAGCTCTACCTACCACCCCCAATCGGATGGTCAGACGGAAGCTGTTAATAAAATTTTGGAATGTTACCTCCGCTGTTTCTGCAGTCATAAACCTAAAGAGTGGCCTCGCTATCTCTCACTGGCTGAGTTCTGGTACAACACTACTTGGCGCAGCTCCACGAAGATGACACCTTACGAAGTAGTGTATGGAAGGAAGCCTCCAGCACTCCTTTCATATGTGCCGCAAACCTCTCGTCTTCAACACGTCGTTGAAGCCTTATTCTCCAGGGAAATAGTGCTTCAATTGCTGAAGGACAATCTCAATAAAGCTCGTGACAGGATGAAGAAATATGCTGATAGTCGCCGATCTGAAAGATCATTTGAAGTGGGCGACTGGGTTTTCTTGCGGCTTCAGCATTACAGGCAGCTGAGTGTTTCCATTAAAAAGCCACACAAGCTATCCCCGAGGTTTTATGGACCCTATTTGGTGCTTGAAAAAATTGGTGAAGTGGCGTACAGACTGCAACTACCGCCAACTGCCAGGATTCATACAGTGTTCCACGTCTCCCAGTTGAAGAAGAAATTGGGCAGCTCCGTTGTAATTCAGGATTCTCAGCCTTGCTATGTCGAAGAGATAGTTGATGAACCGGAGCGTATTCTGGATAGGAGGTCGATTCGTGGAAAGACTTCTATAATTCCCCAGGTTCTGATCAAATGGAGACAAAAAAGTGCCGAAAAAGCTACCTGGGAAAACTATTGGGAGTTGGTGAAGAAGTTTCCTACGTTTGACCTTGAGACAAGGTCAAATCGAGAAGGGGGGGAATGTTGGCGACCTCCGAGCTCGTCAACCACCAAAGTAGCCACCGGAGCAGGGGTCCGAAGGGGAGCTACAATGCGTATCTGCTCGTATCAGCTAGGAATGGATGTAAGCCCTTGGATCCTGTCAACCAATCATGAGCCGTTTATTTCTGATGATGGATTAAAGCTGATGCTAACGGCCTAACAAATTCTGACAACGGCATAATAAATTCTGACAAGCGTGAGGAGTGGATATTACAAACAGAATTCTGTTATTAGGGGAGGTATTAAATGGCGGATGGGGCCAAAATCTGAGGGATGTTGAAAATAAATAAAACTTCTCATTTCTGAGAGTTCCTCCTTTTTTAGCTTTCTCTTTTGTTGCTATTTCTGATCTTTTTTTTCCAGGTTTTGTATCAACTTCCCTTGCTACTCTGAATTCTACCATGGCGAAGAAGAAGCAACCCTCAACAGAAATTTAGAAGAAGAAAGAGAGAATTTTCACATGAAGCCCCTAGAAAACCCATCGAGCTTAAATAGAGAAAGAAACGCGTAAAAAATCATTTGAATCAAATCTAAATCCCAAGATTTACGGAGAGAATCTGATTCAGGTCGGATCTCGAGGGCGGCTAGGGTTTTGATCGCAAGGGAGGCGGCTGCGGCATCGATTCGAAGAGAGGGCCGCGGCATCGTTAGGGTTTTCGAACCCAAGGAGGGCGGCTCGATGGAGAGAGAGAGAGAGAGAGGCGCGGCTCTCTTGAGAGGAGAGAGAGAGAGAGAGAGAGAGAGAGGGCTGCGATTTCGAAAGGCAGGAGCGCTGCCTCGTGCGTTTGATCGGAGGGCTAAAATGCTTTGGTGTTCGTGAATATGGGCCTGGGCTTTCACAGCTGGGAAAGAAACAATTAATAAAGAGAATATCATGGGGTTTATGAGGGACTTGGGCCCACATCTGGGTTTTTAAAATGAAGGGGGATTTTATGAAGCGGGTCAGGTATTAGGCCCGAGACTTGTAATTCTTTTTATAAAAAAAGAAAATGTTTAAGTTGACTGAAGGTAGGGAAGTAATCAAGGATTGAATTGAAAGGGGGAAAATGTATGGGATCTTAGCAAAATAATTCTGTCTCAAAAAAAGGTTCTCAAACAAACATGGGTCATTACAGGAGTGTCGTGAACGGATGTTGATGAGTTAGTTAGGATCACGTCTTATCTTATAGATAAGACTGTATCTATTGTATGTTATCTCTATATGCTCCTCCAACTGCAATAAATAAAGAGCTGGTGGATCTTCCCCCAGATGATGATTCATAACACCCAATTATTTTATATCTTTATGGTCATCACCTAATAAAATAATCATAACACTTCCCCTTGGATGACCACCCATAAGCAATATGCCTCACTTCACATAAAACTTAAGGGAAAGAACAATGGTGACGGAAAAAAAGTATAGCATTATTGGATACCCTCGAATTCTTATGGACTGCCTCATGAAAACCTTGTGAAGGAAAACCAGTAAGACAAAACATAAGATAATGAAAAAAATGAGTATAATCAATTTTAACTCCCTATCAAAAGGACGAAGTGGTTTGTTTTCATGATGAAAGAATTTTGAGTCACATCATTTCAATACCATGCACAATCTCCTTTAATGTAACAGTCGCTTTGGTGAATAATACTGATAAACTATCAACTAATCGAATTTGCCTTACATCAATCTCACTATTCTTCCGGAGATCAAGGTGAAAAAGCACTTTGCTGAAATGTGATTTGCTCTCTCGTATTTAATATATCTTCTTTTGATTATTCATAAGGTTATTTGCATAAGGTTATTTGCAAAAAGTAATTTACAAAATGCAAATATTTTAAAATTTCTTTAAAAACATTTATTTCGCTCATTAAAGCACACTATTAAAATTTGACCATAAAATATGGTCATAATATTATTATTTTTAAAAGACATTAATAGGATTATTCAAGTCAAGTGAGAAAATGTAAAAAAATTATACTTATGCGACTCTTCACTTCAACCGTATTAATTGTAGCATAAGATATGCTTATATATGTATGTAAGTATGATCACATGTGATATGTCGTTTGACATATCACATCTGATATGTCATGTGACATATTATAACTATATATGTAGTTATTATAATTATCATATCTACATATATAATTAAGTGATGGAAGGATTTATAAAAGGAGTCCTTGCCTACACATGGATAGTTAAATGTTAATTATCTTAAGTTAATGATTATTTTTGGATTAATTATTCATTTCACCAAGGAAACAATAACAACGAAATGGAGAAAATTTTCTTTATATTTATCAGCAAAGGAATATATGTTTTTTAATCCATCGGAAAGCAGAAAACATGGGTCGTAGAATACGAGTACTCCTGCAGCCCTGATCGCTTAATCCCGAACACAAAGAAGCCAAGTATCCATCAGAGCCCTAAAAACTTGAAAATAAAGAAAATAAAAGGGGACATGGATAGTGGGATTCGAACCCGAGCCTACAACGGGCAGACGGGTGATTCAATCACTATGGTGGGTGATTCAATCATTAGGGTTAATATATGTGCATATATGTTTTTTTAATTGTGTTGGGTGTTGGGGGGAGGGCAGGGACGGAGCCATGTAGGGGCAGGGGGGCACGTGCCTCCCTGGAAATCGAGAAAAAAATTGCCTTTATATCTTTCAATTAAAAAAATTAACATGAAAACATAATATTTATTGTTGTGAATAGAAATACCAGAGTCGGTTAGGATTGCGGGTATCTTAGAGATACGCCCATATCTATGTATCTTATCTTTCTACTCTTCTATTCTGCCTATAAATAAAGGGATGGGGGTTCCTCCCCAGGCGTTGATTCATAACACGTTAACAGCACGAGCCTCTAAAAATTCCACAAATATCGATCGTTGCGAAGGCGAAGGGAGAAGGCTTCCTCAATCGAGTGTCGTCATCCGCGTAGGCTTCGTTCAACCGTCGCTATATCCGGAGGACGGATATAGAGGTAAATCCCGCTAAAAACGATGTTTTTATCATAAGTATGATAGATCTACCCATAGATCTCGCAAGATCGATATGGGAATTGCTAATCTCCTATAAACGACGAACTTCATCGTCCAAAAATCATATTTTTAATATGATTTTCCATGCATAATTTGTATAATATGGTTTTTACCCTACCTAGGCATTGCTGGCGGCTTTGCCGCCGGTCGCCACCCCGTACGTAGGGCGCCGCGCGACTGCCGTATGGCCGCCGCCCTTAGGGCGACGCGCACCCCCCACCTGAAGCGAGGGGCTACCGCTGCACCGTCGTCCCCCCCCCCCCCCTGAAGCGGGGGGCTGCCGCCGCGCTCCCGTGCTCCCCCCGCCCGAAGCGGGGGGCTGCCGCCGCACTCCCGCGCCCCGCCCGAAGCGGGGGACTGCCGCTGTGGCGCCGTCCCCCCCCCGAAGCGGGGGGCTGCTGCCTCTGACCCCCCGCTTGAAGCGGGGGGTTTGCCGCCCCCCCGGGGGGGCGCCGCCGCTGTTCCCCCTCGAAAGGAGGCCAGCGGTCGTTTCCGCGAGATCCCCCTGGGGGGCGTCGTCGTTATTTCCCCGCGAAGGGGGGTCGGTGCTTGGCACCGCCGCTCCCCCAGCAGTAACCGACGGTGGCGGCAAACCCTTGCCGCCGCCGCCCCGCAACAGTCTATAACGACCCTCTCTCGGGACCCGTTACTTATTTATTTATTTCCAGGCCTGCAGATTACCAGTGAAAACAAAATAGCCACGATGCAGAGATGTACAAAAATACTCAAATAGTGTCCAATTATTACAGTCCATACTAAACACAATGTCCCAACAAAGATTAATGAAAGAAGAAAGTACATAAAAGTAAATCTGAAGCTATGGTCTCAGAGTCAAACTCTGGCGCTGTCAACTCAAGAACATCTATCTCAGCATGCGGCGTCTGCGGTGCCACGAAGATGGAATCGTATGTAAGTCACAACAGTTCTAAATATATAAAAGAAGCAGTGCACAAGTATGACGAAAGTAACTACGTACAAATGAACCAAAGCGAAAAGTAAAGTACTAAACCGAAAGGAGAGAAAAAAACTGTAACGCTGTAGTGTAAGTGTAAAGCAGGCTAAGCAAGTGAAATGTACTACTGTTGTGGCTAAAAGTACAATAAGTAAAGTACTGTGACTGCACAAGTGTGGTAAGTAACGTGCATGGAACGTGTAAAGTAAATGTGACGGTGTAGAAGTGTATGTGACGCGTAAAGTAAAGGTGACCGTGGAAAAGTAACTACACTAGAACTACGTGACTCAAGTCGGAGAGTACAATATGTGACCATTGAGTTAATCTCTTGCCTGAGTGTGCTTATCCAGACGAATGCCGAAACACAGGTACGGTACATTTATTTTGTCGAAACTCAGGCAGCGGGACGGGATGCCGAAACACAGGCAGTTGTACGGGAAGATGAACTCCCGTCACTCCCGCACTCTCTCAAACTATGAGTTACCCCAAAACACCAGTGAAGTGTCAAGTGTTCTCTGTACATAATTCATACGGGATGTTCCACAGGATATTCCACATGATATTCCACAAGATATTTCACATGTTAATCCACAAGATAATTTATTAGCATGGCATGCAACAAGTGATGTAACTATTTTAACGTAAGCAATCGTGCACAGGTGTAACAATGTTTCATGCGAAGTTTCAAGTGACAAGTATCAGAACATGGCAGACAAGGGTGGACTAGATAAGAGAGTGAGTACGACGATGAAGAAGTTGAAGTGACTGTTTTGAAGGTATTTACAAACTGTTGATAATTGAGACTATAACATTAGTCCATGCATACACGGCCAGTCAGTTTTGGCCAAGCAGGTCACTATCCCCGCAAGCAAGGTGATCCAAACTTTGGCGCAAATGATCCTAGACACCGGGTGATACAAATGTTAAGAATAACAATCATCACATTTGTTCCATCGATTACATCAACAAAAGTAGGATAGTTTCCTATTTACTATGATAGTTAAACTAGGACAACTGGGTGACTTTCTTATTGAAAACCAGAAAGTAAAGCAAAGAGGATGCTTAAGAAATTTGAGGATAAAGACAAGTCCAACAATTACGATGCTGATTCCATCATTCGAGCACGTGGTAGTGTTGTTTAGCACATAATTTACCCAAGTTGATGGTTGTGTGCTACAATCACCAAAGTTGAAAGTTGGCAAAGAAGTCTGTAGTTGATTACTTCCCTATTAGTTTAGGTCTCTAGTTCGTTTCAAGGCGAATAGCTGTTCTAAGGCTATAAGTTGTGTTCTTAAGTTCGTACGAGGACACTAACTAATTTCCTAAATCTAGAATTCGTCGTGACTAACAGATTTCGAGGTTGTCGTAGCAAGCCGGGACTGGACTGGATCTAAAGCTTCCACGAAAGTTAGTGCACGAGGATTGGTACGTGCAACCACAAGAAATACTCAGTTAACGAATACACTATTTTCTATCTATTTAACTTGATTGTTTCGATTTTTAAACTGATTGAAACGGTGACGAAAAATGTTCTAAATTTTTATATAGGCTAGATATGAGGAAAATAATTTTACAGCAAGAGGAAATATTTTTCTGAAGCTTATAGTAAATTTTATAATTTTTAGAAGCTCAAAAATCAATTTAAAACTAATTTTAATTAAGTGACGTAATTATTCAATAATTTATTCTGGATGCAATACTAATCGGAATGAACTGTCAAAACGACCGTCTCGAAGAGTTCTACAACATATAATTTTATCACGTATCAGTTTACGTGAAAATAACAAGTTACGGATTTTTAAGTGAAAATGACGTATTTAAGTTTTAGGGTTAAAAATTTATTATGAAAAACAAAGCGTCTGATTGATATGAAACTAGCGCCATTGGGTCCAGAACATCATTTCTAATTTTCTGCATCTGGTCTTCCATTTTTCCGACCCTTATATGATTTACTATCAATTTTAAACCAATAAAACCCATATTATTAAATTTTCGAAATACTGTAATACACGTATTATACGAAATATGTTGTAAACATGTATTAAAAATACGTTTCTCACCCTCCTCCATTCGAACGCCGCATGCAGGGGGGATGTGTTCGACATCGGAGGCATGCGGGAGGGGACGGCGGCGGTGGGGGCGGCGACATCGGGTAGGGGCGTCGACGGCGAAGCGATGACGGCGGAGGTGGCGACAGAGGCGCTGCGGCGGTCTTCGGCGGAGATGGTGACGGCGACAGCGGATGTCGTCGTTGAGCTCCGGTGGCGGTGTGGCTTCGAGGCGAATGGGCGGAGGCGGCGGACTTAGGCGGACGTGGGGGTGTTGTGGCTTCGTTGACGGTGTACGGACGTCGGATGAAGCGGGTGGCGGGGATCGACGGCGGTATTGCTTCGAGGCAACGGACATGGCTCGAGAGGGTCGGAGCATGGCGGAGACGTGGCTCGTCGGGCTGTGTGGTTTGGAGCGGACAGCGGCGTGGAGCGGGGGTGCTCCGGCCGCTGCTGCGGGTGTTGGCGGCGTTCGAAGGCAGCGCTTCGGGGCGGTGTTGGAGCTCGGAGCTCGAGCTGGGAGGTGAGCGTGGGTCGCCGACGGCCTCGAGCGGCAGGGAGAGGAGACGGGGGAGCGGTGCATGGTTGGAGGAGGCCGCGTTGGTTTTAGGTTTAGTTAATTAAGGTAATTAGTAATAAGTAAAACCCCATTAACGAAAGTACTTAGTAAAATACAAAAACGAAATTACGATTTTGCCCTTGAAACCAAACGTGTCCGAAAAATTATGAAAACATACTCACGGGTTCGTATCGTCGCTAGGATCATGAATACGAGATCTATTTCAGGGTTTGGGCTACGGAGATACTAGTTTTAGGCCAAAACGTTTAGGAAGCGGGGTTGCGGGTTTTCTATTGATTTGACTTCAGAAAATTACGAAATTAATATGGGAAACCCTAAATGATCATAGAATGATACCGAAAAAGTTTGAAAACGTTTTGATGATGTTTATATAGAAAATTAATTCATTAAGCCAAAGTAGTATTAATTAAAAATGAATTTTTATCATATTATTTAGAGGTATTTGATGAAACCCGAACTTACAAAAATACGCCATAACTAGTTGGATACTTCAAAATATTTTTATATGAAAATTTTGAAATCACTTAAAACTCCTGATCAACCACTATAAAATACTTTTTAAAAATTAAAATACGTTAAAAATGTATTGAAAAATACAGGCCGTTACACCGACAAACCCTAATGGGCCTGAAGCCCATACACAAAAAAATATTTCTCTGTTTTGCCTTGCGGGCCTGAAGGCCTCAAGTAAACTGCGGGCCTCAGGCCCGCATGCCCACTGATTCAAAAAAAAATTAGCGAGGAAGGGGAGGGCTACAAATAAGTTTTAAAAGCTTATTGGGCTAAAAATTGATTAAAATGGCATTTTGGAGACCTAAAAATTCATGTAAAATCACGATATATTATGGGGCAATAAGGGGAATATTGGGGACTTTTGGGGACCGAATGAGATTGTTACGACCTAAAGATCGTAAGACTCCGACTCCCACCCGGATCCGCTGGTATACCACATTGACTCTGTTACGACCTAAAGATCGTAGGGGTCCCACCCGAATCCACCCACATGACCCATGGACTCTCCGCTTCATGAAAGGGCAGCCACCCCGAAAATCCGGAGCTATATGGAAACAGGCGCGCCTCGCGGCGTCCCCCGACCCGGCCGAGGCGTACAACCGCAGCCGCACGACCCACCGGAGGTAGCGCCCCTGGAGACGCATGGGTAATGCCACCGGGCCTACTAACGTAGGCACGGACATATCCTTCCGTACCGGTGAACCATAGCCTGAGACCGATCGGAGGGCACGGCCGGGGCGGACAGCCCCCGATCCGAACGACCCGCCCGATTCCCGTGAACCGCGGCACCTAGGGTGATACAGCCCAACCTTTAGTCCGTCGCCAACGACAAACAACCTAGAATAAGGACACGACTGACACGTACGTCACCCGACCAACTGACGGTTAGCGCTTTCGGCCCTGACATCCCGACAAAAGCACCGCCTGGCCGTTGTGCCGCCTGACAAAAGGGGGTCAGGAACTCCTGTTCCCGACATCCTTGATTGAAGCCTCCGCTGACAACCGAGCCAGCTCAGCACGTCTAGTCAGCATGCCAGATCAGCCCCGCCTAGTCATCTCCCGACAGATATAAATACCCCCTCTCCTCTTACGGTGAAGGGGTTGGAAAATTCTCTCTCAATCTATCATTCACACACGAGAACATAGGTCATCCATATCTTTGTTCTCCCACTTACAACTCGCCACGTTCGGTCGATACACCGTTAGTCCGACCGGCGTGTCTAGCCCCCGTTTTAAGTCCTATTACTGACTTAGGCATCGGAGGGGCTAAGGGTTGAACCCCAACCCTGCCCTTCTGACGAGTTGTTCGTGTTGCAGGAGAGCTCACCCCTTGACCAAAGTCAACTTCGGCCTCCTGCCATCCAACCATCCTCAGCTGCATCCGGTGAGATTCGACCCCGTGATCACCACCGGCGACGGGTCCAACTTCTTCACCCTACTAATCACCTATAAAACAGCATACCTAAACCTTCTTCTCCATATAACCACCGTGCCCTTGGTTCCACATAATACAAATTCATTGTACGCGAGTTCCACCTCGTAAGAATTGGCGCCGTCTGTGGGAACGAAGGGTCACACCCATGTTAGACTCCATGCCGATCTCTCGAACCCTGACCACGGTAAAGATCCCGTGGGTCAGGAACCACTTTCTCTACTAATCACCCCGGTGCCCGACCCCCTTCTGGGGATGGGCACCGAAACTGAACATACTTCGGCCCACGCCGTCTTGAAGAGCTTCGAGGCCTTCACTCAGGCCAGGGGAGGCTATCCGACGGCGGAAACGGAGCCTCCGCCCGGCCCCTCAGAGCCCCAGAACGTGAGGCGGAATCTCCACCTTCAGTTCCAGAAGGAAGGGGAGAACATGGGGCTCGTCGAGGAGATTGCGGCCCAGCAAAGGCTCCTGGAAGAGGAGATGGAAGTTGCACGGCGGTGGAGGCGCCTGGGGGAGGCGGCCGCCGCGCAAAGGCGTTTGGACAAAGCGGCCGAGACCACCCGAAGGGCCTTCCAGGACGAAGAGACCGCTCGCCGCCAACTCCGTCTCATCGTCGCGGAGTGCGAGAGGCTAAGGAGAGAGAACAGGAGCAACCGAGAAATCCTGGACGAGACGGCAACGGGTCGGCGGCTCGGGGACGGGCGGGACCCGTTGCTGACCAGGTCCCCACCAGGAGGAGGTAGCCCGCATCGCTTGCACCACCCCTCAAATTCCCTGCACGAGGAAGCCGTTTGTCGACAACTATGCTTCCTCACCGCCAGGCGCGAAAGGCTTCTTCGAGAAAACCAAGAACGGATGGAGGCCCGAGGAGAGCTGGCCGGGAGGCGCAGGCGCTGGGAGAACCGTAGCCCGCAACCCGTCGAGTCCTCGACCCAGGGGAGGAGCCCCGCCAGACGACCGTCGGGCTACTCCCCGGGGACGGAGGACCGTCGACCGCCGAGTCGCGACCGAAGCCAGACCCCCGAGTGGCGGAGAGGGGATGCGCCGGATCGCCCTACCTACCCGGAGGAGGCCACACCGCTTGCACGGTGGATCACGTCCGCCCCAAGACCCATAAGGTTCAAACCCCCTCACTTGGCCACGTACAATGGGAGAGGCGACCCCCTCACGCACGTGCAGCAATACCGGGGGGCGATGGAGGCATAGGACGTGGATGAGGCGTTCCTATGCCGACATTCTTCCCAAAGCCTGAGGGACACCGCGTTGGACTGGTACTTTGGCTTGCCCGCGAGATCCGTCGGGAGCTTTGGCGAACTATCCCACAAGTTCTGCCAAGAGTTCCGGGCCAGGTGGACAAAGAAGAAGCCCTTAGACTATCTCAGCATGATAGTTCAAGGGGAGGGAGAGACAACGGGTAGATACCTCCGCCGCTTTCAGGAGGAGAGACGGGCGGTGGTGACATGCGGCGATGAGGTGCTTACGTTGGCCTTCAAAACGGGGTTGCGGACTCGGAGCCTCCACAAATCCCTGCTCCGGGATCCGCCGACCGACTATGAGGCGTTGGTTGATGTGGCGGAGAGGCACGCGTTGGCCGAAGAGACTCTCGGTGCAAAGGCCTTATTCCCCCCGGCGAAACCGTCCCAAGGCGAACCCCGATCACACCCTCGGTCGAGGCAAGAAGAGGGGGACCGAGGTCGCGACCGGCTAGCCCGACCAAGGCGGGAACCGCCCGGGCCTCGCCCACAAGATCGCCCTGGCCCGGCACGCGAGTTTGCTCCGGCGCAAGGGCTCCCCCGAGTCATCCCGAGACAAGAAGGCCCCCTATGGTCGCATTACACGCAACTCAATGCCCCCATGTTGGAGGTGCTGGCCGCGGCGACAAGGGCCGGGTTACTGCCGGAGCCTCCCCGTGAGATGAGGTCGGATCCGGCGAAGCGGGACCCCCGGAGATACTGCCGTTATCACCGGGACCACGGGCACGACACCGACCGTTGTTACACTCTTAAAAGAGAGATCGAACGACTGATCCAGGTGGGCCACCTGGGAAACTTCGTCACGTGCAGGCGGCTAGCAGAAGGAGAGAGAGCCCCCCGGAGGAGGGGAGACTGGAACCGCCGGCGAACCGCGATCACGGGGAGCCACGCCCCCCGAGGGCGGTCATGCGAATTGAGATGATAACTGGAGGGCCTTTCCCAGCGGGGCAGGCGCCCGCGATCCCGGGGGCCGGTGCCCGACAGGTGATGGCGGCGGGCGCCGGCCGTCGACCGAAGCGAAGAAGGACACACCGACCCCCTATCACCTTTACCGAGGGAGACCGGCAGGAGGTGGGGAGCCAGAGCAATGACGCCCTCGTCGTCGAGGCTCGGATCGGGGCGGTTGCCGTTGGCCGGCTCCTAATTGACACCGGCAGCTCCTGCGACATCCTGTTCATGTCAACGATCGAGAGGATGGGGTGGGGGCGTGCAGACCGAGAGCCCTGCGCGGGCCCGGTTGCCAGCTTCACCGGCCATACGGTCCCCACCGAGGGGACGATCACCCTGCCCATGACTCTAGGGGAGGAACCGAGAGTCGTCACCAAGGGGACGCGTTTTATTATTGTCGACGTCGCGTCGGCGTATAACGGAATCATAGGGCGTCCATATATGACGGCCATCGAGGCGGTCCCCAGCCTGCAACACCAGATGATGAAGTTCCGGACCCCGCGGGGGGTGGGACAGGTGCGGGGAGGCCGGGAGGTGCCCGGAGACCACGACCATGCGCCGTCCCAGCTTAGGAGCCCGAGGCGGACCCTGACGGCTCTCATCCCTGACGAGAGGGAGGACTTCTGCGACCAGCGGTCGACCCCGGCCGAGGAAGTGGAAGAGGTCCCAGTGGCCTCGGATGAAGAGAGAACCGTCTCCATCGGGACAAAACTCCCGGCCGCCTTGAGGACGGCCCTCGTCGACTTACTCCGGGAAAATGCGGACATATTCGTATGGTCACCTGTCGACATGCCCGGGGTTGACCCGACGGTGATCTCCCACAGGTTGAATGCGGACCTAGAAGCCCGACCTGTCCGACAGAAGAAGAGAAGCGCGGGGGGCGAAAAGAAGAGGGCAGCCGAGGAAGAAGTAGAGCGGCTCCTCGAAGCCAAATTTGTTCAGCCGATGGACTACCCCGACTGGCTCGCCAACGTCGTTCTGGTGAAGATGCCCAGTGGAAAGTGGCGCATGTGCGTCGACTTCACCGACCTCAACAAGGTATGCCCGAAGGACAGCTTCCCTCTACCCAGGATCGACCACTTGGTGGACCAGGCGTCCGGTTATGAGTTGTTAAGCTTTATGGACGCCTTCTCGGGATACAACCAGATACCGATGGCGGAGGAGGATGAGGAGAAGACGTCTTTTGTCACCGATAAAGGCACCTTCTGTTACACCAAGATGCCCTTTGGACTGAAGAACGCCGGGGCGACCTATCAACGGATGGTAGACCGAATATTCGGCCCTCAGGTGGGGCGAAACTTGGAAGTCTACATCGACGACATGCTGGTAAAGAGTAGAAGGGCCACCGACCACCTCGCCGACTTACAGGAAACTTTCCAAAGGGTCCGCCGATACAACCTGAGGCTAAACCCCGCGAAATGTATCTTTGGCGTGCAGTCGGGAAAATTCCTGGGCTTCATGATAACGAAGCGGGGAATCGAGGTGAACCCCGACAAGGTGACGGCCCTCATCGGTATGGCGGAGCCCCGGACGATCCGGGACTTGCAGCGACTGAACGGCCGGATCGCTGCTCTGGGGCGATTCCTCTCGAAATCTGCGGAGAAATCGCTCCCCTTCTTCAGGGTCTTGCGCGCAGCCTTTGGCGAAGCTAAAGACAAAAGGAAGGTGATCCCGTGGGACGACGACTGTGCACGGGCGTTCACGGAGCTGAGAGCTTACCTACAGAGCCCACCGCTCCTCGCACGGCCGGGGGACGGCGAACCCCTGGGGTTGTACTTGGCGACTAACGAGGAGGCCGTTAGTTCCGTCCTAATCAAGGAGGAAGGAGGGGTGCAGCGCCCTGTTTACTACGCCAGCCGGATCCTCCGGGAGGCAGAGACTCGTTACAGCCCTATCGAGAAAGCCGCCTACTGCCTAATCACCACAGCCCGGAAGCTCCGACCCTACTTCCAGGCCCACCCCATAACTGTCCACACCGACATGCCCCTCGAAAAGAACCTGAAAAGACTGGAGCGGTCGGGGAGGATGCTCAACTGGAGCGTCGAGCTCAGCGAGTTCGACATAACGTACAAAGCCCGGACGGCGATCAAGGGCCAGGCGCTGGCCGACTTCGTGGTGGAATGCACCACGGAAGTCCCGCCGGGGGACCGGACAGAGCTCCCATCAGCGACCGCGTCCCCGCGGAGGATCGAGGGGGGCGAACCCTCAGCGTCCTCCCCAATGACCGCGGGCGAATTGTGGACCATCCACGTCGATGGCTCCGCGACGGGGTCCGGGACGGGAGCGGGTATCGTCATTCAGACCCCTGACGGATGCTCATTGGAATACGCCCTACGCTTCAGCTTCCCGGCAACCAACAATGACGCGGAGTATGAAGCCGTAGTTAACGGGTTAAAACTCGCTAGGGCGGTGGGGGCGACGAACGTGTTGCTCCTAAGTGACTCCCGCCTCGTCATCCAACAGATCCTGGGGAGCTTCGAGGCCCGAGAGGAGACAATGAAGTGGTACCTGAGGCGCATCCAGATCGAACTACGTAAGTTCAAGGAAGCGAACGTCCGGCACCTACCCCGCTCCAACAACCTCCGGACGGACGCCCTGTCTAAGCTAGCTTCCTCCTCGATGGCCGAGATCGGGAAGGCCATCTACGTCGAAAGCCTATTGACGCCAACCATTGACGAAGGAGAACTGATGTGCACGGGCACGATGACGTCATGGATGACCCCCATTATGAAGTACTTAGAGACGGGGGAACTACCCGAGGAGCGGATGCTGGCTAAACAGGTGGAAAGGCGGGCCCTGTCATTCGTGCTCCTCGACGGAGTGCTGTACCGCTGCCGCCGCGCCAATTTCGATGTCCTGCCCTACATGAAATGCTTGGGCCCGGAGCAGGCTGAGCAAGTCATCCGCGAGGTACACGAAGGCTTCTGCGGAAACCACCATGGCGGGCGCACTATCGCCCACAAAATAATGCGCCAAGGATACTACTGGCCGACGATGATCCGAGATGCGGTACAGTACGTCAAAAAATGCGAGGCGTGCCAAAAGTTCTGCCGATGGACGACTACACCTCCGGCCAACCTGATGCCCATCTTGAGCCCGATCACCTTCGCCAAGTGGGGACTCGACATCCTGGGGCCTTTCCCAAAGGCCTCTGGGGGAAGGAAATATCTAGTCGTCGCCGTGGACTACTTCACAAAATGGGTCGAAGCAGAGCCGCTGGCGCGAATCGCGTGGACGGACATGAAGGGCTTCATCTGTCAATCCATCATATGCCGCTTCGGGATTCCCCGCTCCATTGTCACAGATAACGGAAAGCAGTTCGATTGCGGAGGCTTCCGCGACTTCTGCTCGGGCTGGGGGATCAAACTCCAGTTCGCGTCAGTCGCCCACACACAGTGCAACGGAATGGCAGAGGCCGCGAATAAATGTATCTTGAACCCAATGAAGAAGAAGGTGGACGCCGCCCTGGGGGCATGGGTCGACGAGCTGCCGGGAATCCTATGGTCTTACCGTACCACCCACAAGGCCTCGACCGGAGAAAGCCCCTTCGTGCTAGCATACGGGTCGGAGGCGATCTCCTGTGGAAATCGGCGAGGAGACACTCCGGCTAAAGCTCTTCGACGAAGAAATCATTGGAGAAGGACTCAGCCTCAGTCTTGAGTTGATAGACGAGGTAAGAGACCGGGCCCTGACCAGCCTCGTCAAACACAGCCAGAGGATGGCACGGTATTACGACTCCCGGGTGAAACCGCGGACTTTCAGGATCGGCGATTTGGTCCTCCGAGATGCCACCTTCCGCCCCGAGACTGCACAGCGGGGAAAGCTGGCCGCTAAATGGGAAGGGCCCTACACGGTCGTCGATATTATCGGACCGGCCACGTACATCCTGGCTACCCCCGAAGGGAGCGAACTGGCCCACCCTTGGAACGCAAAACATCTGCTAAAATTCTACCAATAGTTGTAAGTTTTTCCTTTTTTACACGCAATATACACATCTACCCATTTTTCCCAACACTGTTGTTCCTACACAAGTTTTGCAGTTCGCTAAAACTCCGAACCTCTGGGGCAGGGCCAACCCTAGCCACCCAAACCAGAGAAGGGCACGGGCCGGGCTACGCGCCCGCTCCCCCCCTCAAGACCTCTGGGGCAGGGCCAACCCTAGCCACCCAAACCAGAGAAGGGCACGGGCCGGGCTACGCGCCCGCTCCCCCCCCTCAAGCCCTCTGGGGCAGGGCCAACCCTAGCCACCCAAACCAGAGAAGGGCACGGGCCGGGCTACGCGCCCGCTCCCCCCTCAAGACCTCTGGGGCAGGGCCAACCCTAGCCACCCAAACCAGAGAAGGGCACGGGCCAGGCTACGCGCGCGCTCCCCCCCTCAAGACCTCTGGGGCAGGGCCAACCCTGGCCACCCAAACCAGAGAAGGGCACGGGCCGGGCTACGCGCGCGCTCCCCCCCTCAAGACCTCTGGGGCAGGGCCAACCCTGGCCACCCAAACCAGAGAAGGGCACGGGCCGGGCTACGCGCCCGCTCCCCCCTCAAGACCTCTGGGGCAGGGCCAACCCTGGCCACCCAAACCAGAGAAGGGCACGGGCCGGGCTACGCGCGCGCTCCCCCCCTCAAGACCTCTGGGGCAGGGCCAACCCTGGCCACCCAAACCAGAGAAGGGCACGGGCCGGGCTACGCGCCTGCTCCCCCCCTCAAGACCTCTGGGGCAGGGCCAACCCTGGCCACCCAAACCAGAGAAGGGCACGGGCCGGGCTACGCGCCCGCTCCCCCCTCAAGACCTCTGGGGCAGGGCCAACCCTAGCCACCCAAACCAGAGAAGGGCACGGGCCGGGCTACGCGCCTGCTCCCCCCCTCAAGACCTCGGGGGCGGGGCCAACCCTAGCCACCCAAACTCGAGAAGGGCACGGGCCGGGCTACGCGCCCGCTCCCCCCTCTAGACCTCGGGGGCGGGGCCAACCCTAGCCACCTAAACCCGAGAAGGACCACGCGCCCGTGACCCTCGAAAAACCAAAAGAAGGCAGGGGCACACAAACCGGGACGGAATGGCGTCAGTCCCCGGGAAGGCGGCCCCGATGTGACTCGACAAAACGAAAGGACGCTCGAGAAATACGCCGCCATTAATGATACACTCCAAAAGAGGACCCATAAGAGCCACCTGGCAAAAGCGGTTTCCCAGGGGCGTGAATTCGAGGAGCCCATTAATAATGACAACTCAGTGCAATAAATACGGGAGAAACCGTCAGCAAGATCTCCCTATAAAAACGACACTCACCCCCCCGAAAGAAAGAAAAACCAAGAGTCGGAAGGCATGAGAAACCGCCACTTGCCCCCCCCCCCCACCCACGGGGAAACGGGCAGGGATACAGCGCCCTAACAAAAGAGAAGTCACCGGCCATCAGTGGCTCCCACCGCCCAGGGCGGCGGTTCCAGCACCTCCGGCAACTCCGACAGGATATTCCTCTTACAAACGGATTGCAAACAGGATATTCCACTTACACAAGGGAAATCCGCCTTTCACGCCTCCGTCCACCCTAAACAAGGACGAGTCGGAGAAAGGTTTGCATCCGATCTCCGTCGGCTAGAGAGGCGAGAGCCCCCAGTGCTTGCCGGCCAGTACCTCCTCGCCGTCGACCTCCGGGCGAGGACCTCAGAAAGGCTGCATCCCTGATGAGCCCAAAAGGCAAGTCATGGCGTGTCAGCCGCCCATGCACAACCGGGCGCCGAACCCCACCCTCAAACCGAAGCAGCGAGGCATGGGGGGGAGGGGCGGCCCGATCCTCAAGAACCTCCCGAAGCCGCAAGCCCCAGACAAACGGCTTCCCTGGTGATTCCCCTTCTCAGTGCCTCTACCGGACCGAGGAAACCTTACCCCATCCGTGGAAGGAGATGACAAAGCAATGGAGGGAAGGCGGCCCGATCGGCAAGATCCCCCCTCTCTCGGGCCAAGGAGACCTTGCAACACTTCAGCACAGAAGGCGGCCAATCACCTCCGCGCCAAGATCGACTCAAGTTAAAAAGGGGCCACCCGGCCCACAGTGACCCCTAGATCCGGAGGTCATTAAACCTCGGGAGAGGATAGCTCTATAGCCCCTCCCTGAGCCGGATCTGACCCCACAACGGGCGATAAACTGAGAACACATGTACAAGCTATAGATCAGCTCTTATAAATCTAAATGAAAACGTTCCTCCTTGTACGCTCAGATTTTTTCGGAGAATACCGTAGCGAGTAGCTACCCCCCCGCCTAACTGGCTTAGGACGCCTAGGACGTTTACGTCCGCAGCTCGAACCCCGCGATACGAAGCTTCGAACCGAGCCCCCCCCGCTCCCTGAAAGTTACTGACAACTTTCGCTCAATGGGGAAAGAGTTGAACTGAGGCTCGCCCTACGTACCCGGTTCGGTCCGAGATAGGACAGCGTATCTCATCCCGAACCTCTTCGCCGACTCCCCGCCCCACCCAAAGGCAACACAAGCCGTCAACATCCCCTTCCCCCAGACCTCGCGATCTCGGACACGGGAATGTTGGGGGCATAATTGGTGATTGTGTAACCCGCGCAAGAAGCCAAGACACGTGACCTGGAACGGACCGGTCGCAAGGCAGCGGCCCTGTCTCGTCAAAGCAGCACCACGATGCGACTTGACATAACGAAAGGACGCTTGGACAACACGCCATCAGCAACACGCCCCCCGAGAGGCCAGATCCGACAACCCGTGCCGGATACCGCCAGGGAAAAGCGATTCCCAAAGCGCGTGATTCCGCGGAGCCCATTAATGGCACTCATCCCACCCCATTGCCCAGGAAAAACCCTACCGCAGATCCTCGCTATAAATACCCCCCTCCAGAGGTCAGGGAAAAAGGAGAGAGGGACATAGGGGATTCACATCCCCTCACTCCGGGCATAAAACGGCCCCAAACGCCCCACCGAGCTACGGAGAAAGTCGATAGCCATCGACGGACCTCACTTCCCCCGAAGATGGCCGCCATAGCCCCACCACCTCCAACAGGATATTCCCCTTACACACGGGGGGCCCCGCCAGCCAGCTTTCCCCCTGCCTGTTACTGGATCAAAAGGCAGGTCCAAAAGGCTAGCGGCGGGCCGCAACACCCCAATTAACACTTGACCGACGGCGATCCCCAAAGGGTGTCAGGGGGGAAGCCCCCAACGGCTCTCCCTGCAACGCGCCACCACCGCCACCTCGTCCTCAGCCTACCCGGGGTTCCCCCTCGGTGCACGGGATCCCCGGCGAGGCTGGGCAACCCTCCAGCACGACGACAGCGAGGCATAACGCGAGGAAGCGAGGAAAGGGAAAGGAAGAGGGTACCCTCCTACGACCGAGGGTTGGCCCCCCCGAAGGCTGAACCGCCACAGGGCGGCACCCTTGAAAAAAAAAACCAAACATTGGTTCCCGCCGCGTCGGCCCGCCCCCGGACAATGAGGCGGTAGGAATTCGGCAATCGACATAAGGGAAGACCGCCCCGACACAGGGATCTGCTCCTCCCGACGGAGCGAACAACAAATGTGGACAACCCCCCGTCCCAACCGCCGGTTGGGCCACATCTTCTCCATTGTTGTAAATATCATCTAGATCCCCGAATAAGAGTTGATGAATAACACTCCCCCTTTCTCCCCCCTCCGAGCGGGGATCCCTATCCAAGTCGGTATAGAGGGCGGTGTTACGCCATCCGAGCCGAGCCGGGCTTCCGCCTCACTCTCGGATGCCGGGGGCAATTGTTACGACCTAAAGATCGTAAGACTCCGACTCCCACCCGGATCCGCTGGTATACCACATTGACTCTGTTACGACCTAAAGATCGTAGGGGTCCCACCCGAATCCACCCACATGATCCATGGACTCTCCGCTTCATGAAAGGGCAGCCACCCCGAAAATCCGGAGCTATATGGAAACGGGCGCACCTCGCGGCGTCCCCCGACCCGGCCGAGGCATACAACCGCAGCCGCACGACCCACCGGAGGTAGCGCCCCTGGAGACGCATGGGTAATGCCACCGGGCCTACTAACGTAGGCACGGACATATCCTTCCGTACCGGCGAACCATAGCCTGAGACCGATCGGAGGGCGCGGCCGGGGCGGACAGCCCCCGATCCGAACGACCCGCCTGATTCCCGTGAACCGCGGCGCCTAGGGTGATACAGCCCAACCTTTAGTCCGTCGCCAACGACAAACAACCTAGAATAAGGACACGACTGACACGTACGTCACCCGACCAACTGACGGTTAGCGCTTTCGGCCCTGACATCCCGACAAAAGCACCGCCTGGCCGTTGTGCCGCCTGACAAAAGGGGGTCAGGAACTCCTGTTCCCGACATCCTTGTCTGAAGCCTCCACTGACAACCGAGCCAGCTCAGCACGTCTAGTCAGCATGCCAGATCAGCCCCGCCTAGTCATCTCCCGACAGGTATAAATACCCCCTCTCCTCTTACGGTGAAGGGGTTGGAAAATTCTCTCTCAATCTATCATTCACACACGAGAACATAGGTCATCCATATCTTTGTTCTCCCACTTACAGCTCGCCACGTTCGGTCGATACACCGTTAGTCCGACCGGCGTGTCTAGCCCCCGTTTTAAGTCCTATTACTGACGTAGGCATCGGAGGGGCTAAGGGTTGAACCCCAACCCTGCCCTTCTGACGAGTTGTTCGTGTTGCAGGAGAGCTCGCCCCTTGACCAAAGTCAACTTCGGCCTCCTGCCATCCAACCATCCCCAGCTGCATCCGGTGAGATTCGACCCCGTGATCACCACCGGCGACGGGTCCAACTTCTTCACCCCACTAATCACCTATAAAACAGCATACCTAAACCTTCTTCTCCATATAACCACCGTGCCCTTGGTTCCCCATAATACAAATTCATTGTACGCGAGTTCCACCTCGTAACAGAGATAAATTAAAAGGAAAACTTCTTGCTTTTACGAAGAACATGTCTAATTATTGGGCTGTTTTCCAATCTCTTTGGATAAACCCAACTAGCACAACCCTTGCATTAAATGATATCTTCTCTAAAATCATTATTATATGCTTTGCATTATTTTGGTGTATTCTGCGGATAAACTGTGTATGGTTGTGCATATTTTAAAACTTAATAAGTAGGAAGATTCTGCGACCGCTCTGCCGTTAGTCAGCTAACCTAACGGTGTATGACGTTGCCCATTGGTCCAATAATTATTAAGTAATTATATTGTTTATCACTCTCTGTGAATATAAATGCATGTGATGCCTGTGATGAAAATGTCTGCTGGAAATGTTTGATGAGCATAAATTTTTACCTGTATGGCTAATTGTGGTTTTGGATCGGCTGTTTAAGTCCCATATTTTATTTTTCTGCACTTTTCTTTTATTTTTGAGAGAAATTGTAGTGAGTAATTTATGTAAATGTCCAAGAACGAAGACCACTTTCCGTGGAGATGGAGCCTCACAATTGAAGCTGAAGATCTTATATGGGACCCACAAGATTTCCAAAGTTGTAATTTCTTTTTAAAAGCTTTTATTTGTGTAATATGGACTGTAATGGGACTTTGTACTCTTTATTTATGTGGGACTGGCCGATCCACGCAATTAGCCCTTCATATTAAAATTGCATCGGCATGAAAATGTTTATTGTTTAAATTATTAATTCATGCAAATTTGTGCTCTGCTAGATAAAATGGCTAAAATCAAAAGTGTCGATTTCGAAGTGCTGAATGCATCAGGAAGAAACTATCTGAGCTGGCAGCTCGATGTGAAGTTTCATCTGCGGGCAAAAGTCCCTTGTTTCTGCTGTGACTAATAATGAAAATGTAAGCGATATAGAAAAGGCGCAAACCATTATCTATATCCACCGCCATGTGGACAAGACCCAAAAGGCTGAATACCTTACGGTCGCAAATCCATATGAGCTGTGGACCGCCCTTGAGGATAGATATAAACATCAGAAAGATGTTATACTACCAAGGGCACAATATGAGTGGGACAACCTGAGACTGCAGGACTTTAAGTCCATAGCTGAGTACAACTCAGCTCTTTTTAGCATCACCTCACACCTGATGTTGTGTGGTGAAAAAGTCTCAGAAGATCGCATGCTGGAAAAGGCGTACATGTCTTTCCATGAGAAAGATGCGATACTAATGCAGTAATACCGTGAACGCAAGTTCACCAAGTATTCTGAGCTGCTGTCATGTTTACTCATGGCCGAATAAAACAGAGAGCTTCTCCTCGCCACTTACAACATACGCCCCCTGGCACTGCCCCCTCCCAGAAGCTCACAATGCCTCTTCTTTTTCCAAAAAGAAGAGAGACAATAAACGAAAAGAAAGACCATAGAAAGGGGGAGAGAACAAAAAGGCTAGGGGTCAAGTCCAGCAGCGAAGAAATGAAAGTAAGCGAAAGTCCGCCTGGCGCAAAAATGACAAAAATAGAGATGATGCACCCCCACCCAAAAGGGAATGGGAAGACCAGTGTCATCGTTGCGGCATGAAAGGCCACTGGTCCAAAGTGTGCCAAACTCCGCAACATCTCCAGGATTTGTATAAAGAGAACAAGAAAAATAAAGCTGAAACAAACCTGATGACATCTGATGCTCCAGTCAAGTTTACAGCTGACGACTTCGAAAATGATGGCCTGCTTGATTAGCCTCTATTTTTATATTAGCAATTTGTTTTGAGAATAATTTATGTTATGAGAGCAATTGAATTATGTAATTTGTTTTGAATGAAAATGTTTATCTGAAAATGCATGTGCCTATATGATTCATCTTTTAATAAATGAACTGTTCTCATGACTGATTAGTAGACAATAAACGCATACGATCTTTCAATACAAAGCCCAACATCAGGGCCATATTGAAGATCCAGGGAACGCAACACTGTTGCCCCCAAATGACACAGAAACAAAAATAAAGGATGCACTAATCTCTCCGAATTCCAAAAGAAACTTTCTAAGTTTCAAGGACATCTGTTTCAACGGATTCCATTTGAAAACATCAAATGAAAATGAAAAACAAATTACTGTATGTAACGTCTCAAGAAAAAGGAGTAAAATCCATACTTGAAAATTTTGAGGGCCTTACATGCCTCTACCATACAAAGATTCGGAGAAAGGAAGTGGAATTAAATAGAGCACCTGAAGTGCCCGACAGCAGCCAAGTTTTTACTCTGGCATGATAGACTTGGCCACCCTGGATCAGTGATGATGCACCGCATCTGATCCTATAGGTATGACTTGAAGAATCAGAAGATTCTTTAGAAGGGAGAATTCCCTCGCATCCCTTGATATAAGGAAAAACTAATTACCTGGCCATCTCTACGAAAAGTTGAAAAAGAATCTCCACGCTTCTTCAAAAAGATTATAAGGAGATAGATGTGGACAAATTCCACCCCCCTAGTGGGCTATTTCGGTAGTTCATTGTATTGATAAATGCATCCTCAGAATATTCGTATGTGTGTCTATTACAGACCCGCAGCTTAGCTTTTCCAAAGCTATTGGCACAAAAATAAAAATGTAGCGGGCACATTTTCCAGACAATCAAATATAGAAAATAAGTCTGGTTAATGTTGGTAAATATACCTCCCGGTCATTTCAAGAGTACTGCCAAGCAACGGGAATAGAAAATGAACATAAAGTGCCGCATGTTCATTCCCAAAATGGGTCGGCAGAGTCACTGATAAGTAGACTCCATTGGATTGTACGTCCATTAAATCCCGATTGCCGATGGATGCATGGGGACATGCAAATTCTGCATGCTGTATCGTAAATAAAAGACCCTCTGGAGGTCAGAGTCTCCAATGCAACTTGCATATGGAATGCCACCAAACATTTCTCATCTGAGAACCTTCGGTCGTGCAGTTTAAATCCTCATTGCACCACCGCAGAGGACCAAAACGGTCCGTAACGTCGCCTAGGTATCCATGTAGGGTTTGACTCACTCTCACTTATACGATACCTAGAACGCCAAACGGGGGATGCATTTAAGGCACATCTTGAAGACTGTGATTTTAATGAGACGAGTTTCCCCAAAATAGACCTAGATACTAGAAATCTGGCGCAAAGCAAATTATAACGTGGGCTGCAAAAAGCTTGATCCACTATGATTCGTTAACAAAACAAATGTGAAGATGCAATCCTGAAGATCCTCTACATACAGAACAATGTTCACCAATTACCAAACTCATTTACTGACAACCAGAAGACTGTCAGATCACACACCCTGCTGCAAATACTCCACTAGGATTGACTTTCCCGAAAATGGATGTAATCCACCAGCAGCAGAAGTGGCTGCTCCTCTGCAGAAAAGAGGCAGACCACTAGGCTCCAAGGATAAAAATAAAAGAACAAAGAAACATACGTGGAGACCTTGAGAAAATACTACCACATGATAATGAGCTCAAGTCCACACCCTCACCCTTCCCGGAATCCACTGCAGAGGAACTGCCGGGAAAAACTGAAATTGAAAGTAAATGTTGTACGTACTGGGGAGGTGTTGGACAGATAGAACATAAATTGTCGACAATGTATTCATGTATCATATTGCCATATACATCGCAAAAGCGATGATGTTTATAAATTATCGTTCCATACTACGTTGCTAGAATGCAAACATATAGATTGGCCAAATGTGGAACGAGGCAATACAAGATGAGCTGGACTCACTTATAAAACGTGAAATGTTCGGACTTGAAGTCCAGACACCAAAAGGTGTAAAACCTGTGGATAAAATAAGTATTGCACACACAAGAAAAAATAAATAGAAAATCGTATGCTATAAGTTACAACCTATAGCCCAAGGGAAAATTTTGCTGAAACTAGGGATCGAATAAATTAAAATGAGCATGACTCATAAATGATGCATCAGTCTCCCTAAGTTATCAAAAGCGAATACCTTACGATTTGGCAAAGGAAATTTTGGATATGCTGTTATTGGATGTTGTGACGGCATACCTTTGTGGATATCTTGGTAAAGATAAATTCCACATTTCCTTAAATGCCTGAATAGACTTCGGGACGTCTATTTTATTGAAGAAAAACAATAAGAATAATAAATAATGTACAACCAAGAGAATCACTTGACAAATCAATGATTCCTACTGAGGGTTGTCTTTGCACCTAAGCAAAGAACATGATTTGAGATTATAGTTGTAAACATCAAAAATCTCATTGGATCTCCTGAAGAGAAAACCGAAACATCTGTTCAAGCCTGACTATTAAACATGAAATGAAAGACCTACGCAAATATAAGTCATGACTCATAGAATCCTGTTACATACGCCCAGAAGTGCGTTGGAGAAATTAAAAGGACCATCATCATCCAAAGTGCACATATGGTAGTACACTCTATGGATATACAAAAAGACCCATTCTGATCGCTGGAAGAGGAGGAGGATATAACTGGTCCTAAAGTCCTTTATTTAAGTGCAATCAGGCACTCCTAGCTTAACTGCACGCGTCCCGATATAGCAGTTGCAGTAAACTCATTAGCTAGAGATAGTTGAGGCCTAAAAGGGGCAATTAGACCGGAGTTAAACCTTCTGCGCTTCCTCCAAGGGTCAAAAGATTTGGACTTACATTATAAAGTATCATCCTCCAAGTTTATGCAATGCAGGTTACATGTCCGATCCCTATACCGAGAAATCACAGACAAGGTACCCACAGCGAGATGGCCATCTACTGCAGATCTGCAAAGCAACTTATGAAGGCAACATCATCCTATCATTCCGAGATCCTCACCATTCCAGAATCACACCAATGGTGTATTTGAGGGCGCCTGATGGTACATCACATCCCAGTGACGACTGTGATAGAGGCTGGTATTGTGGAGCTGACCACATAGTCTGAAGACCACATCAGAGGCGACGAAACTTAGCACACTTCTCCAGAGTTTCTGGATTCAGTAGCTGCTTAATGGTGATAATATTTGTAATCTGTGTATATCTTCGAAATGTTGTAAATAGGAGTGATGAGACGGGCCTAAGAGATCTGAAATCCTAGGGGCTTTTATAGATCGGTGGGTTGATGGAATTTGTACTCTTTTCCCTTAGCTATGGTTTTTCCCACTGGGTTTTCCATATCCAAAGGTTTTAACGAGGCAAATCACATCAACTCTGGATCCTGAAGTATCCACCCATATGTGACGCTCAGAATTCAGAAGTATTCATGGGCAGAGTCACTTGTTTAACACTCAACATTTAATAAGCACATCCTTTGTTTATTTCTCTCCCCCTTTGGCATTATCCAAAAGGCATGGGGAAAAAGAAACAACAAAAGCAAGAATAGAGTGGAAAAATAAAGGTATATCTAATGTAAACTAGATAAGCTACCAATTTAAAACAAGATATCAATTGCAAGGGCACATATCCAACAACAACTCAACTACCCTCAATTATCACAAGAAGATAAGCAATAAGTATTTGTGATAAAAGATTACGATAGATACTAATTGTAAAGAGCAGTGTGAGCAGTGTTAGAAAAGTGACAATGCAAAAATCATGATATCACTTGTGAAAGAATAACAAGTGATCAAATAGTTTCAAATACACAAACAAACTCAATTATCACAAAATTTATAACATTAAGCATAATGTGATAGACTGTCCGTGAGCAATGAGCATGACATATTATATGGACATGATTAAATACATAATGGTGGAATCAAAATCATCACAATGACATAGATCAACAATTTTAGCAAATTAAGTGCATGGAAAACAATTCTATGTTTTCATACAAACAAAGCTATCAAATCAACATAATCGTCGAGCGACGAAGTAAATATCAGATACTAATTGTAGAAATATCATTTATAAACCGAGATCTAAGTCAAGCATAAAAAATGCAACAACCATGACTGTGGAAATTTTAACCATGTGT
Source organism: Scilla litardierei (assembly GCA_030789695.1). Lineage (NCBI taxonomy): Eukaryota > Viridiplantae > Streptophyta > Magnoliopsida > Asparagales > Asparagaceae > Scilla > Scilla litardierei. The sequence goes on along the minus strand of CM061133.1, from coordinate 347,399,629 downwards.
GCAAAGTTATGTTATGAAATAATAACACAAATTAAGTATAATGGCATGAGAAACTAATTGTAGGCATACCAAATCATCTCCAAAAGTATCTCCAGCTAAACTCCACAAAGCATCTCCAAAGGTAAGTATACTAGATCTAAGTGAAGTGTGCGATTTGGGCATATACAAATATCTATAACATGCAAAAGTGTTATGCCAAAAAGAGATAGAAACATCATAAAACGTACGGCATACACAATTCTAGCACACTAGGAAACTAATTGAAACAATGTTCAAAAGAACCATAATACTAGCATGCATTCCAGAATAGATACTCACATAAAGAGTCAAAGATAAACATGGAATGCCATGATCATAAGGAACATAAGCACTACATCACAAGCTCAAAACTAGCATCAAGCAAGAGCATGTAAAGATGATATCCAATATAAATAGTCTACCAATTGTAAGGATGATATCAATTGTAGTCTAACAAAATATGCAACTCAGGCAAATAATGTCAAGATCATGACATCACTTGAGAAGGAAAGCAAGTGAACAAATAAAGACATGTTCTCATCCTAGCTCAATTATCACAAAGGATTCAACATGAAGTATAATGTGACAAAACATCTTTTGAGCAAAGGCATGAAGATAGTCTACGTTCAAAGTCACAAGGTAGGACATAAACGAATAAAGTTATCATGAACATCGCATGCATGCATACCAATTGTACGAATAGAATAAAAAACTTGTGTAAGCACAATATAGTCGGAGGTAGCAACAAAGAAGTCATAGTGCATCAAGATATATTCATGGAAGAATATCTATGACAGAATATACATATCATCAAGCACAATATAAAGCTTATATGATCTTGTATAGCAAAAATTATCTCTAACATATCATAAAAAAATGAGCTTGAGATGAGAGATAATCAATGCGAAAAAAATATAGCATGAAGATCACTAACAAATATGCATGAGTGTTATGTCACTTGTGAAAATATCATACATGCAAGATTTAGCTATAGACATGAAAGATCTCTTGAATAAAATTATAGCTAAACATCAGTCATGAATTAATTAAAATGATAAGTAGCATACATTGATCACCTCAAATCATATCAATACGTCTCATAAAGATAATCATACAAACTATAAGAAAAGTATGAGAGTGTGTGGTGATGCAATGAACAAATATGCATAAAGATCCTAAATCTTTAATCTTATTCATGGCATGAAAAAGATATGAACATCAATACGCAACTAACCAATTCATTATATGAATGTTATAGCTACCATGGTACATGAGTCGTAATAAGACATATAAGACATACATGAACAAGGTAGTCACATAAACAAACAATCATCATGAGGGTGTGACAAGAATGAGCTAATGAAGAAGTATGCTATATTACATAAATCGAATATATTAAAATACCAATTGTAAACATGGTAGTCAAAACCAATATATTAAAACACCAATTGTAAACATGGTAGTCAAAACCAATATATTAAAATACCAATTGTACTAAACACATACTTACAACCATTTAGCTCTCCCTATATGTGTGCATCTCCAATGCACCATCCTTTCCTTTGAATTGATCCAACATTTGTAAACCAAGGAGTGTGTAGGGTAGGCATCTTGCACATCAATCTGACAATTCAACAATTGGTGGTATCCAAAAACTTTTTGGATCCAATAGGTTAAGGAACAAAATCAAGTAGTCCAATAACCAATCATTTACCAATCGTAAATAACACTCATCAAAAGAAATGCATGACATGCATTAATAGGAGTCATTATAATCAAGAAAATCATAATACATTATACAAGCAATCATCATTATGAATACACACATCTAATACAATAGTGTGTGCAAGAAAGATTCCTCGTTCAATATGCATATGTGCACAAAATAAACATTCACGGCACAACACATATCGAAGGAAGGCATGAAAAGTAATACCACAAAGAGTGTGCATGAAAAGCATAAAGTATTAATTTTCAAAACCAAATTTCTCTTTCCTTTGGCATATCAACAAGATAGGAAGGTGCAAATTGATAATAAGACAACAAAGGTTAGAGAAATCAACAAATCTATATGCACAAACATAATACGAATGAAATGCAATGACATATAGATGAACATAACATGATGGCAATCAAAACATGTCATACTCCCACACAATCAAACAAACTATGCAAACTTGGGAGTAGTGGACGAACTCACATAAATATATGGGTACAAAAAGTAATCATACAAGCATGGTACCCAAGCAATGAAGTGCAATATGAGTCGCATGAGAATATGTCAATCCTAATATACGATTCTATATGTGTGTTCATATCGTGCCTAGAAACATTCTTAGGATTCCAAAAGATAGTGATTTGGGATTCTTAAGTAGAGGTTGTGTAGTGGCATGAGTAGGAAGTTGGGATGCACGCTTGTGAAGTGGAACATAAATATAAGCGTGTCCTGTGTGTGAAACATGCAAATGAGCATTTAGTTCTAACATGAAATTTTTTAAGCCACATGTTATAAATAATCCTCGAATAAACATATGAGTAAGGATTATGAATACACAATGCACATGAGTCAAGAATTTGACACACGTGAAATACATAGACATGAGTGACATACAAGACACACAATATGCAAACATAGGATATGCATGAGATAGTCTCAAACACAAAGTGACATCTACATGCATCCAACGCACATGAATACCAAATGTAAGAATATACTTCCAACATTAAGCTCCCCCTACTTTGGTGCATCACATAAGCACCATCAACTCCATTTGAATGAAAATCTTTGCAAATCAGGGAGTTGGTAGGGTTGGTATCCCAATGTGGATTGAACCTAGAAAACATAATATTGGTATCCAAAAACCTTTTTGGATCCTATGGGTTAGGCAACAAATTTAACAAACTAAATTCAAATTACTGTAACCCATAACCTAATGTAATCATACACAATATTAATGAAACATGTAATCATGTTACTAGATAAATATATATAACCATATACATGTATGTACCAAATGTACCAAAAGTAAATATGCATATTAATCCAAAAGCATGACATGCATCAAAATATTAAATATTTTAGACATGAAAATCATAAACACAATGATTTACTAATAAACATGCAATGGAAATCAAATTCAATATGAATTTAAGTTTCTAACAAACATGAGTATCTAAGACCAAAATACAAACAAAAGAGTAAATCAATTCTTAACTCAAATGCTTTGGTACCCATAAAATGAATATAAACTTATGGTACCAAGCAATGAAGGGTCAACGGAAACTAACTAGGGATGAGAATGGGCATGCCCAAAGCCCGATTGGGCTTTCATTTGGGCATGCCACATCATCATTCCTACTCACCCCTTCACTAATTCTTCATTCCTACTCACCCCTTCACTAATTCTAGAAGAATTAGTGAAGGGGTGAGTAGGAATGATGATGTGGCATGCCCAAATGAAAGCCCAATCGGGCTTTGGGCATGCCCATTCTCATCCCTAAAACTAACCCTTTGGAAACCAAGTCCAAGAGGACTGTGATTTCCCAACATAATCATCATTCAAAATAATATCATGAATATACGATTGCACATACATATCCTTAGCATGATTACTAGTGTTCTTAGGACCCCAAATAGTGTATGATTTGGGTATCCTCTTCCTAGTGGTTGCATGCACAAAAGGTTGATCTCTACGTGGTGCATGTGGCCTAGGAACATGAGATCTAGCAAGAGCATGAGGAAATGTGTATGGAATATTGTGTTGTGCTAAAGCATGATGATGGGCATTTGATCCATGGTGTGGTGTAGCATACATACGTGGATGAATATGAGGTGTGTATGCATGAAGATGATCATGAGAATAAGCATGCACATGTGGATGTGATGTGTGATCATAAGCATGTGAAGGTGCATGAGCATGAGTACGTGCATGAGAGTGTCTCAAAAGAGTGTTTGCACATGCTCGTGGGTGTGGAGCATAAAAACCATCATTTGTAGGAATGTGAGGAGTGGAGGCATTCATATGTGTATTGGTGTACATGAAAGCATGTCCCTTCCTTTGATGTCCACCCTTGGTGGGTTTCTTTGCAAAGGAGGGAGGAATAGGAGTGGTGGGTTTCTTAGTAGTAGAACTACACAAGTTTTTATAGACACCATTCGAGGATGCACCGGAGGATGGCCTCGCAAAATTTATAGTTACTTCACTATAGGAGGTGCGTGCATTGGATGCACTTGCCTTAGAATAACCAAGGCCAACATGATGGTTTGCAGGTAGTTGATTCTTTAGCAAATCATCCAAATTGTCCTTTCTCTTATTGATCTCTCAACAATGGAGGACATGAGCTCATATTTCTTCGAAATTGAAGAAATAATGGCATTCAAGGTGGATGCATGTGTGGTGAGCTCATGCACTTGGGATTTGAGATCCTCATTCTCAATGCCCAAACTAGTGTTTTGAGATTGAAGATTTTCAATCTCAAGATCGTTACTATCCATAATGGAAACACGATCAAGTTGAGATTTGAGGGACTCCACCTCATTTCTCAACATGCCATTTTGAGTAAGCAAACTTGCTTTCTCAATAGCGAGTGTCTCAACAATGGTGTCATTGTTAGAGGTGCTACATGTAGATGTGTTAGTGAGACTAGCAATCTTATCTTTAGCATCACAATATCTATGCATAAGCTTTTGATATTTATCAAATAATCGTTTAAGTTCAATTTTAAGATCATCCATTGTTACCTCTTCATTGTCGCTATCACTTTCACTTGAATCACTTGATTCGTCACTAGAGTCACCCGTAGTGGCATCCTCTCGTCCCATCAAACCCATGAATGAATCTCTTTCATCATTGGAGGAAGAACACTCCGAGGTGGACTCTTCTTGCTCCGCTAGCATGTGCCATATTTGATATGCCGTTGTGTAGTTGATGCCATTCCATAATCTTCTCTTTGGATTGAATCTCCATTCATTTGTTGATGCCATTGGCTTGCGGTTTGAGGTAGCCTTTGAGTTCTTCAAGCCAATGCTTCACCTTTGTTGATCTACCAAGTCATCCACTTGAATCAATACGTGTAGTCACTTTTGATCTTCTTGAATCTAATTGGTGACTTTATAGCTAACTGCAAACACATGAGTCAGTTACAATGATTTGTGTTTGATCATCATCAAAATCATGGTGTAGAGTCCAATACTCAACACCATTTTGGTCTAAAAATTCGAACCATTAAAGAAGTTGAGTTGTGGGTGATCTTAAAGGAGACGTACCAAAAAGATTTTAAGAAATCATTAAACGATTAAAAATGAAATGAAAACTTGGAAATGGCTAAATAAGATGCATGATAAAGGAAATCATTGGATTAAGCCATACTCTATCATATTGATCTATAAACTCATATAATGGAGTCATAGAATTTACATAACCATGAAAATATGAGTTCATACTTCACTCATTTGGCTTGACTTCATACATACACACAACAAAAAATGAATACCATATGATCAGTTTGTTTTGATCAACTAAAGCATGAAGTCATCTTTTAAATATGGCTTAATCCAATGATATCATTTGTCATGCATCTTATTTAGCAACTTCCAAGCTTCTATTTTATTTTTTTATCGGTTAATGGTTTCTTAAAATCTTTTTCCACATTTCTTTTTTAAGATTACCCAACTCTCGGTGTCTTCAATGGTTTGACTTTTAGCCCATTTTTATAGTCTTCGTCAAATTCAGGGTTATAAGAACACACAGAACATTGATGTGCGTCTTTATAAATGTTGATATGACATGCAATACATGCGTGTATTTGGGAAAACTTTTGTGATTGCATTGCATGTTGCTTGGTCTTAATCAGAGATAGCTACTGATGCTTTACAACACAAACAATTTAACCAATTTTCATAAAACACAAAAGTGTATTCCTTCTCGACGGCAAGAAGATAATGTCCAAATAAAATAGACGGCCTATAATGATTTACTCTAGTAAAAGGTGCAAAAGATAATAAGAAATGACAACATCACCAAACTGGTTATAAGATGTCTTAGCCCGTCCATCAGCCCAAAATATACTCCTACAAATATTATCATCGTCATACTCAATAGTATAATAAAACAGATATTCTTTAGCTCGCTTGGTAAGAAATTGTTGAAGTACTATAATGCACGCATGCCTGATATTGTTTTTTATTTTAACTCTTAAACCATCAATACATTATTGTGTAGTAATATTGACATCACTACTACTCATGGTTTTAAAAAGCCTTGCAATCTTTGAAGGTCCAAAACCACAACTACGAAACTAATCAACTAAGCTCGTACATGATACATCTAGATGTGATTTATTATGTGACCATAATAACTGGATCTTTGATAGGTTGTTTAGCAAATCATGATTATGAATGTCAAAGGATTTGATGACATATACTCCATCAGTGATTCTATGAACCATCATTTGAGCCATATAACCTTCTCTTTTAGTTTTTCTTCGCTTGATGTCCTTTCTGATCTGCCTCTTATCATTTAAGTTATTAAAACCGTCTTTGTTGCAGACATAGAGCCTCCTCGAGATAGCACTATCTTTTCCTTTTTTGCATTAGTTATTTACGAATATAATACTCTTCCTTTTCGGCATATACATAATAAAACTCTCAAGCTTCTTTTGATAAGGAAATTGCATGAAAATATGTTGGATGCCTTTTTCAATTTCAGTAACACGTTGATTAACCATTTCATCTTCGTTGTTTATGTCGTCCTATACTACTTCAACCTCATCTGGGCTCACATGCGCTTCAACCTCATATGGAGAAAGAAGTAAATTTATGTCAGTCTCTTTTATTGTTTTGTGGTGATTTTTCTTCGACTGATCATGCACAAAGAGTGCACTCTCGTCCTTTTTATAAAATAGAAATATAAATAAAATAATTATTTCTTAATCGCAAATGATGGTAAAAATTCAAGAATATTTAACAACACTAATCATAATTCAAGGTAGTTGAATCTAGAAAAAAAATTAATGGCAATTGAGAGCATCACAAATCATAATTGCATCATTAATTGAATCCGGTCATAATATTTAAAAAGGAAAAAAAATCTCACATACCAAACTGAAGCTAATGTTCCTCTTCCTTATTCATTGTGTTGCTAGCGGCAGCAGTTACTGGTGTAGCCATTCTCTCCACACCTCTCCACCACCATTCACACCTACAAAAGACCACCATCGACCTTATCTAAAGTAAAGAGTATGAATTTTAACCCTTAATCTTCATTTTGGAGCTGAAAACAAGTTTTTGGAACTCTTAAAATCTAAAACCCAATTAAATCATATTCTCATGATTCCTCTCATTTTTATCTTGATTTCCTTAATTTTGCTTGCCACTTGATGGATACGGAAAAGAATGAGAGGTTGAAAGTATCACGGGATGCCGCCGCGAGAAGAGTCGTGCAGAGAATTCAAAAAGACCAAGTAGAAACGAGATCCCTCACCAAATGAGAATGAGAAACATTTAAATCAAGCTGATCAAATGGGTTTTAAGCAATTAACAGGGCTCAAGGTGGTCCTCGCGAAGAGAGAAGGGGATCAATGGATTGCAGGCACATAAGAGAATGAGATTTTTACCATCATTTGCGGGTAGCCAGCGAATAAGATCATGATGCTTGAATAAAGGTGGGTCTATTCGGGGAAGTAAAATGAGGTGTTTTGGGAATTTTGTGGAGTTATTTTGGGAATGTAACGGGATGTGTTCAGGTAATGTTGTGCACGTGCAAAGTTACATTTTTCTCATATGTTAGGGTTGAATTTCTGCTGATATTTGTTGGCATTAGTGGCACTATATCTGGAGAGCTCAGTTTGTGGAATCTGGAGCAGTTTGAGCAAAATGTTGAACATTATGTTCAACATTCGGGATCTGGAATAATTGTTCGTATACAAAAACGCTGCTTTGGTTTACAAATCTGTCGTGGTGATCTCAGATCTGATTTATAGCCTAGAATATTGGAGGTTCCTGATTTGATTGATTCCAAATATTGGTGAGATTTTTATACTCCTTATTACCCGAATTAGTTCCTTAATTGATGGAGGTTTGTTGAGAATATTTGGGAATCTGGTTAGTTCCTAAATTGAAGGGAGGAAATATTTGCTGAGATTTATTGGTTTTATTTACCAGAAATAGATCCTTATTCTATGGGCAAAATGTCCAAATGAGATTTGTTTTAATCATTTTACCCGAATTAGATTCGGTGGTTCCTTGGATATGAGATTTCTTACCCGAAGTGATCCTAGAAATATTGGCGGATATTCTGCATTAAAGAGGAAGTTATTTACCCATATATAGGGCTATTGACGAACGAGCTTGAACGAGCTTGAACATGGAGCTTGGTTTTGTTCATGAACAAAATCCATGTTCAAGCTCTGTTTGTTTACTAACCGAGCTCTAAAAACCTGTTCAAGCTTGTTCATTAAGATTACCGAACGAACGTAAACGAAGGTAAACGAACATTTACTGAGCTTGTTCACGAGTAGTTAATCGAACGTTCTGTTCGTTAACAAGACTTATCGAGCTTGTTTATTAACATGTTTAGGAACATGTTCGTGAACACACACGCATCCATTCCAAGTATAGTAAAAAATATAGTATTTGTCTAAATTTACTATTTTCGGTAAATGTTCATTTACGAACACTTAACGAGCTTGTTCATGAACATCACTTAACGAGCTTGTTCACGAACACTTAACGAGCTTGTTCATGAACAGAAATAAACGAACACCGTTATGTTCAAGCTCCGTTCGTTTACTAACCGAGCTCTAAAAATCTGTTCAAGCTTGTTCATTAAGCTTCCTAAACGAACGTAAACGAACATGTACCGAGCTTGTTCACGAGTAGTTCGTCAAACGTTCTGTTCGTCAACAGCCCTACCCATATATAGTGGTTACAAAATCTGAATGTGTTCATATCTGAATGGTTGTGCGGTTGAAGATATGTGCGGTTGAAGATTCTATATATGAATGTTTTTGCATTATTGTTTAGATTTTCTCCAGATATTCGGTTGATTGTCGGTATGCATAAGATTTGCTGACGAAGGTGAATGAAAGTATCAATCCACAACCGATGTATGAAAGATCCTATTTATTTGCCATGTTGTATATTATGTTGAACGTTATTATACAACATTATGTACAACATGCTGTGTCAGAAGGCTGGAATCGGTTGGCGGACTTCAGCGGTTATCAAAGGTGGATTACTTCAGATCTCATGTTATCTCTTTTAGGTATTCGGTATATTCTGTTGAAGATACATTTGGAAGTTGCAATCTCTTGGTTTTATTGTTGTATCGGTTAGAGAGATTCTTGCCCGCAATATTTTATTGATCTGATCCTTGGAGATATGTGGAACTACTTGCCCGAAGTAGTTCTAGAAATTGTGGGATGCCGATCTGCACGAGATCTGTCGAGCGAACTACCTTAACTACTCCGCGATTGAGGGGGAGCAGGGTTGATAGAGGTGCGTGCGGTTTTGCGGCAAAGTGACGGCTTTTACGAAAGTTTTTGAAGAACTCCGGGAGGAGGCCAACGGCTACGCATGTAGGATCAAGGGAGTTGATCTAGTCGGTTGTGCAAGGGGAGCTTGCGGGCAAGGGGAGCTTGCCGAGAATACTCCATGGGTTGGTAGAGACCACCCATCACGGTTTGTATTGAGGGGGAGGTTGTTCCTCCTAATAGAATCGCGATAATTAGTGATTGTACTCATTGATTATTTTAGTGGAGTATTCTGATTTTCTGGGCGTGGCCCCGCAGATGTAGGTGTTTGCACCGAATTGCGTTACCAAGTCTTGAGTGTCTCTGATTGGTTCTTGTTTTTAATCTTTGTGTTTATTTGATTATTCCTACGTACTGAAAATAACACCACACATACATACATACATATGGAGACATAACCCGTGACCATAAGTCACATGACATTCAAAAAATAGCCCTGAAAATTTTCAACCAATTTAAAATTTCTTCCCCCCAAAATAATATGGAGCCACATTCAAAATATCCTACTCTAAAATTTAACCCCATTTAAAATACACCAAAAAAATGAAGTCACCTTCAAAATATTTCCCCCAGCAAAAAATTGTACCCACATTTAAACTAAAATTTAGTTCCTCAAAATTTTTAGATACTCCTAAAATTTAGTTCACTTCAAATTTAGTTCTCAAAATTTAAAATTATAGTTCCCTTAAAAATTTAGTTTCCCGCAAAAATTTTAAATTTTAGTTACCCTAAAATTTAGTTCCATCCATATTTAGGTCCACCAAAATTTAAAATTTCAGTTCCTACAAAATTTAAAATTTTAGTTCGCCCAAAATTTAGTTCCTTCCAGATTTAGTTTCCCCCAAAATTTTAGGGTTTTCCCCACGAAATTTTTCACATTCATCCTAACCATTGATTCCTTGAGAATAAATCTCAACCGTCTTTCTTTCAATCCTTTTGTACTAGTCAGTAAACCCATTCAAAAACATCCCTCAATTGTATTTTCTATATATATACATATCTATAGAAAAAGGGATATGAGCATGAAGTGTAGGAAATTTCCTACACCGCTCTCATAAAACTTCAATTTCCAATGTTTTTTCTAATGATCAACACCGTTCGTTTTGATATACATATCATGGTTGATGTGCATACCAAAAATCAAGTGAATTTAATGTTATTTTACCTTCGATTTTTTTTGTGTCTTAGTATATGAGGCTAAGCCTCCATTGTCATATGATACCCATTATTCTCATATAAATAAAAATAATAATGGGTATCATACAATATATGATAGAGGGCCCAATATGCCCTCTCACATAAAGGGGTCTAGTATAACCAAGTACAAGCTTGTACTTGGTTGCTTTATGTGAGTGGGCATACGAGGCACTCTCTAATATGACGTATGGTACCTATTATTCTCATATATATATAGATATATATATGGGATTAATGGGTATCATACGCCATATCTTTATGTGAGAGGGAGTATGAGAGCCTATCTCATATGGCGTATGATAGCCATTATTCTATATATATATATATATATATATATATATATATATATATATATATATATATATATATATATACACACACTAGTCATAAACCGTGTCCGCGGGCACGGTTCATTAAAGATTTTCCCCCACGAAATCTTTGTTCCCCAAAAAATTATTTCCACAGCCAAAATTGCATGGAACAAATTAGCGTAAAAATATTTAGCGGCACGGGTGACTTCGGCGCGAAACAACAAATTCGGTGCATGCGCCTTCGACACGGAACAAATTCGGCGCGGATGCCTTAGGCGCGGAACAACAAATTAGCGTAAAAAATTTAGCGGGCGCCTTCGGTGCGGGAAAAATTTAGCATGCACCATCTGATCTTGCAATTTCTCACTATAAAGCACGCCTTCATTCCTCAAAACTCAAAGTATGCCGATTATAAATCATGATGTTGACGAACATCATATATCGCTCCGACAACCATTGGAGAAAAATCAGTGCATCATGCTCCGCCTCTACAATCAATCAAATAACACACATCTTCATCACTAAACTATTAAAGGTATCCAGGTGATCCTTTAATCAGTTCCAATCTTGCATCTTGAAAATGAAAAAAAGACTTCAACAAGATCATCAAGTTGGTGACTTTTCATCTACATTTTCTCCAACTTCTCTTATAGTCCATTGATTGTAATCTCCTCAAATACCTGATAGATCACATTATCTGATGTGCTTAGCTAAATAGTTACAATAGCTGAATCCTCCATCATCATCTTCTCCCTCTGAGATACCACCAGCAATATATCCATGGCATACATCACTTTGTGAACTCGATGCTTCTTCAAGATAGCCTTCATCATGTATTAACATATCTCGAAATTTATCTTGAGATCAAACTTTCTATATATATCGTGTATTACGTGTCACCAACAATCACATACAAACCACCTATATAACAGCTCGATTCTTCTCCGGTTGCATTGCTCTTCGAAGATCTCTGCCATAGTCTTAATCTGGATTTAGACACCTTAATATGATATCACATTAGGGCGTTGGATGAATTATTGTCAAGTAAATAATCACCTTGTGAAAAATCAAGAATCGTGAATCGACTAATTCTAACGGTAAGCTATACACAAAACCTGCAATCACAAGCAATCTACGTAATAAACACAAACTAAAAAAGAATCATGCACCTGACACTAAGATTTATACTGGTTCTACCCAATTCTTGGTATACATCCAATTGGAGAGATCTAAAATGATTCAATCAATCCAAATTGTGAAGTGTAATACTTGATTTCAAAAGAAAACAAAGCCCATTAAGAACTTTAGAGAATAACATATAGAGAAAAACTTTGGCACTCAAACCTCTACATTTTTACTCTCTGTAGATGCTACAGGAACCACAAATAGGTTCTAAGGATTGGCTCTTGAACTTGTGAAAATCCTAGCCTAAACCTAAACTATCCCTCAACACAGACCCGAAACCTAATGAGAGCATTGCTCGGATCCGGACTCCAGCTCCAAATTGGACTCAAACCTGCCGCAATATGCCCACTCCGCTTTGCATGTAATCTCGGTTGTCTGCTCGCTCGCTCGCCCACCCAAACGCCGCCACACAATGCTCCATCGTTTGATCCTGTTTCAATCTACACCCGCTGCAATCGCAACATGTGCCACCCACGCATCATGCTCGCACGCTGTCGCCCACACATTATGCTAGCACGATGTGGGACATGCACTCAGGTTACACACTGGCCACCCATTTGGGCCACAAAAAATCTGTTTGATGAGGGTCCGAGCAAATAATTTCTATTTTAGGCTTCCAAAAATCATAGTTTTAGAATTCAAAAAATCCCCAAAAATCCTTCATAATATTTGAGTTGATCTTGAGTTATTTTGGGTGTTTTGTATCACATAATTCAACAAAGTTTTCTTCAAAGATAAGAGTAAAAACTAAAGGAGCTAATGAATGTTAGCAAAAAAACTAAAATTGGAATGTGTGTGTGTAATCATTCAGCAAAAAATTGTATTAACATTTCACATGCTCTTAACACTAAAATTTTTAACTAAAAGTTCTAGCAATTATATTTTTTGATTTCGCATAGAAAATTGTTATTTGTTAAAATAGTTTCTAAAAGCCAAGGTTTTAAGTCACGGTTTCGGTCTCAGTCTCAGTCTTGGTATCGGTCTTCCGAAAATTTGGGTTTCGGTGTCGGTATCGTCCTTTTCGGTGGTTTCAGAAGTAACTTTCGTCTGTATCAATAGTTTCAAATACTTACATGCCTATCAAATACTATGTATGGGAAGTAAGTTATAAAACTATTATGTAAATAAATGTGTAATGTTGAATAAGAACTATGTAAATAAATGTGTGGTCAGTATGTTTAGATGAATAGCTCATATATGTGAAGATGGAAAATAATTGAAATGGCAAACTTGTAAATAAATGGAATATTTTTAGCAAAATGCGTAGTGTGAGTAGCAACACTAAGTGTAGGCTCCAATTAGTGCTGCTACTCACACTACACATTTTGTTAATAATTCCATTTGTTTACAAGTTTGCCATTAAAATGGAAGAGACTAGAGAGAATGGCAAACTTGTAAAAAATAAATTGTGTTTAGCAAAATGTGTAATGTGAATAGCAGTACTTTTATTTCTCTCAAGCTTCAAGCTTCACCCGTTCATTTAATCTCTCGACAAAATGTGTAATGTGAGTAGCAGTTTCAGCTCTACGAAATCCTAGAGGATTCAACCGGCCGTCACAAGACGAGAGGGAGATGGCAAAATCGGAGGAAGAAGGCGACGAGATCGGAGGTAGGCGACGGCAGAGGCGGTCAGTTCAGAGGTAGGCAGTGGCAAGATCAGTGACAGAAAATGACAGATGCAACGACATCGAGGTCAGTAGAGATCTCTCTTCTTCTTTTTCTTCTTCTTTTGATTGTTATGTAGATATTTCTTGATCTTTTTTTTTTTTTTTTTCTTTTTTTGCCGATTTCAGCCGGAACGTTGCTGTTCTGGCCGGTTTCGACCGAACCGAAACTTTTCCCCTTGTTTCATCTCGGTTAGATCTGAAACCATGACGAAACAGTGGAAACCCTAGGGTTTCAGTCAATACCTAAAACCATACTAAAACTAAAGCTCGTAAAAATGAAGAGATAATTAATGTCCAAAATTTAATTGGAAAATAATATTTTCTTACAGTGAAAAAGTTGAAACATTTAACATTTTAAAAACAAAATCTTGTAAAAAATAAGAAAAGCTAATTAATGTATATGTGTATGTGGATATATATATATATATATATATATATATATATATATATATATATATATATATATATATATATATATATATATATATCACATAAAGCATATATATATATAAGCCCATGTGGGCTTGTACTTGGGTGCTTTATGTGATAGGGCGTATGAGAGAAGCTCTCATATGACTATGATATATATATAATCCATTTTCGCACGGTGCGAAATGTTCTCATTTGAAAATTTTCCTATATATATATATATATATATATATATATATATATATATATATATATATGGCAATCTTCGGGTGCGAAAAATCCCGTGCGAGTGCGAAAACTTTTTTTTTATTTTTTTGAAATTTTTTTTTTCAAAAATTCTTTTTTTGATGTTTAATCCATACAATTATATACACCAGGGAAAATAATGGGTGAACCCGTTGGGCATTAGAGCACCCATCCACCCGTTACAAATTTAACGGTCTCAAAACGTGCGAATTTGATGAAATGGCTTGATCGAAGGCCAAATGACATTATTTCTCAACCATTATTTTTTGAGGGGGGTATAACAACATATAATGAGGGTGGAAAAAAGAATTTTTGAAAAAAAATATTTCAAAAAAAAGATAAAAACATTTTCGCACGGTGCGAAATGTTCTCATTTGAAAATTTTCCTCTATATATATATATATATATATATATATATATATATATATATATATATATATATATATATATATATATATATATATATATTTAAAAACTTGAAACAAACCTACGACACCGAAATCGAAATCGTAACAAACATACGCAATGAGTGAAACTATGCAAAACCCATTTTTTGAGAAATTACAAAACTGAGTTTTCAAACCTTGCATGGAGAGAATAAAGAAACTACCATTCAGTACAAATTGCTATAGCTTTATAAAAACATAATACCAAGACACAATGACAGAAAATGACTCAAAATTCTAAAGGTCCGTTAAATTTCTTCATTTTTACCATGCATAGACCAAGTAGTGCTCCAAGAAAGGTCGAAATACAAGATGGATGTTTCCTTGCCAGACCCTTTATATATGTTATCAATGCTTGCATAAGAGGTATTTTGTGATGTAAAGCGTAATAGAAAAAGAAGGAAAAATCATAGCATGAACTTAGAAAGATATCCCAGTTTTGATCTTTCTCATAGCATAAGAGATGCAGTAAAGTTTAAAATGGAAACAGACGCCGCAGTGATAATTCCAACTCAAATGTAAACCCAAATATTCCATAGACATAGCTAATGAAATCCAAGACACCCTTGACCTCATCTTTGATCTGCAAAGTGGAGAAGAGATAAAAGATGAATTAGTGATTTGATATAAAAAATGAGGACAACAATATCAAGATATTATCTGTTAAATACTTCCACATAAATGTCTGACCAACTCAGCATAAAGGCCAGAGGCAAAGCCAGGTTAACCATTAAACAATAATCTCATATGGTAGAAGATGAGATACAATGCCACTTTTACTAAATGCCGAACCATACGAACGAGAAGATTATTAATATCATAATACAAATAGGACAATGTGAAGCATCGAATAAAGTAAGAGAGAAAAAGGTTAGCAGGAACGTGAATCATTTTACTACGTTCCCAACCAAAAAATCGTTTTAAGAATGGTGTTTTTCATTTTCGTTTTAATTTTTCTTTTGTTTTTTTAGATGCTACCATGAATTCAATTCATAGGTTCATTAAAAAGGAAGAGAAGAAGATGGAAGCTGCGGGTATTTTGGTCAATTTCCCCAAAAAATCTCATCGTGTTAACATTGACTGTGGGTTTCTTACAAAGACTAAATCTTGAGTGGATTTTTTTGAATGTTTCAAAGTTTTGGGCAGTTTTTCAAAACAGGCCAAAATTTGAGCGGGTTATGTGTGTATCCTAACCCACCTACCCAATAACCTAACAAAAAATTTAAAATATGTGCATTGTGTTTAATCAACAATCAGCAGACAGAAGTCTTGGGTATACTTTGGCATCACACACAAAAATTCAATTTTTTGTTATTTCGGCACCATTTGTTAATTCTTTTTGCACCACGTAGATCGTAACAATAAGAATCATGTTGTAGGCACAAACAACAACCCAAGTGAAAATCCAGTCAAATTCTGAATTGTTCATTCATACCTAAGCAATATGCATGCACCCAGTCATAAGATATGCTCAGTTGCATAAAAATATAACAAAGATTTAAAAAGGAACCATATCCTACCAGAGTCTAAGCAGCAATTTTTGGGAACATGAACTCATTAATCATCTTATCACAAATGTGCTTTCTAATTTTACAAAGAAATATGAAACATAGTTTTGGATAATATGTTACAATAGTGAGAGTGACTTGAGCTCATCTAGCATAATAAAGTAATTTATGGACTAGAAAACCTTTGGAAATTGGATGTGTCAGGAAAGGAAAATAAGGAAAATGGAAAATGTTAAAGTATTAGGAAAACATACTGCAACAGCTTTAGTAGCTTGAGACTTAATTTGGCTGAAATGATCCTCATTCAGAGTCAGGTCGTCATAGAAGACATCATAGTAAAATCCCTGTAATAATAACTAGATTATTTCACGTGATAACAAACCAAATTCATATTGCATCTAAAATAAAAGCATCAAGTTTTGTATCGATGTCGCAGTTCCAAGCACCTTCAAATAATAATTAATAAAACATAGAAGTTCTATTTACCAAAAATATAGAAATGTACTTGCCAGATTGAATTTTAAAAAAATATGAGAATAATGGGAAGCATATGACACATGTGTCTAAGCCACATATGTGACCCTCTAAAACTCCATTTTCCCATATTTTTCAGAAGATTGGAAATGTTCATTTTGTTCTTCACAATCTAAAACCACAAAACACCAATTATCGGGTGAACCCAAGGGGTTTTGTATGTTCATCCACCCATAGCAAAAAGTTTAATTCATATGAAACCATTAAATTTGTGACGGGTGGATGAACGGACAAAACCCCTTGGGTTCGCTCGATATTTGGTGTTTTGGGGTATTAGAATATGAGGATAAAAAAGAATGGTTGGGATCTTCCAAAAAATAATGGAGGATGAACTTTTTGAGGCGCATATGTGGCTTAGCCACATATGTCATATGTTTCACATTATTCTCTTCGTAAATTTTTGTGAAATGTATATTATCTTGCTAATTATGCTCCGGCTTAATTTGTAGCAATCTGTTAAAAGACTGGATAGCATCAGATTCCGCACTGTCTAACAGGAATCCAAAATTTTGAACAGTTCAATCCAACAAAGGCAAGTTCAGTTCAGACTTCATATGTTCCTCAAGCTTTTGGTTAGAAGACAATGAAGCCATTTGATCATAACATCATCAGCAATGGCCAGAAACTTCTTCCTAGCATATTTCCCATTGATGTGAGCTCAACTATGAGCATGAAGATATCAATTAAACAAACCCTCTGTATTGATGAAAGATCCACAGCGTTGGATACATGGGCGATAGAACGGATAGCCACAAATCATGAAAAGATAGATAAATGGTTGGGGACCCTAGCTTATTGGTCCAGCAATTTAAGCTTACGAACCAAGAGGAAATGTTGCAAAATTCTCTAGGATTAGGAAAGTGTTGAATAAGAAAAATAACATATTTACTTTTTAAGCAATTGCATTCAACTGTAAGCAAGAAGATAAAGACAAATAGCAATAACTGAACAAATTTGCAAACAGATTTTATGACCATACATAATTAAAAACACGTAAAAGGAATGAAGTTCAAAGTTTGAAAATGCAATAATATGTTCGCTGAAACTTAATGAACAAGTCTTCAATATTTTCAAAATTTTGTCCATGTTTTTATTCATGTATACCATAAAACTAACATTAATATTCCTATGGCATATGAACCAACAGATAACTAGCGTCCAAACCTTTCCCCCGCAATATAGACAGTCATCAACAAATGGTGTAGTTGATTAAGGTATTATACAAAAGAAGGGAACAGGGTGAAACATAAGTGAGCCGGTAGGGCCATGCTAGCACGCAGGAAGCCCTATGAAGCAGACAAAGGATACAAATCAACATAGCAGCCTAGGTTGCCACAACATCAAAATTTCAAATTTATACCTCTATTTCATCTTATTATAATTAGGACATAGGAACTTACTAAGAACTAAGAACCACTATCAAATCTTATGCTGCTGAGATGCGAAAATGAAATCGAGAATTATTTGATACTAGCATGCATTTTTACAAGAAATCCAGTGTGATACAAGTGTGATTAACCATGACTAGGTTGGAATTTGGGGCTTTATTAATCAACAAAAATAGTTTAAGGAAGAAACCAAGCTGATGTCAGACACTTAAAAGGCAAGAAAAACAAAAAAGAGGAAGAATCATCAAACACAGAAAGGAGGATAACAAGAAAACCTCCATTTTAACCCAGACAGATCACATTCATTTCATTATCACAGCAATCATCAGAACCGTTTCATCAGTACATATGTGGCACCTACTACGACGATAATGTGTTCTCTAGATATTTCTCAATGTGTTTTGTGTAGAGAGTTCTTGAACACTTTTATATATTATTGTACGAGATATTTTGTGGGTGCCTTGTAGATATTTTGTGAGAATGTTTTATAGAATCAATAGTGACCGTTGGATTGCAGATGTCTTCAGAAACCTAATGCTAGCCCTTGGTTGCAAGGGAGCTGTGCCTATATAAAGGGGGTAAGCGTGGTCATTTGTAACCATGCAAGCTTAGAAGCAAGAAAATCATTCAAGAGTTTCACATTCAAGTATACATCTTTCTCTTAAGTGAGTTTAAGTGAAGCCTGACCTAGCCACTCCATTAGAGGCAAAGTTATGTAAAAGTAGCATGGTTGATATGTGTGAGGTGCAAAAACAATTCACCCTTAGCAATTGATATCATAGTTTGCTGTTTAAGAAGTGATGCCGAGCTCCAAAATGGTCAACAACCCAGAATTGGCAAAAGGCTACACCAACATGCCGCCATGCAAGGACATGTCAATCAAATGATATCTTGTCAGCGTTCGAGAGACAGTGGTACAAGACACAACTCATCGTGACTGATCAAAGGGATGAGCTCAAGACATGGAGGAACGCATAAAAAGCTAGAATCCAGGTTTAACAGGCTTCATGATCACATGCAGATGGCCTAAAACTTTACCGTCAACATGTTGCAACAAATGAACAATGACGTAGATGTCAGGTGAAGGCCCTCATGAAGGGGTTGGAAGGACCCAAGGCAGTTCAACCAATAAAAGACTATGCAGGTGAGTGGCACAACTGCCATGCATCCCTTCATGCCAAAGGTGAAGGAATCAAAACAGAAACCTTATGAAGGTACAAAAATGCATGTGAACCTGACAACTTGCAAAGTATCAAGAGGCATTTTGATGTTTTAATGATCTAGGAATGGATCCAAACTTCACACTGCACCTCTCTACCTCCAAGATCCAAAAGTGATAGCCTGCAGTTAAAATGACAGAGTTGCATTCATTCTTCATATCGGAGGTTCAAAGGATATTCAGCACTAGCAGCTCCATCACGGACTTGTAAAATAATAATGCATGGGAGTGTAGACCGGAGTGTCAAGAGACCTTTGAAGCATTAAATAAAACGATGACAGAGAGCCGTTTATTGCACTTTCTGACTTCAACACGATGTATGAAGTGCACACCAAGGTGAGCAACTTCATGATTAGATTGGTGCTGACGTGGGGGAACTCATCATAGCCTATGAGAGTCGAAAGTTAAATGACATAAAGAGGTGATACATTGTGCATAAGGAGATGACATAACCGGAACAGTCTATGAATATGGAAACACGACTTAGGTCCATGTTTGTATAGCATGATTCAACCTGTCAAAGGATGTGGGCACTAGAGTGCCAAAAGGTATAAACCCCTTCATTGCTATCGACCTTGAAAATTTTCAGCTCGCAATCCCCTTCTAGCGGCCTTGACATGTCCCAAAGAGTCCCGTTGACCTTCAGGGAAAAAATCAACAAAATCAGCATAAAGTTCTATAAAATGGAAACTTTAAAACAAAAAGGAACGTACTTGTGCAATCAAAGCTTTTCCAGCCAGCCCAGGACCGATCTCCTTGGCGACATCCATGGGCGAAGTCAACCACTTCTTGCCCTCCTTAACTGATCCATATAGTAGCATAATCCTAAGAAACCAAAATTGCATTATTCAAATTGGCAAATGTAAACTAATGATCCTCAAATCTCATTAACTGAACTGCAACTAGGGTTTTGTTTCCTCACCGTATGGGCTCTCCGTCGATGGCCTGACGGTGTGCGAGCTGCTCGGCCTGTATCGATTCGAATAGCTTGATTCTCTTATCGATGACGGCATTGAGCCTGGTTCTTGGTCTTGCCGTCGGATTTGGACTTGGAAGACGATGGCTTGTTGGGCGGCCCCCATGGGGACGACGGGCGATGAGAGGTGCGTTAGAGGAGAGAGGATAATAGAGAAATGGAAGAGCAGAGATCGTCGGCGGGGTCGGACAATCGCAGGCCGGAGCGATGGAGCATATAAACATCAGTGGGACGGCAGCGACGGGTTTGGGATCTTGTATAGTGTATGAGGGTTTTTGATGGGTTGCGGGTGGGTGCAGTGAGCTTGATGAGCGCATTTAGGGGTGACCTCACCCCTAAATGCGCTCATCAAGCTCATTGCACCCACCCGCAACCCATCAAAAACCCTCATACACTATACAAGATCCCAAACCCGTCGCTGCCGTCCCACTGATGTTTTATATGCTCCATCGCTCCGGCCGGCGATTGTCCGACCCCGCCGACGATCTCTGCTCTTCCATTTCTCTATTATCCTCCTCCTCTAACGCACCTCTCATCGCCCGTCGTCCCCATGGGGGCCGCCCAACAAGCCATCGTCTTCCAAGTCCAAATCCGACGGCAAGACCAAGAACCAGATCTTCAAGGACGAGGCCTACCTCAATGCCGTCATAAATAAGTCTGATATTCCTCCACAATTCTTTCGGTTCAAACCATCCATCTCCTACCCCAACTCTCCTAAAATATATAAAGAATAAAAGAGATAGAGAGTTAAATTTTAATCCTGACTAGATCCAGGTAACGGCTTGTTGGTTATTGCATCACCCAAGATTAGTTTTGATGATAAGCAAATAATTATGTTGCTAATGAGTTTTTATGATATTTGTGAGTGTATGTAATCAAAATCAACAATGATCAACCAATCCACTCAAGCTCACAAAGAATGGTGACAACGAGCTAAAACTTGAAGGTGAAGAGTCAATAGATGTGGAGGTCACATTGAAGATTAAAGCTCATCAAAGGACTCCAGTTGTGCACAAACTTCTCAAGACAAGCTCAAGAGCCAATGAAGACACTAAGTCTTAGAGATAAGTATTAGTTTGAGTGGTGTTTTAATATTGTAAACTTGTCTTAGAATATTAAAACTATTAGATTGAAGCTTGCACACAATTAGAAAAACATTTTTCATGAATTATAAAATGTTTTAAAATCACAAATTTATTTCGAAAAAAATTAAAATCATTTAGATAGTGTCGCACTCTTTTCTGATACAAATGTAAGTATTAGAAAAGGAGTCGACTCTCAAGAGAGTAGAAGTCGACTACTGAGCAAACAGAGGCTCTGGTGACTTTCAGTTTCCACTTAGAGTCGACTACTGTGTAGCCAGTAGTCAGCTACTAGATCTGATAGTCGACCACTACATGTATTGTAGTCGACTACTAACGGCCATATTTGACTTTTTATTTAGCCGTTGGAGAGACGTTGTAGGGTCTTTTGGGAAATATGTTTGGGTGGAATTCATCCTTATTTATATAGAGTTGTTGGCTGTATTTACTACCATTCATTGCATATTTTTAAGCAAATTTTCAAGCATTCTAAACTCTCTAAAAAGCCTTCTAAGTTTTCAAGGCAATTGTTTTCATTTTCTTAAAAAGCTTTTAGGCAATCTTTACCTTACTAATTGTGATTCTCCCAAGCTTCATTTTGACTTTTTAGGCAATCTTTACTACTAGATCTGATAGTCGACCACTACATGTATTGTAGTCGACTACTAACGGCCATATTTGACTTTTTATTTAGCCGTTGGAGAGACGTTGTAGGGTCTTTTGGGAAATATGTTTGGGTGGAATTCATCCTTATTTATATAGAGTTGTTGGCTGTATTTACTACCATTCATTGCATATTTTTAAGCAAATTTTCAAGCATTCTAAACTCTCTAAAAAGCCTTCTAAGTTTTCAAGGCAATTGTTTTCATTTTCTTAAAAAGCTTTTAGGCAATCTTTACCTTACTAATTGTGATTCTCCCAAGCTTCATTTTGACTTCATTGATATCACTATTAGGAATTTTTCTTTTTATCTCCAAGTTTATAGCTTCATCTTTTTAAGATCTTAAGAATGTGTTTTTCCATAGCCACAATATATACACATTGAGCTTCAATCTATATTGGATATAGGAATGTTGTATTCATCTTCAAAAGCAAAGGGTAAGTGTAAATCCATACAATGATGTGGTGGTGAGTATTTGGTTGTTGTTGTACTCGGTTGTATTTGGAAAGCCTCGAGTGTTGATGTTCTCACTTGGTGAGATTTAGTTTGTTGTATTGAAAACCATCTAGTGGAGAGAGGAAGTTGGTATAGAAGCCATCAAGTTGTTAAGGCAATTTGCTCTCGGTTGAGAGCTTGTTTAGTGGATGCTGGAGTAGGCATATGATCGACTGAACCAATGTAATTCTTGCTTGTTTGCGTTTGGCTTTGTCTCTTGGTCTCTACTCTCTTTACTTGCATTGTAATTGATATTGCCATTGTGCATACTATATTTATTTACACGTATCTTGAGTAGTTGACTAAGTCCTGATGGAGTAACTTTTATAGGAGACTTAAGCATTATAGAACGGTTTAAATTTTAATTAAGCGATTGTTTTTATATCACTATTCAACCCTCCTTCTAGGTGTTGCTTCTCATCTACAGGATCCCCAACACGGCTTTCTATCGTTCATCTGTTAATTCTAATCAATTTCGTATATTTGATTATATGAGAAATTTATTTAATGGACTGTAATTTCTTAGAGTTGGTGCGAAAATAAAGAGTTAAAATGGTTTTCTAGGTCTTATTTTATTCTTGTCCTATCACGTTAATTAATCCTTTTTTCCTTCTTTTTTTTTTATTTTTCAAGAATTCACAAATCTGACAAGTCGCTAAAAGTTAAAATGTTTGTTTTAATTTCTTAAGATTTGATGTCTATTGTCAAACATACAATATTTTGCTCAAATTGAAAATTAGGGTTTAACATCTTTTAATCTCATTTGCTAGAAAAATTTGTTACCATTGATTTGTTATGCCCCTTTGATTACAAAATTTAAGGCTATTTCCCTATTCTCTTATGAACTGAACCACCGAAGGATCTTTAACCAAACCCATCTTTATATTTCTTGTTTTCAAAATGCAACCTGGTCTACAATTCTTAAATGATCGATACCTTCTCAATTTATTGGTGTTTTAAAGACCTTAACCATAAATCGGTTCTTGTTCTTTGCGCTTGCAAAACAGCAATGACTACAATTCCAGTTTGGAACATATCTCTTTTGTGAGGCTAAGCATGGATTGTTGCATCAGCAATCCTGGTGCATTTTCGTTGTCTTTAATTATAATGTTCATTCTATGCCTATCATTACAATCATCTATGTGTAGTTTGGCTGTATCTTTCTATTGTATTAGGACAATTGTTATTTAGTTGCTTTGTGGATAGTGGAATAAATAGTTTCTAGAGATTTTTCAAACTAGATTCCTTGCAAATGATACGATTCGGCATGAATAGTTGGACTTTTTCACATAAATTTGATTACCTTTTTCCCCTCTATGCCAATATGCTGATTGATTTGTGAAGAATGCATGTGAATAGAGTAAGTTAGTCTTTTTATCTTGATTGATAGAAATTTAACTAGTTTTTTCTTTTTTCCCCAAAAGTATGTTCGTTTGCATCTTCGTAGAACAAAATGTCAAATATTTAGTTTTGTAAAAATAGAAACTAACTAAACCAAATCTCAATCTACTAAAGATTCTTAAAAAAATAGAAAATCATTGATTTATATGATAGATGTTTTAGCTCCTCTTTTCATATGCAAGCACATGCCAAAAACTAGTTTGGGGTCAATATCCTATAAACCCTGCAATTTGATTACATGCAATGTCCATGAGACCCTTTTGAATTTCTTAAAGAAAAACATAATTAATACAATAGAGTTTACTTAAAACCTTGAGATACACTCAAAACTGTCTGCAAGAAATGAATTATGCACTCCCCATGTTTTGAAACCATTTCATATTCAATTAATTTTATAATATGATTTCAAAAATTCCAGCACTCATTGCCGCAAAATGCACTTCATCTAAAAAAACCTCATGAACTTTTTATGATTCCACATCATTGAAGGATCTACCTAATTTGTTTGTTAAATGTTATGGTTAAAAAGAATTAAAAAGACAACAATGAACATTAGCCTAGAGCTAACAAAGTTTACAGATCTCAATGTTCTCATGCATGGTGTGTTTCCTTTAGGGCCATTAGACTTGTACACTTTAGAAATTTCAACGAGAATCTTAATGAAATTTGCAACCTGTACCTGATCAAATCCCCCAAACAACAACCCAAGTGAAAATCCAGTCAAATTCTGAATTGTTCATTCATACCTAAGCAATATGCATGCACCCAGTCATAAGATATGCTCAGTTGCATAAAAATATAACAAAGATTTAAAAAGGAACCATATTCTACCAGAGTCTAAGCAGCAATTTTTGGGAACATGGACTCATTAATCATCTTATCACAAATGTGCTTTCTAATTTTACAAAGAAATATGAAACATAGTTTTGGATAATATGTTATAATAGTGAGAGTGACTTGAGCTCATCTAGCATAATAAAGTAATTTATAGACCAGAAAACCTTTGGAAATTGGATGTGTCAGGAAAGGAAAATAAGGAAAATGGAAAATGTTAAAGTATTAGGAAAACATACTGCAACAGCTTTAGTAGCTTGAGACTTAATTTGGCTGAAATGATCCTCATTCAGAGTCAGGTCGTCATAGAAGGCATCATAGTAAAATCCCTGTAATAATAACTAGATTATTTCACGTGATAACAAACCAAATTCATATTGCATCTAAAATAAAAGCATCAAGTTTTGTATCGATGTCGCAGTTCCAAGCACCTTCAAATAGTAATTAATAAACATAGAAGTTCTATTTACCAAAAATATAGAAATGTACTTGCCAGATTGAATTTTAAAAAAATTGAGAATAATGGGAAGCATATGACACATGTGTCTAAGCCACATATGTGACCCTCTAAAACTCCATTTTCCCATATTTTTCAGAAGATTGGAAATGTTCATTTTGTTCTTCACAATCTAAAACCACAAAACACCAATTATCGGGTGAACCCAAGGGGTTTTGTATGTTCATCCACCCATAGCAAAATGTTTTATTCATGCGAAATCATTAAATTTGTGACAGGTGGATGAACGGACAAACCCCCTTGGGTTCGCTCAATATTTGGTGTTTTGGGGTATTAGAATATGAAGATCAAAAAGAATGGTTGGGATCTTCCAAAAAAATAATGGAGGATGAACTTTTTGAGGCGCATATGTGGCTTAGCCACATATGTCATATGTTTCACATTATTCTCTTCTTAAATTTTTGTGAAATGTATATTATCTTGCTAATTATGCTCCGGCTTAATTTGAAGCAATCTGTTAAGACTGGATAGCATCAGATTCCACACTGTCTAACAGGAATCCAAAATTTTGAACAGTTCAATCCAACAAAGGCAAGTTCAGTTCAGACTTCATATGTTCCTCAAGCTTTTGGTTAGAAGACAAGGAAGCCATTTGATCATAACATCATCAGCAATGGCCAGAAACTTCTTCCTAGCATATTTCCCATTGATGTGAGCTCAACTATGAGCATGAAGATATCAATCAAACAAACCCTCTGTATTGATGAAAGATCCACAGCGTTGGATACACGGGCGATTGATGAAGATATCAATCAAACAAACCGTCTGTACGGAACCCGGTCAGCACCGCGATGGAGTACGGGGTCAATTGGCACAAGGCCACAATTAGGAATTCCATGACTTGGATGATGAAGGGATGAAGGGGAAATCAGAGTCCCAGACGGAACATCTCGACATAGACGCCGACCTCCCTACTCTGCGGAAAGCAAATCCGCTCGTCGCTAAAAGGGATCCGGACGTCGTAGGGATGGTATAAGTACTTCTCTCGGATCTCTGTAACCTTCGAGAAGGGGACCATAGACGGCGACCCAAGGACCACCGAAGGGACGTCGAACCTCTCGGCGGCCCGAGCCACGTCATCGCCGACAGGATCAGCAAAAAGCAAACCCTTCCCCATGTCCTGTGCGGGACGTAGTCCCGAGGGGACGTCAGGCCTCGAAGACGGGAGGTGGCCTGACTCAGGCGTCGGGGTGTCCCTAGATCCCGGTGCGGGATCACCTATCCTAAGCGTAGCCATGTGGCAGATGAAGGAGAAAGAAGGTTACCTTGAAAAGAATCCAAAGGAAGATAGACGACGGAGAGAATGAGCCTGCAAGACCAGAGTCCGGAAGAAAGGCGCGAAAGAATTGCAACTTAGGAGGCCGATGCCCTTATATGGAAGCCAATCACAGAATCAAGACCGTCCGAAGGGGAGCACGTGGCAGCATCCGAAGATCGACGGCGTTTCGAATCCCACACCAAGAGAAGTTCAAGCGGATCGCGTCATAATGACCTCCATTTAATGGATTGGCCTCGACTGACGCGAATGTCAAGTCCTCAAGAGTCACATCGCCCGAACCGCCATGGCATAATCCAAGCGGCTCGGACAATGGGGGCAATTGATACGACTATTTTGGAGAGGCTCAAGAGCCAGAGACCCAGGCCCAATCCTAGAACGGGAAGCCCACGAAGAAGATTAGGCCCGCCTGACGAGGCCCGCGGACAGACTCAAAGCCAGACCCGGCCCCGACTCGGAAGACGCACGATTAGCGCGTGCTCTCCAGAGTTAACCGCCCCTAGAAGCGCAACACCTTAATGACCATTAAGGAGACATTAATCCACCAGCCCACGACGCACGCAGGCGCCTTGATGGGGGCGGATCACGGGGACGTGAAGGGAGGCGGAGAGAGGACGTGAATTAGGGGCAAACATGGGCCAAATCCTATAAAGGGATGGTAAGTGCAACCGGGGAGAGGATCGAATCCTTAGCACCTACAACCGAGGTATTCCGTTATCTAGATCTTGCTTTTCCCCCAAATTATCTCCTCCGCCACCACTCGGCCTGAGGATACGGGCACTGGTCTCATCTTGAGCTGTGCCGTGCCCACCGAGCATCACACAGATCCGTTCTGACTTAGGCATCGGAGGGGACTTGGCCGGAACCAAGGTCCGGCCCCCCTGACGAGCTTTCTCGTCTGTCCAGGAAGGAGCTGAACCGAGGCGCCGAGGCCACAACTCGGCAAGGAACGGACCCGTTCGTCACTAGCGGGAGTCGACGCCAATCAAGTCCAAGGAGCATTCAAGGCGTCGAGGCTTCCCCTCGACGCTCATCCAGCCGAGGCCGAGCACCCGACCTGGAACCGAAGCTTCCCCTCGTCTCCACGTCGACCGAAGACCGACGCTTAACCGAAGCGTCTGCTCAGCCGCGGATCCATCGCCTACCCACGCCGAGAGCACGTGCGCTCGACGTATCCAAGGGATCCCAACCAGTCCCTTGACCACGTTGACCGCCTAGTTGTTGGTCAATGAGTCTGTGGTGAGAAAACACCCGTAAACAGATCCCACCTTTGCTTTCAAAGCCCTGTAAATTGTATATCTAGAGGGAAAATGTCTGATCACAGGCGAAAACAAATAAACTCGATTATAAATCTAATTAACACCCAACAGATAAAATTCTCTTAATGTAAATCTTTTACCCATAATGGCCAGAACCCTGGGAGAAGTTAATCTAGCTACATTGCCACCCAAGAGAGAGGAAAACCCAGTGCATAAGTACTAGTGTACTACTAAAACAACATTACAAAAAGACAAGATCTCTACTTCTTCAATAATACCAATAAGATGAAGCAAACTCAAGATTGTACCTTTTCTCCTAATTAAGCACCGAGATCAACCGACCCTGACCAGCTGTCTGATAATTGAGGAAGAAGAAGAGCGCAGCGGTGTTGCACTTTGGGGTTTAGGGTTAGGGTTAGGGTCGGCGGCTGCAGAATGGAACACCGCCGCGTCTTCGAAGCGTCGGGCTCCTTGAGGACCTCAGAATGGAACAGATCGGTTAGCCCTTCTGTCTTGGAATTGAGCAGGTCTCTGACAAAGAATTGATTGGTTTAATTGAGGAAGAAGAAGAGGGCGACTGTGTTTTCACTTTTGGGGAGAGTTGCGAAATTAGCACGGGCCTGTTCTTTTGAGATTAAATTTGTGTTTGTTGGAATGAGTGAATTGTTACGAAGGGAAATATAGGGAAATAAGTGTAGAAGGGTAAAAGCCACCTACCCTCATATATATAGCTTTCAATAGTGGGCTTGGATACCCAATGGGCCTCATTGGCCTATTCATAACACTTCCCCTTATCCAACCAACATTGAATAAGAGGTGGATTCTTCAGGATCCGAGTTAGGGTAACTGCCTTGTTAAAGAAAGAACAGTTAACACATAACTTCCCCTGTTTTAGGGATGTGTCTAGGGGTGGATACTTCAGGATCCAGAGTCAATGAGGTTGCCTCGTCAAAATCTTGACTACGGAAAACCCAGTAGGAAAAAACCTGTAGCCAAGGGAAAAGAGTACAACTATGCAGTTGACTCCCCCTCATCTGACCAAGCTTTAGGCTTGCAGATTTTCTATGAATCTATACATCAGTCTCCTATGTATTTATGTGTTCATAGTTCTCTCATCCTGACCCAGTTTACATTTACTCACTCTCCGCATCCCAATCCCATATACAAGTTTCTCAAAGATACTAGTAGGCAGGGATTTGGTAAGCAAATCCGCCAAGTTATTACATGATTGGATTTTCTGTACCTCAATCTGCTTTTGCTTCTGAAGGTCGTGCGTCCAGAAGAACTTGGGGGAGATATGCTTCGTCTTGTCGCCTTTGATGTAGCCGTCCTGAAGCTGGGCTATACATGCTGCATTGTCTTCATGGAGTGGAGTATGCGCAAGAACGCCGGTCATCAGGCCGGTGGAGGTGAGGATGTGCTGGGTCACAGAGCGTAGCCAGAAGCATTCCTTGCTTGCTTCGAAGATCGCTAGGAGTTCTGAGTGAGTGGATGAGACGGTCGTCATGGTCTGCTTTACAGATCTCCAGGATATGGCTGTGCCGCCGTATGTGAACATGTATCCGGTCTGAGACTTCTCTATATGAGGATCGGATCTGTAACCTGCATCAGCATAACCAACTAAACCAGTTGATGCCCCTTTCCTGTAGAATAGACCTAAGTCTATGGACCCTTGGAGGTAGCGCAGAAGATGCTTAACTCCGGCCCAGTGCCGCTGTGTAGGTGCAGCACTATATCTGGCTAGTAAGTTTACTGCAAATGCTATGTCGGGACGAGTGCAGTTAGCCAGGTAAAGGAGTGCACCGATAGCACTTAAATAAGGCACTTCGGGGCCTAGTACTTCCTCACCCTCTTCCAGCGGCCGGAAGGGGTCTTTGTGTACATCCAATGATCTGACGACCATCGGAATGCTGAGGGGGTGGCACTTATCCATCTGAAACTTTTTCATTAAGTTCGATGTGTAAGTTGACTGGTGTAACAGGATCCCATCTTTAAGATGCTCTATCTGAAGACCTAAACAGAATTTTGACTTTCCGAGGTCTTTCATCTCGAAGGTTTCTGTCAGGCTTCTAGAAATCTTTGCGATCTCTTCAGGAGATCCGATGAGGTTTAAGTCGTCTACGTAGACGGCTATAATTACAAATCATGTTGCATTTGCTCTTATAAAGATGCAAGGACAGACTGGGTCGTTTGTAAATCCTTGTGTTGCAAGGAAATCGCACAGTTTGTTATACCACATCCTTCCAGATTGTTTTAGACCATATAATGATCTTTGCAGTTTCACTGAGTAGATGTCACGTTCTCTCTCTTTTAGTGCTGCAGGCAAAGAATAACCGTCCGGCAATCTCATATAGATGTCTCGGTCTAGGTTGCCATATAGGTATGCAGTAACCACGTCCATGAGTTGCATATCTAAACCCTCTTGGGCTGTTAAGCCAATGAGTAATCGGAAGGTGATCGCGTCCATGACCGGGGAGTATGTGGCTTCAAAATCCACCACAGGACGTTGGGTAAAACCCTGCGCTACAAGCCTTGCTTTATAGCGAACGATCTCATTCTTTTCATTTCGTTTTCTAACAAATACCCATTTATAACCCACAGGTTTTACACCTTTTGGTGTCTGGACTATGGGTCCGAAGACCTTGCGTTTGGTGAGTGAATCCAACTCCACTCATATTGCCGCTTTCCACTTTGGCCAATCATCTCTGCTTTGACATTCTGTCAAAGAGCGTGGTTCAATATCATCGTCGCAGTACGCGACGTTGATGCCAATATTACACGCAAATGTGTCATCTATGGTTGTGCTTTTTCTGTCCCAATACTCCCCAGTTCGTTCATAGTGTATCGATACTTCATTTTCTCCCGGTTTTTCCTCTTCATGAGAGTTTGGGAGAGATGGGGTAGTAGGGCTTATATTAGCATCCTGTGGTGGTATTTGTTTACCATTGCCAAGGGTCCTACTCTTTCGAGGGACTTGGTCCTTGGATCCCGGTGGTCGCCCTCTCTTTTTGAGAGGTCCAACCATTTCTGCTGCAGGCGGATTGCATCCATTTTGCGGTATGTCAATCCTAGCTGGAGTGTTAGCAGCAGGGACATGTGATTTGACAATCTTCTGGTTGTCAGTAAATTTGTCCGGCAAGAGATGGACAGTGTTTTGGATGTGGAGAATCTTCAGGACCTCCTCCTCACACTGGCTTGTTGGCGAATCAAAGTGACATAATGTTTTTGTATCTCATGTGATACTTTCTGAAGCTTCGGGCTTCTTTGTCTGTGAGCCTAGTCTTGGAAACGATGTTTCATCGAATTCACAGTCTTCTAGACGTGCCTTAAAGACGTCTCCCGTAAGGGGTTCTAGGAATCTAATTATGGTGGGGGCGTCAAACCCAACATAAATGCCTAGACGACGTTGTGGACCCATCTTTGTCCTTTGCGGTGGTGCTATGAGGACGTATATTGCACAACCAAATATTCTCAAATGTGAGACAATTGGTGGGGCTCTAAGTGCTAGTTGCATTGGAGAAGATGACTGACCTCCAGAAGGTCTTAATTTTATTAAAGATGCAGCATGCAAAATTGCATGACCCCACGCATTCACTGGCATCTGGGATTGAAGTAATAATGGACGAGCGATCCATTGCAGTCTCTTAATTAGAGATTCTGCTAACCCATTTTGGGTGTGAACATGTGTAACGGCCAGTATTTTCTAGGCGTATTATTTGTGTGTGCCCGTATTTTCGTTTTGACCATCCGGATGTTTTCTGCGCGAGATATATGTTGTGCGTCAACGCGAGCGCGTTTCCGTTTTTCGTTTTACCGTATCACCATTAACCGACTATCAATTTTAACTAATTGCCTTAACTTAATTATCTCACTAATTACAAAATTGCTAATCACTTTAACTTTCACTAATTACTTCATTTATTTTTAATAATCACCTTTTCGTAATTACTTAATTAAAAGTTAATTGCTGATTAACTTATTACAGGTGCCTGAAAATCAATTCCCTAAATTAACTAAGTTATCTTTACCCTAACCCTACAGCATTTCTTCCCACCAAATTGTTGGTGAGATCCAACATGAAATTGAAGCTCCCCCCACATCCAGCTCCTCCCCCATCAAGTTGTCTCCCCTTCTTCGTTGGCAGGCATCACCCAACCACCAAACTCTTTCATCACATTTTGGTTATAATGTTAATACGTTACGTTATATGTATCCCCCTAATCTTCATTATTCCACTCTGTGCAACTTCCTTCTCCCCTTCGTTTTACCTGCAGCAAACCCATCCACAACGAACAACCAAAGCAACCCTCTACCAAGGCCGAACCGACATCCCACCACCATTAGCCACCTCTACAATCAAATCAATTTCAGCCATCCCCCCCTCATACAACAACCATCAGATTTCCAAACCAATTCAGCCCAAATTCAAACCCAAAATCTGTTCATCATCTCCCCAAAAATCTGTTCATCATCAACCCAACCCAAAACACAACCCACAAACTTCAGCAAACAAAACAATTTCATCAAATTGTGCCCATCAAACAAAACACATTCAAACTGAAATTGAAAATCAGAGTTTGAGTGGAGGAGTTGAGAAATCAAATCTGAAAATAACTTCAGATTCAAACACAAATTCAGATCCAAAACCCAACAAGTTCAGATCCAAACATACTTCAGATTCAATCACCTCAAAACCAAACCCCTCCTCCTCCTCTACCCTCTCTCCCTCGCCTGAAGCTGCGCGCGTCGCCGCTGGGAACCGCCGCCGCCGCCAGCAGCTTGCGCGCGCCGCCGCCAGAAGCCCCCGCCCGCCGGAGCTGCCCATCCGACCGCCGGATTCCGTCCGCCGTGGCCCCCTCTCCCCATGCCGCGAGTGATCTCGGCCCTTTCCCCTTTTGCGTGAAGCCTGCAGGCTTTTGGAAACCAAAAAAAAAGAGGAAGAAAGAAGAAGAACGAAAGAAGAGGGACAGACTTAATGTAAGTGTTATAAGTTAAGACACTTATATATTATATATATTATTATAAGTTTATATTGTTGTGAATAGTTTACTCTAATGCAAACAGTAGATTATAAGGATTAATTTACATATAGATGGCTAGTTTATTTTGTAAGTAGCACAACCAGGTTAGTTCACAGAATAGTGCTATTTTAAGTTGGTTTAAATGCATGTCAGTTTTCATTTCATTGAAAACAGTACTCTACTCTATAAAATTTATAAAACAATGTTGTATCCTTCTTCTAAGTAGCTGTGAGTTCCGATAACGCTCACATGCAAACCGTACCCTCTAAAATTATACTTAATCGTTAAAACATGGCCGTGACTATCTGCACCTCAAAATGAGGTGCAGAGATGGGACACTTACCCCAATGGGTTTGATTCTGAAAGGGAGAGAAATGAAACTGACATATGATTTGATTTTATTTTCTGTATTTAGTAAAATGTCCCATATCTGCACCTCAGAATGAGGTGCAGATAGTCCCTGCCTAAAACATTTAGGTTGGAACCATATTTAGTTGTTTTATATATAATGGGTTGTTAAACAGATGACATAGGCTAGTTTCACATGTGTTATATAATAACCAATAAGTTGATGTATTAATAAGTTCTTTTCGTTTAAACTAATATGAAAATCTAATAACTCAGATACGTCTGTGTCTCCCCTACAACTCAACGACACCAATATCGTCGAAATCAGGCAAGTATGCAATTTATAGTGAATTTGTGAATGTAAATGCTCTTTTAGCTTTCTGCATGCAAAGTTCCATAACTCGATTTTCACGTCGTATTCGTTAAATTCACACGCTCGAGATGTTGTTAAATTGTTGTAAATATTGCTCGATACTCTTGCAACCACGGAAATTATTGTGTAAAGATAAATGATCATGTTATTTAGTTACTGCGTGCCTTAAAAAGACTAACAAGAGAGTGACATCGTGAAATCGTGCGCCTCGAATGCGAAATCGTGATCTTCGTGATGTCATGTGAGTTGACAAATTCGTGCTTGTAATTCGTGAATTAGGCTGGCTCGTGTTCCAGCACAAATCTTGGGTGGGGTAAGGGTTGAGCGGCTACTAGGCGTATGAACGAGTACTCTCTTCAAGGGCACCACCCGTATGCGGTGGGTTAGCGCCAATCACGGTAAGCCCCCGTGAGAAGAACGACTCACTCATCACGTCCTAAAGGCGAGAACCCTATTATAGACATGACATGCTAACTATCGTGAAATGCTAACTTGAAACTTGCAAAGTGAAATTGTTATCTCAGTGACATTGACATGCTTTACCTTACTTGTCAGATTTTCTAGAACTACATGATAGGATGTATTTACTTTAAAATTCGCATGCATAAACTTTTATTGTTATCTTGTTAATTTATAATTGCCTCTAAAAATTCAGTATAAATTTGTATATCTTGCATTGGGTTCTAACATCTTCTTGCAGACCCTTGCTGACATACATTCATGTTTTTGGATGTATGTCAGATCCCGAGCCATAGCACCAGGAGGACTAGTTGCGATAACTGAACCAGTAGGCCAAGGATCGTTGACTAGTGAACCGTCATTGTAATTCACTCATTTGTTGTACGGGTCATAAGACCCTCTCTTTCCTATTTCTGCATTGTTGTAATTCCTTTGAGATGTCTGAGATTGTAATAATTTTCTTTTTATCTGTGTTGTTTTGAGTAATGCAAAGTAAGAACCTGCAGTTTTCACACAGACGCTTATTGTGTAAGTCAAGGAGGGAAGAAAAGCAAAAGTACCTCCTCCTTACTTGCACAAGCGGGCCCGTTCACGTCCTCGCCCCCAAGCCTAATGGGAAGCGGGGCGTGACAGGTTTTAGTGGTGGCCCATGCAGGTCTATGCTCATGCAAAATACTCTAGAACAACATGGATAAAATTACAATCTTGACCCTCAAGAACACCCTTCCTTTGATTCTCTGTCCATGTTTTGTTCATTAGAAGACCCTAGCCTTAGAGTTTCTAATCCTTAGTCAGCCTAATAATCATACCCTTGATTTTTATAACTTCCTTAACGTACATTCATATGTCGATGACCACATAAATCCATCGTAGCAGATTCACAAGTTATGTCCTAGTCGTATTTAAATTTTGATCATCCTATTCTATTCCTTGCTCACGATTCTAGTGATCCTCTCATGACAGCCATCACTATCCTTTCGAATCCTCCTCATTACATATTCTGATACTTATTTGATACATGCTAATCGTGCTTGTGCAAAATGCTTTAAGAACGACAATGATATTTCAATCCTGATTCTTAAAAAAGGTACTTTCGATAATCCTTTCATTGAATTCCTTGCCCAGTTTTATTCCGTTTAAAAATCTTTAGTATATACCTAAATCTCATACCCTCCAGCTGACTTAAATTCGTTCTTTGATTTTGAAACTTTCTTCGCCGTAACCTTTAGTTACTATCTCGCCACGATTTTCTGACCTATAACATCCATACTTGTATATTTACTATACTTTTTTCATATAATAAACTTCTTTTTTTTAAAAAGAAAAAAAAACATTACTTCTTTTTCACGAATTCAAATATAGAAATTTCTTTTCTTACGATGCTACTAACATATTTCAAAACCACCTATCATATATGTTTTTCCAAAATGCTTTCTTTACTAAATCTATCTCTATTTGCATTTACAAAACAATCGCTGTTTCACTATACTCCTTTGTATGTTACTCTTTTCATTCATTACTTAACTAATCGCATTTCATGTTTTAACTTATACCATTTACGCATTTCGTTATTCTTCACATATCCGTCATTCTCCTTAATTACTTAATTATTCATGACTATTTTATGCTACCTAACCAACCTGACTCCCTACCCGTGCCTCATCTGAAACCGTTCTTCGCAATCTTGATCCTTTACACCTTTCAACTCTAAATCCTACACTATGTTTAGTTATCATTAGTGCTCGTCATTACTTATTACAACCATAGCAAGATTCGTTTTAAATTTACGTTATAGCCCTTAAATTTTCCCTTCTATTTCATTTCACCATCAGCATTGTTAAGTTAATCGTCATATTGTTATAGCATTAGTTGTGATCGTTATTGTTGTAGGATTACGTTTCAGCTAGACATAGAGTGAGATGACATAAGGGTAATTGTGATTAGTCGATTATGAACACAACGAATTTAGATTATTCCATTTTATGTGACGAAAATAGAATGAGGTGTTCAAGACTTACATTTGGATAATACACATGCCTAACAGATTCAATTGAATTCTTTTTATGAGTAATACACAAGAGGACGAGTACATTACAGATTTGAAGTTCAGACTAGTAACAGCTAAGAGTACCTATGAAAGTACACCATGATTCATAGAGACCAAAAAAAACGAGTAGAGTATTTGAGGTAACAAGACTTAATTATATAAGTATGGTGATGAAGATATTAGAAATGCTACGTTATGTTGATGAGAATGGATAGTTATGTGGATTGATTGACATTGTTTAGAACAAGACACAATGAAAGAAATGGCAAGATGTGATTCGGTGGTTTGTTAATTATGGTGAATAAATTTATGAGTTGTCACGAGAAAGAATGAGTTGGGAGCATGAGAAATGTGGATGGTAGATGGTGATGTATACTAGGCGTATTTGTACTTGTCGTCTTATGTTAGCGACTGGTAGAACACTGTTATATCAATGGATTAATATAAGAATAAAATTAGAAATGGGGATTTGTGGATGTCACAATTATATTACTACGAGTTAGGTTATACAATGAGCAAGAGATGATACACTACGAATGAGACAACATGTGACAATGTACAGTTTTGAAGAACGTGGGTATAGAGGATGTCGTACATTATAGACCCCCGAAAAGACGTTACTGTCTTAATAGCAATGATGAGTGAAGGATTGAGAAAATTTGTGAGAATTATTTGTTGGGGATAGTTAATATTTTCAGAGGTTGCCTTGTTTAAGGTATTAATTGTTTAAAGCAAGGATTATGAGATTGAAATCAAAAAGGAAAGGGAAGTATTGGACCCATATTTAAGTTCGGAATATGCTTATAGTTGTAACATTATTCAGTGACGAGACGAGAAGTGATGATTTATATTAGTAACACTTGTTTGAAGTTGTGAGTTTAGCAACATGCGTGTTAAGATATTGGGATTGCTGTTAAGAGCAAGGTTGTAAAAAACGCTAGGCGCTAGGCGTTCGGATTGCTAGCGCCCAGCGCCCAGAGCATTAATCGGGGATTAATCGGGGATTAATCAGCCTAGGCGGATTTGCAGTTTTTAATTATTTTATTTATTTTTATATAATATATTTATATTTATATATAAATATAAATATATATATTATTTAAAATACATCAAATATTTAATACATACTAAATCAAATCAAGTTTACCTACTTTAGAGTATTTGTGTGCAACAAAATAAAATTTAAAAGACTCTTGTGCAATTAAGCCATTTACCAAAACGCCCAGAAACCGCCCAGAAACCGCCTAGGAACCGCCCAGGAACCGCCTAGGAACCGCCCAGAGCGCCCAGACACCGCCCAGAACGCTTAGGCGGCCGATTAATCCCAAAAACGCCCAGATTGACCGCCCAGGCCATAATCGGGGCGTTTACTGGCCGCCTAGCGCCTAGGCGCCGCCTAGGC
The DNA here is from genome assembly GCA_030789695.1 of Scilla litardierei. Lineage (NCBI taxonomy): Eukaryota > Viridiplantae > Streptophyta > Magnoliopsida > Asparagales > Asparagaceae > Scilla > Scilla litardierei. The sequence continues at coordinate 347,361,799 of CM061133.1, read as the reverse complement.
GGCCGCCCAGGCCGATTTTTAGAACACTGGTTAAGAGAATATGTATTTACATTATTCATCGCTCATCAACATCCCTGCACATCTTGGGTATCCGTCTCTAGTCTTTTCTCTTGCCCACTAGCGGTTAAGGCCACCATTGGTGCTTAGTCATCCGAACCTTTTTTTTTTGAAACTCAATCTTAACCACATCACATGTATCACTTCCTGACTAGTTTCGCTCCTTCATCTTGAAGTATTTCCGGATCATAGTTACCTCGTAGAAATACAAGAGCGGTATTCATAATTGTTCCCTGCTCCTTAGTAGATAAGAATTCCGAGGACGGAATTTTTCTTAAGGTGGGTAGAGTGTAACAGCCAGTATTTTCTAGGCGTATTATTTGTGTGTGCCCGTATTTTCGTTTTGACCATCCGGATGTTTTCTGCGCGAGATATATGTTGTGCGTCAACGCGAGCGCGTTTCCGTTTTTCGTTTTACCGTATCACCATTAACCGACTATCAATTTTAACTAATTGCCTTAACTTAATTATCTCACTAATTACAAAATTGCTAATCACTTTAACTTTCACTAATTACTTCATTTATTTTTAATAATCACCTTTTCGTAATTACTTAATTAAAAGTTAATTGCTGATTAACTTATTACAGGTGCCTGAAAATCAATTCCCTAAATTAACTAAGTTATCTTTACCCTAACCCTACAGCATTTCTTCCCACCAAATTGTTGGTGAGATCCAACATGAAATTGAAGCTCCCCCCACATCCAGCTCCTCCCCCATCAAGTTGTCTCCCCTTCTTCGTTGGCAGGCATCACCCAACCACCAAACTCTTTCATCACATTTTGGTTATAATGTTAATACGTTACGTTATATGTATCCCCCTAATCTTCATTATTCCACTCAGTGCAACTTCCTTCTCCCCTTCGTTTTACCTACAGCAAACCCATCCACAACGAACAACCAAAGCAACCCTCTACCAAGGCCGAACCGACATCCCACCACCATTAGCCACCTCTACAATCAAATCAATTTCAGCCATCCCCCCTTCATACAACAACCATCAGATTTCCAAACCAATTCAGCCCAAATTCAAACCCAAAATCTGTTCATCATCTCCCCAAAAATCTGTTCATCATCAACCCAACCCAAAACACAACCCACGAACTTCAGCAAACAAAACAATTTCATCAAATTGTGCCCATCAAACAAAACACATTCAAACTGAAATTGAAAATCAGAGTTTGAGGGGAGGAGTTGAGAAATCAAATCTGAAAATAACTTCAGATTCAAACACAAATTCAGATCCAAAACCCAACAAGTTCAGATCCAAACATACTTCAGATTCAATCACCTCAAAACCAAAACCCTCCTCCTCCTCTACACTCTCTCCCTCGCCTGAAGCTGCGCGCGTCGCCGTTGGGAACCGCCGCTGCCGCCAGCAGCTTGCGCGCGCCGCCGCCAGAAGCCCCCGCCCGCCGGAGCTGCCCATCCGACCGCCGGATTCCGTCCGCCGTGGCCCCCTCTCCCCATGCCGCGAGTGATCTCGGCCCTTTCCCCTTTTGCGTGAAGCCTGCAGGCTTTTGGAAACCAAAAAAAAAAAGAGGAAGAAAGAAGAAGAACGAAAGAAGAGGGACAGACTTAATGTAAGTGTTATAAGTTAAGACACTTATATATTATATATATTATTATAAGTTTATATTGTTGTGAATAGTTTACTCTAATGCAAACAGTAGATTATAAGGATTAATTTACATATAGATGGCTAGTTTATTTTGTAAGTAGCACAACCAGGTTAGTTCACAGAATAGTGCTATTTTAAGTTGGTTTAAATGCATGTCAGTTTTCATTTCATTGAAAACAGTATTCTACTCTATAAAATTTATAAAACAATGTTGTATCCTTCTTCTAAGTAGCTGTGAGTTCCGATAACGCTCACATGCAAACCGTACCCTCTAAAATTATACTTAATCGTTAAAACATTTAGGTTGGAACCATATTTAGTTGTTTTATATATAATGGGTTGTTAAACAGATGACATAGGCTAGTTTCACAGGTGTTATATAATAACCAATAAGTTGATGTATTAATAAGTTCTTTTCGTTTAAACTAATATGAAAATCTAATAACGCATGGATGTTTCTGGAGTTTGTATACTTGTTTGGTAGAGTGTCGAGGGGAGTCCCTTGAAACGTTCCACAATGGTTTTTGAACCATTTGTAAGATACGTTACAAGCAAGTATTCCCTTTTATCTTCCTCGACCGTCTCTAAGTGATATCCGTTTAAACGGGTGTCTTTAAAGCTTAGGAGGTTTCGGATGGATTTAGGGGAGTATAACACATTTTTAAGTGTTATTTGTGTGTTGCCGGGGAGCAATATAATTGCTTCCCCTGATCCTTCGATTATGTTTGCTAGTCCTGAGATTGTTCTCAGTGGGCCAGAATAGCTACTTTTGCTCGTGAAGTAGTCTATGTTTTGAAGGATCGAGTGCGTCGATGCACTGTCCACTAGGCAAATAAGTTCCATATCTAAAAAAGGGAAAGACATTCAAGCAATAAATGAAGAGAAAAGATCCACTTTCATAAAAAATAAATGCTCAAAATATTGTTTGACATGGAAATAAAACTAGATACGATGCATAAATAGAAGATACATTGCTAGTGCATAGAAGTGGTCCAGATCTAGAGAGTGTCATCTCCCATGAAGTCTTCAGGAGTCCATGAGGTCTCTGCCAACGCTGCGCTCTCAATCAGGTTTGTCTCAGCTCGAGGCTTGAGGCTTGCCTGGTAGAGGTCCTAGAGGTGTTTTGCTGTGCGGCAGATTCTGGACCAGTAGCCCGTCATTCCGCATTTAGAGCACTTGTCCTCCCAGTCTTTCTTGGGAGTGCCACCTTTGTTGGGAATCCTCTTCTGCTTCTTGTCCACGAACTTCTGGTTCTGAGGAGGAGCTGGGGGAGTGGCCTTCTTCCGCTGCTTCTATTCTTTCCATTTCTGGAATTTTGCCTTTTTGTCCGTCTTCTTCTTCTGGGAAGACTGGAAGTGAGCCTCTGCAGGAGGTGGCAATGGAGCGGAGCCAGGAGGGCGCAGGTTGTGGGTGGCAACCAACAGGTCTCTGTTCTGTTCAGCCATAAGCAGGCATGAAAGCAGGTCAGAGTACTTAGTGAACTTCCTCTCGCGATATTGTTGCATAAGGATCATGTCCTTTTCGTGGAAAGACGTGAACGTCTTTTCCAGCAACATTTTCTCCGTCACTGGTTCACCACACAACTTCAGGCGTAAGGTGATGCGAAAGAGAGCTGAGTTGTACTCCGCTACGGATTTGAAGTCCTGTATGCGGAGGTGAGTCCACTCGTACTGTGCACGGGGGGGATGACATCCCTTTGATGTCTGTACCTCTCCTCGAGTGCATCCCACAGCTCGTAAGGGTCCTCTACAGTGAGGTACTCGTCCTTTAAGGTCGAGTCTAAATGTTTCCTGATATATATAATGGCTTTCGCTTTTAATATATTGGAAACTTCCTCTGTATGAGGTGCTTCCACTGAAGCATCCTTGTTCGCTGAGGCGGTACTTGTTGTTGCATTTTCAGTATGTGTGAGACTGAAAACATGAGAGCGCAGATGGAACTTCAGGTCCAACTGCCAACTCAGGTAGTTTGACCCATCGGCCTTCAGGACCGAAAAGTCGACATTTGCGAGTCTGGCCATTTAATGATCTAGCAATGTAAAGAAAAACAGCATGTATCATTAAAATTGAGTAAAATAGACATCCACGCATGTAATGCAAACATTTTTCATAGCATGGATCTAATTAATGTGAATTTAACATACATGCTTTTTACAGATTCATAATGTGAATAATTAATAAAGGTTAACATTCACGCATGCTGTTAAGTAGTTTCATTGTAACATTAAACATGGTATTAAAATAATTAACATCCACGCAGTTAATGTATAAGCAATGAAAGCAGAAAAATGACTTAGGACTATGGGGATCAGCCAGCCGACACCGAAATAAAAAGAAGTACAGTCCGAAGTTACGTCAAAAAATAATTGCATGAAAGAATAAATTACAACTCGGGAACTTCAGAGAGAAGCCCCTATCTTCATTGTGCGAACGCCTTCAGCTCCTTTTTGGTGTCCTTCGGTCTTCTTTTTACATTTATATCCTCACTTACAAATTTCTCTCAAAAAAAGAAAAATTGCAGGAAATTAAAAGGTGTCGGAAACCTGGCTGATCCCTAAAAACATAGCCTAATTTGCACATCCACGCAGCTAATATATTTGAAACATACAACTACGCAGATAATCAATCACAGGCATGTACAGATTAATTTAAACAATCTAAAATGTGTGTGACGTGCCAAAAATTATTTTGAAAATTTTTACCTTTTGATCCATATTTTAATGTTTTGTTTACCGCTTAAAAACCCTTTAAAGTTTATTTTAATTATTTTGGGCTTTTAGGGCCAAAAATAAAAAAGAAAAATTATTTATGTAAATGGGCTAATTTTCTGGCCTTTTGGGCCATGAGAACAACCCATTAGGGTTAATTGGGCCTCCCATGAAAAGTTGGCCCGTTTAGGGTTAGGGTTTCGGAAAACCCTAGGGGGCCCGCGGCGTCTCGTCGCGACTGCTAGCCGCGCAGAACGCGGCCGCCGTGGCGGCGACGGGCCGCAGCGGCGGGCCGCGGCCTGCAGGCCGCGGCACGGGGGCCACGGCTTCAGGCCGCGGCCGCCGCGGTCTGCAGGCCGAGGCCTATGGCCGCGGCGTGAGATCGCGCCGGCGGCGCTTGTGAAGCGCCGCCGTTTCACCCTATGGGAGTGCAGATTTTTGGATCAAAGGTCGGGGGTAAAAAAAACGGATTTTTCGAGTATTTAGATCGATAAAAAACAGTTTTTTATTGTTTTTAGGCATGCGGATCTAAAAAAATTTGATTTTTACCGTGTTTTTAAACTTTTTGATCCTAAAACAAGCAGATCTAACGTGAAAAGCAAGTTTAGATATAAAAGTTTTGATTTTTTACCTCTAGATTCGACAAGGGAATCTAGTCGACGGTTGGTGAAGGATGCCCTTTTCGCTCCCCGTTGAGAAGATTACGATCTTCTTTAATCTGAGCGATTGATGGATCTCCTTCCCCGCGAGCCGCCGTCTCCTCCAACGAGCGTGATCGTGCTGATAACGTGTTATGAGGGAAATATAGGGAAAAATGTGTAGAGGGGTAACAGCCCCATACCCTCATATATATAACTTTCAATAGTGGGCTTGGATACCCAATGGGCCTCATGGGCCTATTCATAACATGAATAGTGTTAGAAAAGTAGAGTGTTGTGTTTTTTGGGTTTATGTGGGTTGTGAATGTGTATGTTGGAATTTTTTATGGGGCCTACTCAATTTTATTGTGTGTTTTTTGTTGATTTGGGTTGTGAATGTTATTGTAAAAGTTGGAAGTGGGATCCACTAATTTTAATAATTATTAAACTTAATATTAAACTATAATAATTAAATAAAAAAACCCAAATAAGTACAACTCCATTACAAAATGTGTGAGAATAGAGAATTTTTGACACTGTGCAATCCTCATGCACGTTTGCGTCGGAATTTTTTAAGGACAATATTAAAAACGAAGCGCTAGCTTCATTATTTTCTGGAGAGAGAGGTAGTGGGTCAAGATGTCAGTATAAACCGATGTAATCCCTGCAAATTTCAGGTTCTTCGTGGGATGGAATTTTGGTGCCACGTCCGCCATTTTCACAATGAAAGCAGCCAGTCCAAAAGAATACATCATGTTGTTTTAGTTGTTGAAGTGAATGAATAATAGAGTAAATAGTGGAATCTTACCTTTTCAACACTCACTTCAACCCAAAAGAACATGCCCTAAGTAAAGACCCAACTCACATAATTTTTTTATTGACCTAAATATCACGGGTTATCAGATTCGGGTTAGAACCACTTTTTCAGGTACAAATCCGAATTCCGAATCCCGGTTCCGAATTGAATCGGACAGTTATTTTAAACCCGAATGCGATTCCGAACCGGGGTCGGAACAGGAGTTTTACCCCACCCATACTCGCCACAAATAAAACCCGCCGCCGAAATCATCACACGTACGCAGATAAACGAAAGCGGCAGTTCAAAATGAATAAAGAAATGAAAAAAATATAGAAAACTCCCCAGAAATCTAGCGAGGAAAAATGGAGGCCGGAGCTCTAATGGCGTTTTCCGCCATTCCCGCCGCTCGCCGCCACGCGACCTTCAAGGTTCGCGCGCCATCCTCTACGCGCTTCATGCCCCCCTCCCGCATCAGCCTCCTCAGTCGTCGCTTCCTTCACGAAGTCCGAGCAAGCGCCACAGCCGGTGCATTGGAGACGGTAATTTCATTCATTTGGTCCTTAATTAGTTCAGGTTTAGGTTTTGTTTAGAAAATTCCATGATTCATACGCAACTAAATCAAAAAGTGTTGTTGGCTGCAAGCAAAACTGAAACTTTGGGGGCAATAGAAGCGAGTGCACTCGCTTTGGATTCTTGTTAGTTATCCGATCTTTGTAACCATGTATTTCAATTGATGTGTCCCTTGGGATGTCTGTTTCTAGGAGACTCGGGTTCAGCTAAATAACTCTTCAGCAGATCTTGACTTTTTTGCGTGCCCAATTTGTTATGAACCACTGATAAGAAAAGGACCTCCAGGCCTAAAATTGTAAGTGAATTCAGGTTGTAGTGTGAAATTATGTAGCACATTTCTTGAATTTCAGTTGAAACATTTTGTTCCATGGGTTTCAGGGACTCAATTTATAGATCGGGATTCAAGTGCCGGAAGTGTGACAAGTCATTCACCAGTAAAGATGTCTATCTGGATCTTACTGTTACTTCGGGGGCAAAGGTGTACAGTGAGTTCAAGCCTGCTCGAACCGAGTTATTTAGGTATGTGTGATTAGTATTAATAATTTTGCACATTCATTATTCATGCATTGTTTTTGATGGAATTTGGGTGGTTACCGTAATTTTTTTGTCACACAAAATTCACATATAGTTGAATTACTTGAATTCATTACTTCTTACGGATGAGCAAACTTGTTATATTCTTTATTAGGTTATTGTATTGTCTTCCCAAACTCCTTATCTTTAGTACTATTACATTCATGTACTTAAGTTTAATTTCAGATTTATAGAGTTTAATAACACAAAAATGTTTGAGGTACCAAAGATGGTGATTAAGATGCCATTTCTGTAACCCAAATAATTGTTTGCCTTTCCTTAAAAAATATTCATATATTAATGTATAGAAATTGAATTAATAAAAATGTTAGCTACCATATGAAACGAATTGCTATATTTCTTTTAAGTAGTTATTTCTATTGCAACTTTTAGAAGCTTCAAAGTTCTAACTATTCCTTATAACATTGTTAGATAATAATATTAGCCAAAGTGTATTAAGATATCAAGAAGTGTTCTTAGTGAATGTTGGTTAGAGGAACAATTTTGAAGACTTCCCAAAACATGCCAATATAAGTAATGGACATGAATGGTATATGCATCAAAAGAGCATATCATATAGAACATGTGGTTTTTTCTGGGATTTTAGCAATTATTCCTCATGTTTTAGCAGACTCATATATTTGTCACTGCATATGCATATTTTTACATCCCATCATATTTTTAACTAATTTTAGAGGAATATCCTTATGTCAGCTCGCAACCAACCGATGTCAAATATGTAACCTAAAGGTCATAAGAAACACCATTAGTCAATGATAACAAAATGGTCAAGGCAATTCTGAAAAATATTTAGCAATTATCATTGAAGTAGGTTAGGGATTATCATTTCAAATTTTTGTGGGGAAGTTCAAAGCGAGAAAGGTTACTTTCAAAAATCGATGACTTAATCTTTAAGAAGTTGAATAAAGTTTCTTGTAGCTTCTAGGTTTGGATATGTCTCTATGCAGGACAAAGAGCTTTTTTGTTTTGATATGCCAATCTTTGATTTCTAGGTCTTGGATCGGGATGGTATTTGCTTTACATATATTTTCTATTAGGAATGCGCTAGGAAATTCCCTTAAAAATATTAGGATGATGGGTTGGATCGATAGAGTTGATGAATTGGATTAATTAATTTGCTCCTCCTCAAGTCCTCAAGTACACAGAAGTACCACCTTTAAAGAAATAGATTCAGAGATAATGATGTTTATCACGAAATCCAACACAAGGATACAAAATAAGATATGTCTCCACTCAAAGGAGAAGACAAATGGGATACAAAACTAAAAAAAGAAGCCAAAGCGTAAGATTGCATTCCTACAAACCAAACGCCCCCCATTACAATTAAGCTCAGCATATATATGGTATATTTATTAAACCCCCTTACACTAGCCCGATTGCAACAAACACCTTTACACTTTTAAAATTAGCACTAGACCACCGGACTGTATAAATATCTACGGAAAAACAAACTTCATCCATCCAAGGTGAAATGATTATTTTACACTTCTCCTTTCCCATCACTCTCCCATTTCCTATCACATCATTTACACCCCCGTCGCCCTCTTCTTCTCTGTTGCCACCATCGCAACACCAAAAAACCTAAAAAACAACACAAATAATAATAAGAACCCCCCACATTGGGTCCACTTCCTTCTCACAAGATACCAAGAACAATCTATCTTATCATTAAGACAGTCCGAGATAATCAATCTCATCATGATCCACTAAACAAGGCCAAGATCCTGGAGGCCTTAACAGCAGTCCAACCACCACAACATCAACATCGCCTTCATATGCTTCTCCCTCAAACCAATCTCTTAACCATCATCCCTCCTTAGTCAAGTGGCTGTAATCCCATCTAGTTGTGGGCAATGATAACTATGACCAAAGAGCAGATCTAATTATTTTATAGGGATGATTAATTTTTAAGGGACATTGATTTTGAGGGTAGAATTCTAATATCGTATACATACTAAATGATGGTGATGATGGTGATGGGGATGATGACGGTGATGATGATGTGGCTGATGCTAATCATGAAATGATGTGGATGTGGATGGTGATGATGATGTGAATGATGGGGATGATGTTGATGATGGTGTTTGGGTTGGGGAGAGAGAGAGAGAGAGAGAGAGAGAGAGAGAGAGAGAGAGAGAGAGAGAGAGAGAGAGAGAGAGAGAGAGAGAGAGAGAGAGAGAGATGGCATCACCTCTTGTAGGCTGGAATTAGCAACGGCTCCCATATACCGACGACGATAGCATCCCTCTCATGACCTCTTCTTCTCCATTGTTCTCTTCAATTGTTCTCTTCAATTGATTGATTGATGATGATGATGATGTGAGGCTAAAATGTGTAAAACTGAAAAAAAATTATGGGATTAGTTTTTTTCCACAAACTTATATGCAGTTAAGAGGGGTTGGTGCTAATTTTGATAGTGTAAGGGCATTTATTGCAATTGGACCATAATGTAGGAGTTTACTGTAATTTACACTATATATAATAGCTTCAGAACAACCTTCCAAGTAAAGGATAAATGCAAAATTATGATAACAAGGCATGTTTAACTAAAAATATTAGAAACAAAGACCAAGAGACACACACCAAACTTGACTCGTTAAAGCACTTTGAAAACCTAACAACCACATTGAAAAGTTTACCTTTGGGAAATAGACGGAATTAACTTCTGCCAATAAGAACTTATTAATGTCCAGTTTGATTCATATTATAGTAGCATTTTAATGTTCATATCCTCAAATCGGCTTAGAATTGGTGGTTAATGAAATGCCGAATTTCTTGAACTTAGGTCATTACTTCAAACTCTAATAGATTAGTTTGATCTAAAGACACTCAAGTGTCAAGTAGGGTTTGCAAGCTGATAACTGTATTATGCCTGATTGGGAATCCTTCTTTCATTGGGAATGGATTTTACGAGATAATTTTAACCTAAGCCTTTTATGTTTACGTAGCTCATCAAATCCTGATCATCTTCCTTAATAGAATATCAATTATTTTCATGATTTTTCACTTTCCAGTTCTGAAACATGGGGGCAATTTTTGCATCTTGTTCCTTCCTGTCTGGTTTTAGAACTTAGGAGATGAGAAAAGTAGGTTGTGCATGGAACTGAAGAGAGGAATCAAAATTTTAATGGTATATTATATATGGACAAATATGAAGAAAAATATGTTGAAATCAAGTTGTTGTCAGGGCTTCTTGTTTTTAGGGCAGTTATGGTTTCCAACAATGTTGTAGTGCAACAATGTTGCATGTGACAAATGTTTCACGTAACATTTGTTGAAGGAAAATAAGCTACACAGTATTCATTTGGTATGACTCATGAAACATTTGTTGCATTGACTTTGTTAATAGCTTAAAAAGTAGTTATGCCATTATTAGTGGTTAAAATCATAATGACGATGCTGACGACAATACTGGCATGGCGAAGTCTTTATGATTAGGAATTGGAAAGTCTTCTTGTTTTAGGGCCTGTGTGGTTTGCAACAATTTTATAATGCATGCGACAAATGTTCCTTGCAACATTTGTTGGAGTAAAATAATCTACAAATTATTCGTTTGGTATGCCTCATGCAACATTTGTTGCATTGTCTTTATTAGTATTTAAATAAATAGTTATGCCTTTATTAGCAGTTAATAATAATACTAGTGGTGCAAACATGGCAAACGTATTTACGGTTAGAAATCTATAGGCATCGTATTTGTAGGGCTTGTATGGTGCAACAATGTTGTAATGCGACAAATGCTACATGCGGTAAATGTCCCATGTAGAATTTGTTGCAGGAAAATGAGCTACAAATTATTCGTTCGGTATGCCTTATTCAACAATTGTTGCATTGTTTTTTAGTAGTTACATATGTAATTATGCCTTTAGTAGCAGTTAACAATAACAACAATGGTGTCAATATTGTGTAGTGTTTATGATTAGAAATCGAAAGGCTTCTTGTTTTTAGGGCTAGTATGGTTTGCATCAACGTTGTAATGCAACAAATGTTTCATGTAGCTTTTGTTGCAGGACAATAAGCTATAAATTATTTGTTTTGTATGCCTTATGCACATTTGTCGCATTGACTATATTAGTAGTTAAATAAATAGTTTTCGCTTTATTAGATGTTAATAATAACAATAATGGTGTTGACATGGTAAAACATTTATTATTGGATGAATGATATTAATTTGCTGATATGGTAGCTATTTTTTTGCACATAGCTGTATCATTTGATATAGTCAATTTACTGTCAAAATTTGTTGTAGTTTTTACTAGAATTTATCGAAGCTCCATTTTACCTTTCTCACCTACTAAATACACAAAAATATATTAGTAAAAGATGCTGTTAAAGCTCTATATTATCCAACCAAATATCTAGCTAGCTTTATAAATGTAACTTGTTAGATTGTGATAATAGATGAACAATGTGATGTACTGTAAAAGGTTTAGTATATAATTGCTTCTACTGTTCAACTCAAGGTTATCATGAATGCTAATTGCTTTGGTATGTGAAACGAAAAACGGATAGATAGAGCGCTACTAGTTCAAAATATGGTACATTGGGCTAGGCTTTTTTGGATACTTAGCAGAAAATTTTTTAGGAAGGAGAAATGAAGTTTGCATGATTATCAAATAGTCTTCGCCTTTTATACAATATTTATGCCTATTTATATGTGCACAACAGTTTGTATAATAATATTTAACAAAAGGCATACCTTATCTTAATAGCAACAACCTTTTATTTAGTGTAAACGTTTAAACAATATATCAAAACATTGATTTACTGTTCAAAATTGCTTACATACCACAATACAGTACGTGTGATACGGATCACGAATCATAGGGGGTTTAGGGTTTTCTGGCGATAATGGTTTAGCTCTTATACTAATTAGAGATTGTGTCCAAGCTCCATCCCTTTAAGCCTGAATTGATGTTCTGATGGCTGATAAATTTTTGACATCTTTCTTTTCTACAAACAATTGGCATATCATTTCCATAAATGTTACATTATGATAGTGCATGATTGCTCAAGAAATCCTTTTCATCAAGGTTTGAAATCTCGACCAATACCCAATACGTATGGCTCGAATCGATCGGACTTTTAGCATGCTGATACGTCACGGTTGAAAATGGCCGATACCATTGATAATAGCTAATAACAACAGATATAAGAAGAGCTTTAATGTTTTAATTACTAAAATTAAATATTCTATTTTAGTTTATATAATCGTTTACAGTTAAAATTAAGGTTCAACATATTAATTTGTGATCTAATCGGTTAAACAAAAGAGAAAAATAGCCCATTGGATGACAAAAATGATATATGGATAAATGAAATACTTATTGAAGACGAAGATCTATATGCATGCGACTAACAACTATTTTGGGCTAAGATAAACAATACATAAGATTTGATACTTTTGATATGCATCACTTAATCCGTTCGATAGGATGTATAGAATTGAACCGAATCCGCTTCGAAAGGGTATCATTCACACGACTAAAAGAAAGCTTTAGCTAATCGACAGCATGCTAAGGATCTACTTCCAAAACAGTTGATTACTTGATATTGATACTACCAACACCGAAACTGAGATTTTGGGCCTTTCTTTTCATTAATCATTAAGGGTTGGTTTTGCTTTGCATATGTTATTAATAACCGATTTGTTACTGAATCAATCATTTGTGAAGATTCTCAACAATTATATTTTCTTTTACTTTTATTTTGTTCTCATCTATTCTAGGAGCCCACTTGTTTCATTTCTGTATGAAAGAGGATGGCGTCAGAACTTCAATCGTAGTGGTTTCCCTGGTCGTGATGAAGAGGTATCCCCCCCCCACCGATATGTCTATTTTCCTGTCATAATTGTAATTATGCTATTAGTCATCCTTCTATTTGCCTTTTGCTTTTATTGGAACATTCTCATGAATTAACCATGCATGAACAACAGCTTGTTTTTGTATTTCTTTTATGTTACTGATTTCCAGGATCCACATAAAATGTTTTGTATCCACCCAAAGTGATTAATGAAGCTTCAACAAAGTGTAGCCAGATCTATCCATTTTGTTGATTTTTGCCCCTTAAAATGATTTTGACAGTTCAATATGGCTCAAGATTACTTCAAGCCTGTGGCTGGTGGTTTGCTTGTGGATGTGAGTTGTGGGAGCGGCTTGTTTTCAAGGAAATTTGCAGCATCTGGAACATATTCTGCAGTTATAGCATTAGACTTTTCAGAGAACATGCTTCGTCAATGCTATGAGTTCATCAAGCAAGATGACAAGCTTTTAACTGCGTAAGTGGTTTCATAAATTTTAAGTAACGATATTAATTTGGTCTAAGAATACCTTAATTCTTCAGCAGTTTCAAGTCCTTATTTTAGGTTGTAATGAGCTGTTTTTGTTGTGTTGCATCTGCTCTACAAGAGGCAAAAATCTGAATTTAAGGAAGAAGAGCAAATGCCATTATGTGGCCTTTGACCGAATGAAAATGGCCATGTGCGTCAATTATGCGGCAGAGAACATATGTAGCTGCAAATTCGGTTTACATGACTAGATCCAGGATATTTTTAAAGGGTATTTCAGATTTTTTACATTTTTAAATACTCTTCTCAGTTTTCTGAAATCATTTAGCATCTCTCTTTAAATTAGTGCTAGTGCACATGCAGCCATGTATGTGATATGCACGCAGCACAAATCATAGCTGAGGACAAAGAAGAAAAGCCATCCACGATTAATTGTCGAATTGGATGAAGAAGAAAGTCCAGGCAGTTGCCGGAGTCAATCTCCAAAGAATGGGTAGTCTTGATCGCTTCTAGTGAAGTTAGGAGTCTGTCTAGTTGGCAGCTAATCTTAATTGTTTGTTCAGATAGGAAAACAGTATTTCCTGATGTTAAGTAAAGGAGTTGAAGTTTGAGGGTGGATTTTAATGTCTCATTTTGAGTATTTGATGAATTCCTTGAAATGATGCTAGACGGAAGCGGGAAGGGATGTGGCGGTGATTCGGAGAAGAAGATAGTTGAGAATTTGATAATGTAATGGTCCGCATTTTAAAGTAAAATTTTTGCAGATTTACTCTTATTTTTTTCTTTTTTTCTTTTCTTTGTCCTTCTCTCTTCTTTTCTCCGCTCCCTTCTTTTCTTAAATTTTCTTCTTTTAATTAAGCCCACACCCTTATAACCGAGCCAATCCCAATGAAGGCCTAAGAGGCCAACTTCCCCATTTCTCTCTCCATTTCTCTTTCTTTTTTCTTTTCCTTTAAAAAACTCTGGTGTAACGCCCCACCTTCCGGTGTCGTCACTAGTGTTAAAGATGTGTGTGCAGGTCCCACGTGTGCGAGTGAAACAAAGAGAACACACATGAAAGTAAAGGGGATACTCACGTATAAAGCGGAAAATAAAGCAGGGAGACAAAAATACAACTCACAAGCCCGCTCCAACCTACAATCAAAAGTACAAAAGGAGAACCACGAGGGCATTCACGAGCAGATCGTGGTCAACGCTGACGTCATCAGTCGAAAACTGCGACCCCAACGTCTCCGGATAAACCTGCCCTTCACCTAGGTGGACAATAGTTGTACCACGCTCAGAGGAGTAGACGATATCTAAACAACATCATGGTAATATTAGTGCGAAAAGTTAATGTGAGCAGCAGTTAAAGTAGCATGATACTGAAAGAAAGCATGTAATAAGCATTTTAATGACTCGACTACTGTAAGAGGGTAACTGCTATTGTAAACCAATCCTAGGACGTGAACTTATGAAGGGGAGCATGGTGTGCGTCTGGAAGCTACTTGGACCGCAAGTGTGCGACCCCGGGCCGAGTCCAAAAGTAGAAAGTACCGCATCGAAAGAGCTGTAACACTGTGGTATGTGGCGGGGCTCCAGGACCCATCAAGATGGCCGTCCCTGTCTGCCCCAGACTTAGGACCCATCAGAATGATGGACGTCCCCCTAGCATGAGGGCTATAGATCAAGTCCCAGTTGCTCCCGTACTCCCTTGATCATAAGTTTCCCTGTACCCGGTAAGTCAAGTGGAAAGTAACCATTTTATTAATTGTTAGTCGTGAGGTTTCATAAGTTACAATATGGGACGACCACATCGTCAGTCATGAGACAACCTGTCATGTCAAGAATCTTCCTCAAGATATCCCACAGTCAGGTATGAAACCACCCATGTACTACGCAAGTTAATCACAATATGGAACCTCAGGATACTAGCAAGCTCAAGAGACAACACAATAATAATACTGGCAGGTGATAAGTAGGATGGATGTTTCTCATGGCATGACATGTCAAACTGAACTGTAAATAAAGCAGCAAACCGGATTTAAGCGAAGATAACACAACATTTAATAAATCATGAAAGCTCGAAAGTCAACAACACCATATCTCTAGAGACTCTAGGCCATTTGGGATCAGAACGGAGGTTTCTCATCATATAGTGGGGCACCCATGCCTACGACAAAATCCACGGGGTTCCTAGCAAGGGACTGGGGCTACGGGTCAAAACATCGGGGCTCCTATCCAAGTAAATCTCAACAATAACCCAAAATCAGCGAGAGAACCCTTATTCAACTTAATGGCAGCAGGAAAAGTAGTAAGTCGCAGGTGCAGTCAACACATGCCGCAAGCAAAAGGGGCAGCAACAAGTTATTTCAGCGAGCAAAAGTACAGCCACAGCCAAGGAGCCACCGATCCTAGGGTCAGCAAGCAAAAGGGGCAACCTGTAAGTCAACACAGCCCCAAGGGCACCCCGGGACTCTACAACAAGCGGGCGAGGGAAACCTACCCACAAATTAACGTAGGGACTCGAACCCTACGCCACTCCCCTGAATCATCCTTTCCTATAGAAAAACCCCATGTTTATACCGAAAACCCAATATCTCGTCTCGAAGAAACATGCAAGAGAACTGAAGAAATGAAACTAAAAAGAAAAGGGATAAGGTCTATCGAAACAGAGTAGAAGGACCAGCGCAGGGTAGAGGAATCAAGGCCACAACTTCTTGTTTACAAATTTCAGCACGACAATCCCAGATCCACAAGAAAATAGTAGCAACTTTGAAGAAAATCGGAGAAAAACTTACCGAATAGCAACCAAGAGGAAGGGGAGAGAGAGATTAAATAACCAACGGAACCGCCTCAGAGGGCCTGCTGCGAGGTGACAAAGGCGGTAAGGTCACCGTTGCTTCAGATGGAGGGGAGAGGGGGACGAGACATGCCGAAGAGAAGTGATGAAGGCGGCAGAAGTCTCCATCGAGGGGACCCCCGCGATGGGAGAGCCAGAGAGAGAGAGAGAGATAGGAGAGACCCCAAGCCCTAATGGGCTTCGCCTTAGACGAAACGAAGCGGGAGGCCAACGACGACGAAGCGAACATGAGAGCCCTAGCGGGCTCCGCTCGAGCGCCCTGCGAGAAAACGAGAGGGAGAGAAAAAATAACAAAAGGGCAGGGGTTTTATTTAAGGCATGTTGGGCCTGGGCCTTACATTCTGCACACCTTACAAAAAATTCCGTCCTCGGAATTCAACTATGTTATAACAAAAAGATAGGGATAACGCTCACTCATCTCATTTTCCCTCTCCCACGTAGATTCTCCAGGCGAATCTCTGTGCCACGTCACCTTCACCTGGTGGACAGTCTTGTTCCTGAGTGCCTTCTGCTGCGAGTTGATGATCCTCTCAGGTTGTTGCTCATAAGACAAGTCTGGCCGCACTGTTATCTCTGAATGATCTATCATGTGCATGGGGTCACACACGTACCCCCACAGCTGTGATATATGGAATACATTATGCACCCCTTTCAAGAATGGAGGCAATGCAAGTCTGCAAGCCACTTCACCAACTCGTTCAAGTACATCAAAAGGCCCAATGTATCATGGGCTGAGCTTCTCCCTCCGACCAAAGCGGATCATTCCTCGGTTGGGCGAGATCTTCAAGAAGACATGATCGCCTGGCTGAAACTCCAGATGACGCTGCTTCGAATCGGCCCAATGCTTGTATCGGTCTTGTGCCAGTTGTAATTTCTCTCTGATAACTCGCACCACGCCAATAGCCTCTATAACATCTCTGGTCCAACAAGCTCTCGATCGCCCACGTCATCCCAGCTCAGTGACGATCGGCACTTCCTCCCATACAGTATTGCAAAAGGGGCCATCCCAATGCTGTCCTGGTAACTGTTGTATGCAAACTCGATGAGGTGTAGGTGATCTTTCCACGACACCTTGAAGTCTAACATATAAGCACATTGCATGTCTTCCAAAATCTGGATTGTGCGCTCTGACTGCCCGTTCTTCTGTGGATGATACGCCGTGACTCAACTGTGTGCCCAGGCGTCCTTGCAAGCTCTTACAGAAGTGTGATGTAAACCGTGTGTCCCTGTCTGAAACAATGCTGACAGGCACCTATGCAGCCTCACAATCTCCTCCATGTATTTCCTGGCAAGCGTTTCTGTTGACTGACCTACACGGAATGGTATGAAATGAGCCGACTTGGTCAATCGGTCAACGACTACCCAAACGGCATCATTATGCCTATCACTCCGCGGTAACACAGTCACAAAGTCCATCGTGATATGCTGCCATTTCCACTCTGGAATAGTCAGAGGTTGCAACAACCCAGCAGTACGGTGATGCTCAGCCTTCACCTGTTGGCATACAATACACTTGGCGACACTTTGAGCAACGCTCCTCTTCATCCCGTGCCACCAATAGTGCTGCCTTAAGTCCTGGTACATCTTCGTCCCACCTGGATGAATGGAATATGGAGAACTGTGAGCCTCCCTCAACAGCTCCTCCCTGATATCCCCAGACGGCACCCATATTCGGCTGCCGTACCTCAAGGACTTGTCTTCGTGGATATGGGATTCTGGTCTCTGCCTTGCTAGAACTGACTCTCTGATCCTCAGCAACCTTGCATCACCATCCTGGATGGCCTTGATCCGGTCCACCAAGGTTGATTAAATCTGAAGATTCATCAATAAAGTAGTCATTCCTGACGGTACCACTTCTATCCACATCCCCCTGATCTCCTACTGAAGCCTCCACTGAGTCGTGAGGGTCATAACTACCGGAAGACGACTTAGAGCATCAGGCACAACATGACCTTCCTAGAATGGTACTGAAGGTCAATGTGATAGTCTGCCACGAGCTCAACGTACCGACGCTGTCGCATGTTCAGCTCCTTCTGAGTAAACGGGTACTTCAGACTCTTGTGGTCGGTGAACACCTTCACATGTTCTCCCAACAAGAAGTGCCTCCAAATCTTCAGAGCAAACATAACTGCCACCAACTCTAGATCATGAGTGTGGTAGTTTCTCTCGTGGACCTTTAGTTGTCTAGACGCATATGCCACGACTCGACCATGTTGATGTAGTACATAGCCGAGACCCTTGTCAGATGCATCGTAAAAAACTTCAAATCCTCCCATCTGATCGGGGATAATCAAAATGTGTGCGGAAGTCAATCTCCTCTTCAGTTCCTCAAAAACATCATCGCATGCCTTGGTCCATACAAACATCATATCCTTCCTCGTCAATCGCGTCATCGGCTCTGCAATCTTAGAGAAGTCTTGAATGAATCTCCGGTAATATCCAGCAAGTACCAAGAAGCTCCGGATCTCCGGCACTGACGCAGGGGTTGGCCATTTCTGAACTGTTGACACCTTCTCTGGGTTCACAGAGATTCCTTCTCCAGACACCACGTGACCTAGGAAGGTCACATTGGTCAACCAAAACTCACACTTGATGAGCTTGGCATACAACCGGTGGCGCCTCAAGGTCCCAAGCACCTTCCTCAAATGCTCTGTGTGCTCCTGTTTATTCCTTGAGTATACCAGGATGTCATCAATGTACACCACTACGAATTTGTCTAAGTACTCGTACAACACCAGGTTCATCAGGCTCCTGAATACTGCCGGTGCATTCGTAACACTAAACGACATCACCAGGAACTCATAGTGCACATATCTGGTCTGAAATGCGGTCTTGGGCACATCCTCCTTATTAACCCTCACTTGGTGGTAACCAGTTCTGAGATCTAGCTTGGAATAAACACCGGACCCACCAAGCTGATCAAACAAATCATCGATGTGGGAAAGATGGTACTTTTCTTCACCATAACCTTGTTGAGCTCCCTGTAGTCGATGCACATGCGTCTGGTCCCGTCCTTCTTCATCAAAAATACCGGCGCACCCCAAGATGATACACTAGCCTGTATCCATCCCTTCTGCAGAAGGTCTTCCAACTGGGTCCGTACTTCCTCTAACTCCGATGGTACCATGCGATACGGTTTCTTAGATATTGGCTGGACACCTGACAATAATTCAACCGGAAACTCGATACCACGGTCTGGGGGAAAACCTGCAGGTTCCTTTGGAAACACGTTCAAGAATTCCCGCACAACTTTCGGCTTCTCTGGTTCCGCATCCATATCGGCCGATACTGCCTCTGCTGGTCTGGCTCTGAACTTGATCGCTCATGTAGATCTGGTGCCTTTGACAAACTCGAACCTCGGGTGATCAGGCATCTCAAATATCACCACCCCACGACGGCAGTCGATGGCGTAGAACGATCCCAGACACTCCATCCCGAAGACAACTTCAAAGCTCGGCATCTCAATGATCAAGAAATCTGCATATAGCTCTCGTCCGCATATTATTACGGGACAAGAGGAACATCAACTGGACGTATTCAACACTCCTCCATTGGTGTTGACATCCCAACCAGAGGCGAGTGGTGACTCAAGAACTCTATGTTGGTCGACGAAATGTCTTGATATGAAGCAATATGAAGCCACTGAGTCAAACAACACAAGCGCGGACTTGCAAGCCGCCAGCACTACGCCTAAGGGGACATGCACTAAGTCTAATCTTGCTGCGACTAATGCAGGAAATAAATAACTGCTGAAAAAGAAAAGAGAGTACCTGTGATGACCTGGCCGGTAGCGTCGACTTCTGCATCAGTCATGGTGAACGTCTGACGTCTGAAGAGTGGAGCCCGCGGTCTGGTCTGCTGGTACGCCCCTTGCTGAGGTGGAAGTGGAGGACCGCGCTGAGCATCTCCAATCGGAGTAGGTGCTGAAGTCGAAGCTGGGGTTGAAGGTCTCTGCTCTTTCCATGGACAATCCCTGGCAGTGTGGTCATGTGCCCCACAAACGAGACACAGGTTTAGGAGCAACCTGCAATCTGTCCTAACGTGCACTAACTTCCCACAATGGTACAACTCGGAATAGGACGTCGTGGCTGGTGCTGCTGGTACTGCAGTTGGTGCTGCTGGGGCGCATTTCTCTTGAACTGCGACTGCTGGATAGGTCGGCGGAGCTGTCTGACAGGGGCAGGTGGATGGGGTTGCCGTCGTCCAAGTCCCGCATAAGCAGTGGAAGAAGGTGGCGGCTGTCTCTGATGGACCCCTGCCTGCTGCAGTCGTGCCCGCTCCCGCTGCACATGCTTGTATTCTCGAGCGGTAGAGAGCTTCTTAGCGTGGGTCGTCAACTTGAGTCCCATCAATTTGTCACGAATATCAATGTCCAGCCCCTGCCGAAACCTCGTCGCCCGAGCCACAGGGGTAGACACCGCATCCTTTGCAAACCTAAAACGCCAATCGTTAGGAATATACACAAGCATGTATAACTACTATTCATTGACGTACGTACCTGCTGAGTTTGGAAAAATCAGCATCATACTCCACTACTGACATGGAGCCCTGCTGAAGGTTCATGAACTGAGCCTCTAGCTCCAACTGCGCCTCTGGTGAGAAATACTGGCCATCGAACTTCTTCTTGAAAGTATCCCATGAGATAGGCTTTACAGACCGATCCGCTACCTCATCCCACTAGTTCCTCGCCTCTCTCGTCAGCTGGAGCGTCGCCATATCAACCCACAAGGCGGGGGAAGCCTCCGCTGCCTTTAGCATGTCGGTGATCCAGTGTATCCACCCATCTGCAGCCAGTGCATCTCCTAATCCTGCAAACACCGGCGGTCGTAGCGACCGAAACTGCTGGACCCCGCCTTCCCTAGGCTCCCTCTGGATCGCCTGAACCATCTCTCACAAAGCTGCGTCCGAAATCTGGTGCACTGTGTTCGTCTCGGCGCCACCATACCCTGATCCTGATCCTGAAGCCATAAGTGCTCTCCTAGATGGTCTACGTCTCTTGCGCACGAAAACTTTCATACACCTGAATCATACGCCAAGATCGGGTCAGTGAGTATTTCAAATACGTACTTTCCCGTCCGTCCAGTACTGTTCACGAGGCGTTTGCGCGGACATGCATTGGCCACCACTTTGTAACACCCCACCTTTTGGTGTTGTCACTAGTGTTAAAGATGTGTGTGCAGGTCCCACATGTGCCAGTGAAACAAAGAGAACAAAAAGGAAAGTGAAATGGATACTCACATATAAAGCGAAAAATGAAGCAGAGAGACAAAAATACAACTCACAAGCCCGCTCCAACCTACAACCAAAAGTACAAAAGGAGAACCACGAGGGCACTCATGAGCAGACCGTGCTCAACGCCTGACGTCCCGAGTCGAAAACTGCGACCCTAACATCTCCGGATAAACCTGTACGTCACCTAGGTGGACACCAGTTGTACCACGCTCAGAGGAGTAGACGATATCTAAACAACATCATAGTAATATTAGTGCGGAAAGTAAATGTGAGCAGCAGTTAAAGTAGCATGATACTGAAAGGCATCATGTGATAAGCATTTTAATGACTCGACTACTGTAAGAGGGTAACTGCTACTGTAAACCAATCCTAGGCCGTGAACTTATGAAGGGGAGCACGGTGTGCGTCTCGAAGCTACTTGGACCGCGAGGGATGCGATCTCGGACCGAGTCCAAAAGTAGAAAGTACCGTATCGAAAGAGCTATAACACTATGGCCTGTGGCGGGGCTCCAGGACCCATCAAGATGGCCGTCCCTGTCTGTCCCCGGACTCAGGACCCATTAGAATGATGGACGTCCCCCCTAACATAGGGGCTATAGATCAGGTCCCAGTTGCTCCCGTACTCCTTCGATCATAAGTTTCCCTGTACTCGATGAGTCAAGTGGAAAGTAACCATTTTATTAATTGTTAGTGTCGTGAGGTGTCATAAGTTACAATATGGGACGACCACATCGTCAAGTCATGAGACAACATGTCATGTCAGGAATCTTCCTCAAGATATCCCACAGTCGGGTATGAAACCACCCATGGACTACGCAAGTTAACCACAATATGGAACCTCAGGGTACTAGCAAGCTCAAGGGACAACACAATAATAATACTGGCAGGTGATAAGTAGCATGGATGTTTCTCATGGCATGACATGTCAAACTGAACTGTAAATAAAGCAGGAAACCGGATTTAAACGAAGAAAACACAACATTTAATAAATCATGAAAGCTCGAAAGTCAACCACACCATGTCTCTAGAGACTCTAGGCCATTTGGGATCAGAACAGGGGTTTCTCATCATATAGTGGGGCACCCATGCCTACGACAAAATCCACGGGGTTCCTAGCAAGGGACTGGGGCTACGGGTCAAAACATCGGGGCTCCTATCCAAGTAAATCTCTACAATAACCCAAAATCAGTGAGAGAACCCTTAGTCAACTTAATGGCATCAGGAAAAGTAGTAAGTCGCATGTGCAGTCAACACAGGCCGCAAGCAAAAGGGGCAGCAACAAGTTATTTCAGCGAGGAAAAGGTCAGCCGCAGCTAAGGTGCCACCGATCCTAGGGTCAGCAAGCAAAAAGGGGCAACCTGCAAGCCAACACAACCCCAAGGGCACCCCGTGACTCTACAACGAGCGGGCGAGGGAACACTACCCACTAAAATTAACGTAGGGACTCGAACCCTACACCGCTCTTCCCTGTATCATCCTTTCCCATAGAAAAACCCCATTTTTATACCGAAAACCCAATAGCTCGTCTCGAAGAAACATGCAAGAGAACTAAAGAAACGAAACTGAAAAGAAAAGGGATACGGTCTATTGAAACCGAGTAGAATGACCAGACATGGTAGAGGAATCAAGGGCACACCAGCTTGTTCAAAATTTCAGTGCGACAATCCCAGATCCACAAGAAAATAGCAGCTGCTTTGAAGAAAATTGGAGAAAAACTTACCGAAGAGCAACCGAGAGGAAGGGGGAGATAGAGATTAAATAACAACGGAACCGCCTCAGAGGGCCTGCGGCGAGGCGACAGGCGGCAAGGTCACCGTCGCTTCAGATGGAGGGGAGAGGGGGACGAGACATGCCGCAGAGAAGTGACGAAGGCGGCAGAAGTCTCCATCGAGGGGACCCACGCGATGGGAGAGCCGAAGAGAGAGATTGGAGAGACCCCAAGCCATAACGGGCTTTGCCTTAGACGAAACGAAGCAGGAGGCCAATGACGACGGAGCGAACACGAGAGCCTTAGCGGGCTCCGCTCGAGCGCCCTGCGAGAAAACGAGAGGGAGCGAAAAATAAAGAAAGGGCGGGGTTTTATTTAAGGCTCGATGGGCCTGGGCCTTACAGCCGGTCCATCCTCTACTTAAAAAATACACTCCTCTCTCTAAAACCGACCCGATCTCACTTACCCACAGCCATCCCGATCTCCCGCTTTTTCCCTGTCTCGTGGCGAACGAGCCGACAGTCGACAACAAGCAAACCCTAACTGAAACCCTAAATCATCCGACATCGCCGCTGTTCCTCCCCAAAATCAGATTTGAAATCCTTATCCCTTACGAAAAAGGCTCGCACAAATTATTTCTTTACCCATTTTTTTCTTATAGTTAAGAAATGTAAATTGCTAGGGTTTGTTTATGCGAAATTTGTCTTCTCTCTTCAAATGTCTTTCAATTGTTTTTCTCGGAGGTTTACAATTGCTTCTGGATTTTGGATTTCTTTGGCGATCTCCGGTGAATGGTTAACTTATATCTTTTCTATGCAATGGTTGTTTTTCTTTGCTGATTATTTATTTTCTGAGATCGTTTGATCCATGAAATTGTTTGGAGGATGTTTGTTTGAAAGGAGATGATGTTTCATATGTCTAGGGATTTTTCCCTTTGATGACTAGCTCGACACCATGTAACTAGGGCTCCGACGACCCTCGCCATCGTTCAGTGTTCTCTTGTTTGTTTTAATTATTTTTTGGGGTTGCGGTTAGAGGTCGGGAGTTGGAAGGTTTTGCTGGGGGGGGGTGCTTTGTTCTTCTACAGGCAGTCGCATGGCCGTGACTGCCATCAGAGGTACCGTGATGGGTGTTCTGTTTGGGTTTCGCAGCTGACTACGGTGTCCCTGACTTGCCGACCTATCTTGTTGTTAGGTTGCCTTGTGCAGTGTTGCCTATTTTGTGCTTGTGCCGATCTGTCCCTAGGCTTGTTTGATTGATGCTGGCTATTCTGTTGGGTTTCCTTTGGGCTGATGATCTGTTTGGGTTGTCTGTTCTGTTCTATGTGCTTGTCCTGGCCATGACTTACATGGGCTTCCTGTAGAGATGTTTTGGGCTTTTGTTATATTACTACTCAGGCATGGGCTGAACATTATTTTGGTGACATAAATATCGTGGGCTTGCCATTGGTTATTTTATTCGTACGTACCTATTCGTCTGGTCTGAGCAACCCCCCTCTAGGCAGGTAGGTCCGCAACATGAATATGATCCTACGAGCATTTTCCTTTATACAAATTAATTAATTTCAAGTTTTAAACATCGTATTTTGTTTGTTTAAAATGTGTAGTATAATTTTGGAAATGAAAGCTATTTTGTAATGTAGGAGAAATTGTTTTAAATAAACTTAGTTGTTCCAAATGTAAAGATGAAGTCGATAAAGTAAAGCAACTAAATTATGTAGCAGGGACTATGCAATATAATGATATTGCTTCCTTTATTGTGCACTGATACTTTAACAATTGATCTGCCATTACTATTGTCAACATTATGAAAGCTGAGAAATTGCATAGCGCTCCCCTACCTACATAATTTAGGATGAGAACATGAACATTGAGAACAATTGAAAATACTTGCAGAATTGACTTATCACCGGGGGATTGGGAAACTCATAATTGAAAGATGGTGGGAGTGACTGAAACCATGCTTTTGACTGAACTTGATGGATCTCACTATTGTACTTTGACCGACCTGGTTGGTAATTCTCTACGACCAATACTGACACGTCTGATGGATAGGCATGTGTGCGCCTCACAAGGTGGTCTTCAGATTACCCTTCGTTCTTTTCATTATGAGTCATAACATAGAAATTAATAATTAAAATTTTTAGTAACCAAAACTCTTACCTTAGTTGTTACTTTAGTAGCTTTCCATACCTACCTTTGTACTCGGCCTGTTACTATACTGTTAGAGGTATAAAAGGTGCTCGTTCTGTATGCAGTTACTGCAAGTTCATAGGCCATACTGAGAGAAACTGCTACAGTCGCATGCGACATTGGTCAGAAGGAAGAAATGTTAGACATCCTGATATGAAGATGAAGAAGCAATGAGTCAAGAAGTCTGAATTATACAGCAAGAACACTACAGCTTCAGAGAGATCACTTCATGTTGTGACTAATGTTGTAACATTAGATACAACACAGAACAATGTTGCTGCAGATGTTATGACACCAGACTCGACATCTCCCCTCGACAATCACGGTGAGCAACCTGCGCCAAAGTCTCATGAATCTTCCTCCAGAATTATCAGAGTGCTATCTAGTCGCTTTGCTCACTGCTCTTCCTCCACCGGTGCCATTGGATCTTCGCCTGTACCCTCTCCTGCACAGCAATCCACCTCTGCTTCATCTTTTGCGGCCTCATCATCTAGACCGGTTGACTTCCCTAAAGTTCGTTCACTTAGCCGGTTTCATCGCATCCACGTCTCCAAATTTTGACATACAGACCACCGAAGATCCTCTGTCAACACCGCCGATGTTTTTTCTATTCTCCAACTTCTTTTTGGCCCCTCAGAGCTCGACTCGGATGTGAGGTATAATGCTCTTTCTCTTATTCTGTTGTGCCTGAGAATTTATTTGCTATTAAGAGAGACAGACGAGCCTCTGGATGTGCCTCAGTTGAGTTTTTCTGAATTTTTCTTTTGGAGATGTGAGGGTAGCTGAAAGGGGGAGAATGTGGTGTCTTTTCTGAATAATTTTGATGTCTCTTCTGAAGTGATCACTGCTCGGGTTGTTCTAGTAAGGGGGAGAATGTGGTTTGGATTATTGTGGCTCAAAGGGGGAGAATGTGTGCTTGGTTGGTGCTTGCTTTGGGTTGTGCCACATAATGCCAAAGGGGGAGATTGTTAGGGTTGAATTCTGCTGATATTTGTTGGCATTAGTGGCACAATAGATGGAGAGTTCTGTTTGAGGAATCAGAAGTGTTTTTGAGCAGATTGAGCTGTATTGTTGAACATAATGTCGTTCAACAAAATGTTCAACATTCGGGATCTGGATTTCTGGTTCGTATGCAGAAACGCTGCTTTGGTTTCAGATCCGATTTGCTGCCTAAAATGACGGGGATTCTGAATTGATTGTGGAATATCTACTTGAGAGATTTTTGGAAAGCCCTTCCTAAATCTGTTGCTAAATTGAAGGCATGTTGGGTTGAAATAGAAAGAGAATATTTCGCAGATTTGTTGGTTGGAAAGATTGATTGCTGCAGATCTTTTATTGTTGCTATTTCCAGAAGATTTGAAAGAATCATTTCCTATCTTGGTTCGGTTAATTGTGGGTGAGCTGGAGATATATTTGGAAGCTATTATCTCTCGTTATTATTGTTGATTCGGTTGGAAAGAATCTCGCTCGGTTGGAAAGAATAATTATTGTTGCAATTGAAGATCGGTTGGAGATATAATTGGAAGTTGCTATCTCTCGGGATTTGTTATTGAATTTGTTAGAGAGATTTTCGCCCGCAAATATTGGTTGGAAGATCTTGTTGAAGATATTGTGGAACCACTTGCCCGAAGTGATTCCTTAATTTGTGGGCTGCCGATTCTGCACGGGATTTTAGCGAGCGTCCCTCCTTATCTACTCGATGATTGAGGGGGAGCAAGTATTGAACGTGCGTGCGGTTTTGTGGTAAAGGGACGACTTTTGACGAAAGTTTTGAAGAACTCCGGGAGGAGGCCGACGGCTACGCACGTAGGATCAAGGGAGTTGATCTAGTCGGTTGTGCAAGGGGAACTTGCGGGCAAGGGGAGCTTGCCGAGAATACTCCATGGGTTGGTAGAGACCACCCATCACGGTTTGTATTGAGGGGGAGGTTGTTCCTCCTAATAGAATCGCGATAATTAGTGATTGTACTCATTGATTATTTTAGTGGAGTATTCTGATTTTCTGGGCGTGGCCCCGCAGATGTAGGCGTGCGCACCGAACTGCGTTACCAAGTCTCTTGTGTCACCTTGGTGTTTATGTTTTATCTTTGTGTTTTATTTGTCGTGTTTAAGTACTGAACTTTCAGTAGTAATTGTATGCACAATATTGTTATAGCCTTGTTTAATACATAACATCACTGCTTAGTCTAGATATAGTCCACTTTATTAATAGTGGTTCAATTCTTGTTGTTTTTGCTAGATGACGAGCAGATTTACGAGAAGGTACCACAATACGAAGATTCTGAGTTTCCAGTGGAGAACATAGAATTTTGAGCTCAGGGCTTCGTAGGAGAGTATCTGCAGCTTTTATTTTTTTTCTTTTAGGGGTTTCGTAGTTGAGAGATTGTAGTTTTTTTCTGCATTAGACATTGTACCCTCGTTGAAGAATGAACAAATGCGTGTTTTCAGTTTTATAATATTTTCTGTTTATCTCTATATTATTTTCACTGGTACCTGCAAGACATGCATAATTATTGAAATTGTAACGACATTCGAATTTGGGGTGTTACAGATAACTTTTTGGATCTTACACCCTGAAAATCTAATGATTACCGACTCACACGTCTCGCACAAAAAGATTTTCCAGGCCTCTCGCACATGCAACTAAGACCATTCTCGCATACCAATGTAAAAGATTTAATTTTTATGAAGAAACTTGAAAGTTTGCGCCAAAAATCTTTATTCTTCATCCATCAATCTATAAAAACAAATGACTTTGTTGTCTTTATATATGTTTACAACTTGGGTTTCAAAAACCACATCCAACGTGGGACTAAGACTCTAAAATAAAAAAGACGCAACATAAATAAGAGACTTAAAATGACTTAAACTCTTTTCTAAATAATATAAATAAAAGACTCAAAACAAGTAGAGGACTCAAATGACTTTAACTCTATCTCCATCTTACACATAAAATCTTTAAAATTAAGGACTCCATCTCAAATTTGAATTTGATCTCTATCATTCTTTCTGGGTTGAGAACTTTATTACCTGGTGAATGTCGATAGAAATAACACAACCTGGCAGAATTTAGCAGTCCCTTATATCTGGAGAAGATACGTCCATGAACTTTAAAGTGTAGTAGAAATATCTTCTAAAAAGTTATCGTAAATCACAAAAGAAATGTAAGTATATAGAACATTACTATTGGTAAAACGTTAAAGATTTGGAATGACAAATTCGATGTGCTTAATTTCTTCAAGCTTCAGTGAAATATTCAAATCAGTTAGACCAGGATCATCACTTGATAATGTTCTGATATGTGTAAAGCCCCATTGGTTTTAGGACAAACTTCACCAAGCAAACTCTAATCACCTCGTCATCCAAAACACAGATGTGTGAGTATCATTGTTTATTGCAAGAATTTCACAAGTCTCGAGATGCTCAAATCATATTCAAAATGCTCATGAAATTTATTAAGAATATGTGTAACATACATATGCATGAAATCACACCAGATGCCATCGTGATAACTGGAAAACTGGTTAGACACTAAATAATGTTGGGTAACAAAATGTGATTTGTTAACACATGTAATGTTATAAGGATGTGGATGAGGTTTAACTTTTAGTCTCATATTCTCAATAGCCAATTTGACGACTAAATTAGTACAACATCTGTCAATCGTCACTTTGAAAGATCTATTTTCAATTTTGACATAGATAAAGAACACATTAGTTCTTCGCCAATCGTCCTCACTCCTAGGTACAATAACTAAGCATATAATGACTCGTAACTGGGCACTAGATTTCTATACATTATTATTACATTCTTCTTCTTTTAATTCATAATCATTATTAACTTCTCCCGTAAATAGGCTTTTATTAGGGCACTGACTAGCAAACTGACTAAAACTATGATATTTGAAACATTACACCACTTTATGTTTTTGTTGTAATGGTTATCCAACCCTAGCAATTCCATTTATATCCTTAGCGGCACTAGCTTCTGATTTAGTCATATTGTCACTTATCCGCTTAAATTACTATTTAGTTTTAAAAATAGGCTTCTTGTATATGTGGCTTCCATAAATTCTAAATTTAAAGCTAGATTAAATGATTATTGCATATTATCTAAATTATGGCGGAATCATCTTATGCCTAATGTCTGCTCTCAATCCAGAACTAACATTGGTATATCATGTGTCTTCTTGTAAATTATTCTTAACAAATATGTTATTAAATTTAGTCATGTATTCTTCCGTAGTCATGCTTCCTAACATATCATTTAGTTTTTCTAGTTGGTTGTCTCTATATGTAGGATGCAAATATTTTTCTTTGAGTTTGATTTTCATCTCATTCTAAGTCTGTATATGTTTCAGATGATCTCTTTCTTGTTCTTCTATTGATGTCTAGAAGATTTTGACAGACCCTTCCAACTTTAATTTAGCAAATTGGACCCTTTTATTTTTTGATAACTGGTACCATTCGAACAAATGCTCCATCTTTGCAAGCCAATCTGAGAAGTTCTGAGGATTATAAGTTCCATCAAACTTATGAGTATCGATCTTAATTCATCGTGTAATATTATCTCGCCCAAAGTTATTATCAAAATTCTCATCTTGTCTTCTATTATTTTGATTATTTTCATTTTTGATCATCATAGGCTTATCATCAAATATACTTCCTCAGCAAATATACTTTGCGTATCATCGTTAATTTTTTTTCCTTTGGTTAGCTTATATTCTAAGGCTTCTAGATGATCTCCTGTTCGATTTATATCATCTTTTAATTCTAGATATATTTTTGAGGTTGATTTTCTAGCCATTGAATTGCATTATCATCCAAATTTGGTCCTAGGATTTTGTTACTACGTAATAACATGCAATGTCAATCAGTTACATGAATGCAAATGTGAGATCTTAAAGACCAACTATATTCATGACTAATTATGCAAATAAGATAAAATCATAGGGACCAAATTTTACTAATCCTAAATATTTTACTGCATCACAGATCGAGACTATAAAATGATGCAAAACTAATGATATCAACTAACTCGAACATAATCAAAAAGAGGAATTTTCGGAATTTAATAATTAATGATTTGATCAGATTAAGTGAATATCAGTTTTGTAGTATTATGCAAGACCTTTAGAACTTACATAGCTTTAATCCAGATGATCATGACCGAAAATTTCACGTGAAAAGCTCGAGAAATTACCAAAATACACTGAAAATACAACGAAAAATCCAGAGAAAAAGGCGAAGCCATATTGTAGCAGGCAGCTTGGCTGGCTAGTCAGCGACTTGGCTGAGCCATTGACCGGGCACAACGCAGTCGGCTCGGGCCGGCTCAGTTGGCCTGCTGAGCCGAGGAGCAATGTCGGCTCAGCTGAGGTGATGAACAATATCGATGGCTTTGACCGTCACTGCTCGTCAGCACGACTCGACGACAAAAACGGTTCGCCAGAGTTGCTACTGTAGCACTTCAACGTTGGTGAACTTTTCGACCGATTTCGACGGCAATCTTATGTGAATTTTTTGCCTTTGTGTTTGCTATGACATGACACACCTTTTGAGGGGTTGGGGTAGGGTGTCGACGGTGATCTTCGGTGCTTTTAAAGCTTTGCGTTTGTCATGACTTGATGCACCTTTTGAGGGGACCGAGATAGGCTGTAGGCGATGTCGACGACGTCGACGAAAGACAATGAAGATGGCGGTGGGAGCATCAGTAAACGATGACTGAGGCTTCGGGTCATTTGGATGGCGGCGGTAGAATGGACCGTGGGCGACGACGGTGATGTGGGCATAAACGGCGACGGCGGGCATGTCGTAGGCGAGTTGGGTTTTGGATCTTTTCTCTTTATTTTCAAATTTTTTTCTTTGTTTTGAAAATTCTCTCTAAAATTTTGAATTTCATTTTATATCTCTTTTTTGATTTTTTTATATCTCTTTTTTTGATTTTTTTAAATTTCACTTTTGAATCTAAAATCTTAACTAAAATAAAAAGATTTTTTGATCTCTCTTTTTGAATTTTTTTGATGAGTAAAAAGAAAAGAGAAGAAAATGAATTAGGTTTTGGCCCTGATAACAAATTTGACGCATGATGGAAGTGGTAAGAGATATGGTGGGGATTCAGAGAAGAAGGTAGTTGGGAATTTGATAGCTTTACGGATCTTGCAACCTGAAAATCTAACGATCACCGCCTCACACGAGAAAGTTTTTTGGGTCTCTTAACTTGGCAAATGATAGGATTTGTCTAGAGTTTTGATGTTAAAAACATGATTTGTAGGGGGTTTTTAGGGGGTTGATTGATAAAGATTGGGTTTTTGGGTGGAAAGGTGGGGGTTTTAAGGTAAAGGAATGATATTTAGGGCTAGAGAGTGGATATTTGGGGAAAGGGGGCTGTTTTTATTAATAATAACATGAAAATCAAGGGAAACAAAGATGTGTTGAGTTATTTTGATAGGAACTCTCTCTCCCAAGTTGTCAATTCTAGAGAACCGCCGCACTCTCCTATCAAAAAGGGATAATCTCACATCAAACAAATTTTCTTCTCCAATATTCGACTCGCTTCTGTAACCCACATAGTCTCCTTTAAATAATAAACTGAAAATAACAAATTACAAAAAAGAACCCTAAAAATGAAAATTACGAAAAAACCCTTAGAAATTTGAAAATTACGAAAACACCACTGATATGCCATAATTACATATTTGACCTTTTTGTGCAATTTTATCGTTACTCCACCTCCGAAAAACCACCTTGTCCTTAAGGTGTGCATGAAGTGCGTTGGCCATCCACTCTAAGTAGGTTGCATGCCTCCTTCTGGGTCAAAAGAAAAGGATTGGTCTCCACTGCCATCATTGTTGCTCTAGGAAGGGCCGTAGCATTGTGGGCCTCCTCCGCCATCGTAGGGCTAGCCAAGGTTTCTATCATCCCCGCGAATTTCGAATGGAAGCCACTGTAGTCATTAAGCTCTTCGGAAGGTCATCTGTGCCTAAAATTCGAACTCTGAAGCTCGGGAGATCGTTCGATTGAAAACTATGGGCCATGGGGCCTCTAAAAAGTATCGTCGGGCCATAGTGGGTGCCAACAACTGTTGTCATGCCATGGTGGGCCCCAAGGAGCATTGTCGGGGCAACACGAGCCCCAACAAGCGTCGTTGGGCCATGGCGGGCCCCGAAGAGCAACGAACAAGTCCTGGCGGGTCCGTAGAGCTGCGGGTAGACCCAGGTGGACCCGCAGGACGAGGGTAGAGCCCAGCCGGCCTTGCAAGTAGGCTGCAGGGCCTTCCCGGCAGGCTGCAGGGCCTTGTCGGCCATGCAGCGAGGCGCGAGGCCCGGGTGAGAGTGGCTGGGGTCCCCACCCCTCGTGATGTCCTCTTTGTCTTCGGAATCCTCCTCCGCATTGGGAAGGGCATCTTCTCCGGATTTTTCGTTCTCATCCTCTTTACCAATGTTGCCGACTTTTGCCTTAAATCTGGATTTTCGTTCCAATCTGAATTTTTTTCAACGTTTTCACCTTTGGATCTTGAGATTGTTGGATTATGGCTTGCATGAGATCATCAAACTTTGCACTATGGGAATCTATCTACGCATCAGTCGCCTTGGATCTTTCCTCGCTTGATGCCCTAAATTCCTCCATGGATTTCTTCAGTCCTTCGATTTCACAGTCGTATTTTTCTTCAAAAGCTTTGAATTTTTCCTTCAATCTTGTCGTCGACATGAATCGTACTGCTCTGATACCAATTGATAGGATTTTTCTAGGGTAATGATGTAGAAAATTAGGGTTTTAGTAGAAGGTGGGATTTTTTCGGGGTTTGATGAGAAGTATTGGGAAAATGAGAGATTTTTATTGATGGAAAACTGAAAATAAAGGTGATACAATGATGGTTTGAGTTTTTTCGAGAGGAACTCTCTCTCCCACAAGCTGCCGATTCGAAAGGGGGCCGCACTCTCCAATGAAAAGAGGGAATTCATCACCTCTATGAAGTCTCTCACAATAATCAAGCATGAGAATCCCTAATCCCCTTAGGCCCCATTTAAGTAATAAACTGAAAATAAGAAATTACAAAAAGACTGTAAAACTGAAAATTACAAAAAACCATAGAAATTCGAAAATTACGAAAACTCCTCTGATGAGCCAAAATTTCAGATCTATCATTACTCCGCCCTAAAAAACCACATTGTCTTCAAGGTGGTGCATGAAGTGCGTGGGCCTTCCTTTCTGACTGACGGCGCTCGTACCCTTTTGGGTCAAAATAATAGGATTGGTTTCATCACCCTCAACTGCGAATTGACAGATGCCACAGTGATCGTTCAACCTGGCTGATGGTTCTTCACGCCTAAAACATTGATGTCGATGCTCAGGAGGTCGTCCATGTGCAAACCAATGGCCTTTTAGCCCTGCAAAAGTGTCGACGCGTTATGGCGGGCCCCGAAAGACGACGAACATGCACTGGTGGGCCCAATAAACTGCAGGTAGGCCCTACCAGGCTTGCAAGGCAAGGGTATGGCATAGTCGGACCTGCAGGGGGCTATACATGTAGCCTACAGTGCCCTTGCTGGCCTGCAAACGGCCTGCAGGGCTGCGGCTGTCCTGCAATGAGGTGTGAGGCCCTCAGTGATGGTGGATGGGGTCCCCGCCCCTCTTGGTATTCTCTTCGACTTCTTCGGAATCCTTCTCGTCTTGATCTGTGTAGGAGTCGTCATCGCCGTTCAGATTTGAAGCTGCATCGCCCTTGGAATGGATCTCCTTGTCCAAAGGCGTCGCCTTTGGCCTCGGACCTGAGTTGTTGTCACCGACATTGCCCAGATCTGAGCCCATGTCTTTGTTCTTCTTCAGATCTAGCTTGGCGGCATCCTCCGTCGCATCCTCCTCTACCTCGAGCTCATCAATGGCTTTAATCATCTCATTAAAGAATTGCTTCGTCTCCAATCTGAACTCCTCAAAGCATTTGTCAAAGGATTTCTTTGGATCCGCTGCCATGGGTGCCAAGATCTACGCTATGATACAACGTGATAGGATTTTTCTAGGTTTTTGATGATAACAATATGTTTTAAAGGGGTTTTCTAGGGGTTTGATGATGAAAATATGATTTTTAGGGGTTTTCTAGGGTTTTGATGGATAAAGATAGGGTTTTTGGTGGAAGGGTGGAGTTTTTGGGGTAAAGGAAGGATTTTTAGGGCTAGATAGTGAAGATTTGGGGGAAAGGGTGGTTGTTTTTATTAATAATAACCTGAAAATAAAGGGATACAAAGATGTGTTGAGTTCTTTTGAGAGAAACTCTCTCTACCAAGCCATCACTTCGAGAGGACGGCCACATTCTCCCATCAAAGAGGGATAATCTCACATCAAATAAGTTTTCTTTTCCAATATTCGACTTTCTTCTCTAATTCCCATAGCTCCTATAAATAATAAACTGAAAATAACAAATTGCAAAAAAGACCCCTAAAACTGAAAATTACGAAAAAGTCCCTTGAAATTCAAAAATGACAAAAACGTCCTTGATTGTCCAAAATTGCAGATCTGCCCTTGTTATTGCAATCTCATCAGCAACTAAGCCTAATTTTGCACACTAATGCAAAAGATCTAATTTTTATGGTGAAACGTGATTGTTTACACCAAAATCTTTATTCTTCATTCATCCATCTATAAAAACAAATAAGTTTGTGGCATTTATATAGGATTATAATTTGGGTTTCACAAAAAATCTATCCAATGTGGGACTAAAACTCTAAAATAAATGAAAGACTCAAAATAAATAAAAAAACTCAGAAGGACTCAAACTCTCTCCTAAATAAAATAAACGAAAGACAAAAAACAACTAGAAGACTCAAAGGACTCAAACACTATCTTTATCTCACATATAAAATCTATAATGAGGACTCGATCTCAAATTTAATTTGATCTCTATTATGAAGAGCATGCTTGGAACTCGAAGAAAAGAAAGTAGCCTCTTGGTGTGTTGTGGCGCAATATTTCTGTGTTAACATTGAAATATAAAACGATATCTAGATTATCAACTTGTTCAAACAACATCACCTTCCAATCTCTTCTACTTCCTTTCTTTGTGAATCTTAAAAATTAGATGATTGTTTGGGAAAGAAATTCTGAGTAAAATAAGCTACTTCCACCCCAAACAACCATTGCACATGCACACGGACGTGCAGAAAGAAAGGCTGCAACTAAAAATAACCTCCTTGTTCATCCAAGAAGGCTGTAGTTTTATAAGTTTATCCTATGTACACATGCATCTTTACTTGTAGCTAACAATATCTCTAAATTATCAGATCTGTTACACATTAACGTTTCCTTAGTTGATTTATTTGTAAATATGAAATCTTCCTCGTCATCTAAGCATTTTCCCTGTAAAATGGCTTCTTATAATGTGTACATATTTAACGGGCGTTGTTTTTGTTGGCTTGCTGTATGTAAAGGCTTGCAATTTCATCTGAAGGTTTCACCAACGGTCAAGAAGCACCAAATGCAGATTCTTAGTCAGTAGATCTGCAGCAGTACAAATGCAACATCTGAGGGGTTGTGTCCCCATGTCAGTGCATCAAAAATATTCCACTGCTAAAAGGATGCTGCATTTGCGACTGCGGTGCACAGACACAGGACTGTTATCTACTAGAAGTTGTTCAATTCTTTTCTACCTTGTGTTTAGTTACGTTGGAGGACCAGTGTTGGCTAATCCAATCTATGTCAATTTGCTTTTGTGCATCTAATCATGAGTTTTTCATGGCCCATTGTAATGTTCCACAATTACATCTCAAAAAGCTGGAGGTCAAAATCCCGTCCATTAGCTATATGGTGGATAAGTAGACCCCAGTGTGATATGCACTTCATCATTGTCTTTGT
This sequence comes from Scilla litardierei, assembly GCA_030789695.1. Classification (NCBI taxonomy): domain Eukaryota; kingdom Viridiplantae; phylum Streptophyta; class Magnoliopsida; order Asparagales; family Asparagaceae; genus Scilla; species Scilla litardierei. The sequence continues at coordinate 347,325,707 of CM061133.1, read as the reverse complement.
TCTAAAATGAGTCATGAATAGGGACAATCTGCTCGCAGATCATGGCTGGACCTTTCTCAGAGTATCCAAGCTGAGAATCTCACAATCAACTGCCTTTGTCATTCAGTTCTTTAATGGGTAAACTTTCATTTATCGGAAACTGTGATGTTAAATCATCAATATATTCAACTGTTAAATGATTAACTAGTGATTTTGAACTGTTCGATATTCAACAGGTTGGTTCTTCATTCATCCACCATTCTAACAGTATCTTCCTTCCAATGTCAAATCAATCATAGGAACTAGTTAATTGGAATGAGCCATTATTGATGATAATGAAAAGCAAACTTCAGCCTCAAATGTACAGCATCAATCTTATTTGTATATAAAGATACTGCTTACTGATTTTATAGCATCGTTAGCATTTTGAGTATTGAATTTGAATAATGTGGATTAGTTGAGCTGCCATATTTCTCAATGCATGTTTCCATCCTAAAGATGCCGTGAACCTATTCAAATAAGAAATATCTAGTTTTTACTTTTTTTTCTTGAGGGAAATGACCGCGCCCAATGTGCAAACGACCAGGAATATATATGAAAAATAGAAGAGAAAAAATGAACATGAATACAATCCCCGGATCACATTATCTGAGCCAGATAATAGGTTCCGAGGCAAGACAAGAAACGAAAACCAAACAGAAGAAACAAGGAAGACATGCGGAAACTAAAAAGCCGACGGCCTAGAGGAAGCACAACAATTGTGCCAGAAAATGCTACTCTTTTCATTGAAGATCCTATTATTCCTCTTTGACCATAAAACCAGATGATTGCAGTAACCGTGGTATCCTAAGAACTAGCTATCCTGGAAGACCTAACATCTGTGTCGGAAGGTCCAGAGGGTATGGAAAGATGAAGGTAGATGGGGGATGCTGTAGTTGGATAGAAAGTGGTTCAATATGGCCAAGGAATAGATGCACCGAAGGAAGAGATGCTGAGCCATTTTTTGAACCAAATGAAAAAAAGGCAAGGAAAGGAGAAGTGATGTTGCACCTTTTGAGGATATTGGAAGTGATGAGTCTGTCGTATAGCACGAGCTGAATATTTATTGATATTGAAAGAAGACTTGGAGGCCCATATCTTGGTAGCAGTCCCTGCCATAAGGTGACCGTTAGGTAGAGTCGATAAGAGTATTAGATAGTGAATGAGCTAGAAATATGAAGGGTTCGAGTGAAATTGTTCGGCTACTCTTGGATTGGATCGTGAACGAGCTAAAAATATGAAGGGTTCGGGTGAAATTGTTCGGCTACCCTGTGAGAGGGGTTTGATTAAGAAGATTGATTAATGCTGCAAGAGCAGTCAGTCGAGCATGTGACAACATGAAAGGGAAGGTGTGTGTCTAATGGTTGTTGAATATTTAAGATGTGATCGAGCCACCTTTAAGCTACTTGAAAATGGATGGAAATGCCGTGGCAAGAAGTTTATCTCCAATACAGTGGTGCTCTGTCCAAAAAAGACACCATATCACCAATGCTGTTGAGAAGTTTAAACCCGATTTTAAAGTGGTCTGAAACCTTGCATATGCCTTTTTAAAAGGGGGAGAAGTTGGCCGGGGTAATGTAAAGCATACCCCATGTGCAGAGCTGAAACCTTGCATATGCCTTTTTAAAAGGGGGAGAAGTTGGCCGGGGTAATGTAAAGCATACCCCATGTGCAGAGCCTTGGGTAATATAAAAAATAGATAAGGAAGGCCCAAGGCAACCGGTCCTAGTGAGGAAATCACCACCATCAGCTGTTCAGAAGATAGATGTTAAAAAGATTAAGGTTGATGACTCCAAGATCACCTCTGCGTTTGGCCATGAAAATCCCACCCTATCTCATGAGACATGTAGAAGTGAACTGTTTACCTTTTTGAAGAACGAATGAACATTTGATCCGATCGATATGGTCGATGATCTAGGGGAAAGGATGAAAAATGACATGTAGTGGAGGGAAAATGCAGGACCAAGATGAGGACGATGAGGTGACCATCACGGGACACAGACTGATCTTTCTTGGAATCAATGTGCTTCTCGATGCGATCAGAAAGTGGGAGCTAGTCCTCACAGGCAGGGCAAGTTGGTTTAAATGAGACCTTAAGGTATATAAAGGGAACCATATCTATTGTGCAATAAATATTAAAGGAGGCTTGATGGAGTTTCTCATCGAGATTGGCATGAGCTTGTAAATGAGCTTGTAAATGACCAGTTTGGAGAGGTTGATTTTTAAATCCGAGAGCAATTCAAAATAACCGAGTAGGATCTTAAGATTCCAGATGGAGCCAGGGTCCATAAAGGCAAGAAGAAAAGTATCATTAGTATATTAAAGATATGATATGCCATGATTGCATGGAAAGTTGCCACCATGATGGATGAAGTCATAAAGGTGATCATGGTGCAGGATATTGGCTAGTATATCCACAGCAAGAATGAAACGGTAAGGTGAAATCTGGTCCCCGGGACACAACCCCTTCTTGCATTTGATGTGGCTAATAGGGTGGCCTTTGGCCAAGATGGAGGAAACACTATTCAGGAGATATAAGCGGATCAATCTGATCCACTTATTACCAAAGCCATGTGAAGCATGGAGAGAAAATGATTGACCAATTTAGGTTATCGAATACTTTTTAAAAGTCAATTTAAAGAAGATGGCAGGCCAGCAGCGGTGATGACAAGTTAAGATGAGCTGCTGATCGGTGGTCATACTATCCAAGGTGGAGCGCCCATTAGTGAGAACTAATTGAGAATTGCTGATGAGTTCTTTGATTATATGACAAATATGGTTGGTAAGCACTTTGATAATGATTTTATACACTCAGTTGAGAAAGCTAATAGGGTGGACATTGTTAGTTGGGCTGCACCTTCTTTTTAGGATGAGTGTGATGTACATATTAAGTGGTTAAAGCTCAAAAGAGTTGGTATGGAGGTCTTAGAAGATATCTATAAGATATTGATGGATAATCTCACAGAAGTGTTGATAGAAGAGGATCAGAAAACCGTTAGGTATTGGTGATTTATCACTCCTAAGATTAAAGACTGTACCTTTGATTTCATTCTTTGAAATGAGCTCCCAATTCATGGAAAGAGATGTAGGAATAAGCGTATAGCGTCTGCCATTCAGCCACAAGGTGCATGACACTTTAGGGTTGGGAGCGTAAACGATATAAAATGTTTCGCAAACGTGGTATAGATGTCCTGCTGGGAGGTAAGAAGATTTTGATGATTTTTTAGCTAGGAGATTTGTTTGACATGCCATCTTTGATTAGCAATATGGTGGAAATAACTAGTGTTGGAGTCCCCCTCAAGCCAATAGATCTTGGCATGTTAAGCTCACATTGTTTCTTCACACAATTAAATATGGTTTAGATAATCAAAGAGAGTAGGCCTAGCAGTGGTTTTAAGAGTAGTATGCAATCGCTAATCCATGACACCATCAAATTTTCGAATGTTCTCAAGAATAGAAAGCTTACACTTAGTAACACTTGTAAAGTGATCATGACTCCAATTCTTGAGGAATTACTAGAGAACCTTTAATTTCTTAGTAAAGCGGGCATTAGTATTATAATGTTAGGGTGAGAGAGGTCCAGCATCATCTGATTGTAGAGTCAATCTTCCTGGAAGAGCCATATTTTCTCAAAATAAAAAAGATATAACACAACATATCCATCGTGTGAGCGAGGAGGAGGTGTATAGTTGGATAACAGGCGATGTTGAGCTTTGACCGATGCCAAGGAAGCGATTCTTCTATTTGGACAAAAGGAGAAAATGATCAAGTTTAGTAAAAGACACGTATGAACGACCGTTAGACCAAGTGAACTGTTGGCATTAGATCAGTTGGTCTGTTATCAGGATGTCTCTAATGAGATCATTAGAAATAGCCAAGTGTCAATATGATGGTTGTTACCAATCCTCTCATATTGGAACTTGGTTATGTTAAAATTCCCTAATAAGCCTTAATTCTTAACAGAAAGCAGGTTCGAATGAATCCATACATAAGCACTAAACAAATGATATAGAGAAGGTATGACCTAAGCTACATTTTTTAAAACTAGGCGGAGTAGTTGATAACTTGACGGTGTAGTGGATGGAGTTATAAAGACGACAACGAGTGTCAGGTGGATGGATAAAGAAGAAATTGAAATTATGATAGGAACTGAGCTTGGGCTTCATGGGCTTTAAAAGCTAAGGGCTTGAAATTGGCCTTGGGTTTAGTGGGCTTTATCCCTGAGTTGAAAAGAGAACTAAGAGACGTGTCTGATTAATTAGTGCGTCTTGAGCTTTAGCAACAAACTAGGCCAGGGTTTTGTGGGCTTTGGCTTGATCTGTAGTGGGGTTAAGAGATGAAGGAAAAGCAGACGAGTCTCTAGTAGAGGGCGTGGTTGCTGAACGAAGATCTTGATGGTAATGGCAAGGATAAGAGAAATAGGTGTAGGCTAGGCTGAATTGATGCATCACTATCTGGGATTTGAAATTTAGACTTCGTTAAACTTGGTTATGTTGCGATATCGTGTCTCACCACATATGTTTTGATGAAGAGCAAACGATTCATCTAACATTTATGAATGCATGTATAAGAGCTCAAGACAAATTAAAGAAGCACTCAATGAATTAATGATGAGCTCAACAATGTCATGGACCAAGTGGAGCAAGACAAAGAGCCCGAGGAGTGAAAAATGCATCAAACGATATTCATTATAATAATTTATTTGATGTATTTTTCTTTTCTTTGTCATAGCTTGTAAAGCATTGCTAGAAGCTCACACACTTAGTAACACTTTAAAAATACTTTAAAAATGTTTTAAAATCATTTTGATAGTGTATTCTAGTGGGTTCTAATACTTATATGCGTATCAGAATAGTAGTCGACTCCCAAATGAACATGAGTCGACTTCTAAGGCTTAAGCCGACCCAGACAGATACTGAACTGTGCTGAGAGTCGACTCTTGCACACATGGTAGTCGACTCCTATAGTTAGTAGTCGACCACTTAGGCCAGCTCAGCCTACAATCGTCTTAGCCGTTTTTTCTAGGCGTATGAGGGGCTGTTTGGTCAATCTATCTTAGCATTTTTATGGCTTATGTGTAGGGGTTTGGTCTCAGATTTATTACTAACATTAATGATCAATATTTTGTGAAGAAAAAATGTTTTGAGCAAAAATCTTTCAAAAGAAAACCCCTTTGACCTATGTTTTAAAACCTCTCTCAAATCTTTTTAGCCAAAGTTTTTTGATCTAATCTTTTTAGCCAAAGTTTTTTGATCTTAAAAGCTTTTAATTCACATCCATTGGAGATCAATCACTATAGCCAACACATTCATAAGCTTTAAGCAAGGCTATATGTAAAAGTGCAATCATCTCTTGGTAAGTAAAACCCTCAAGGGTTGAGATGGTAAGTTGTAATTTCTTGGAAAAGGATAGTTTGTAAATTTCCATAGGGAAGATGTGTTGTAATTATCTGTGATAATAGTGGATTTAGCCAAGTAGGACTTGGATTGCTGGATGTAGGACAAGGGGTATCCGAATCAGGGAACATATCTTGTTTGCGTTGTCCTTATCTCTGTGTTGTGTTTATCTCTTGTGCTCATTTCTGCTGCATATTATTGCTTGAGATAAATATTGTTGATTAAGTTTAAGTTGAGTAATTTTAATTGTAAACTTAGGTAGATTATCTAGAGGAATTTTTATACCCTAATTATCCACCTCTAGTGTTTATTTGCCGTACACAGGATCCCAACACATGGTATCAGAGCTAAGTTATGGGATGTTGTCAATAAACAACAACAATGACATCTTTTGAAGGTTAATCTACCAATCATTCTCCTTCGTTTACCGGATTAAACTACGGGGCATGAAAGAATCGCATTCGAATCTATTGCAAGTTCACCTCTTTTGACATGTGGAGCATGGTGGAGAACCAATACGCAGAGCCACCAAAGCCAATGAATGAGTGGACCAATGCCGAGGAGGGAGATGTGTTGAACTTTAAATCAAAGAACACACTCCTTTGTGCCCTCAACAATACGGAAAGCAACTCAGTGGCAAGTACAACCACCGCCCATGAAATTTGGAAGATTCTTGAGGCAACACACGAAGGTAATTCTAAAGTTAAGAATTCTAAAACCACTCTCTATGCTAGTATGTACCAAGATTTTGAAATGAAGATGGGAGAGTCAATTACGAAGAGCATCAATACTCTTGGGAGACTTGGTAAGAGCTACACCCAATGTGACAATGTGACCAAGCTACTTCAATCTCTCACAACCGAATGGAAAAGGATGTTCATGACATAGAGGAAGGAAACGATCTTTTCTAGTACACCTTGGAGGACTTGATTAGCAACCTCATGACATACAAGCACTGACTACTATAAAGGAAAGATAAGGCGGAAGCCAAGAAGAAAAAGAGCATTGCCATCAAGACCACATTGGAGACGGAGGAGTCCGGAGATGAGATCGAAGAGCAACTAGCTCTCATTTTCAAGGGGTTCATAAAAATCCTCAAGACACGTAAGTCCCGAAACCGAAAACATAGATTATTTAATGATCCTATTTATTTTGAATGCAATAAGCCATGTCAGTTGAAGAGGGACTACCCAATTGCAAAGAAGGGAAAGGACAAGGTGAATGTCAAGAAACCAAATAGAAAGGCCTTTGCAGTATGGGATATAAAAGATAAAGATGGAAGCTCAAATTCTTCATTATCATCCTCAAGTGAAGAAGAGAAAAAGGAAGAGAAGACATACATGCGCTTTATGACGAAACAAGACAATGAGATAAACTCTTATTACTCACACTCTAATGATAGTAATTCTAGTGATGATGAGTGTGATTGTAGGATGCGTATCACAAGTTTTATGCAAAGTATGAGAATAAAATAAGAGAATTTTTTATTCTCCAGGAAATTCATAAAGGTTATAATACTAGTTCTTCTAATCTTGCATTAGAAAAGATCATGGAGGAAAATATAAAATTAGCTAGTAAGAATAATGAATTAGAAAAGAATAATAAACTTAGTGTAGAATATACTTACATATTTGCGACATTTATTATTGGTATAACACTTGTTATCTAGTGCTCTAACAAGTTGTGTTGCATGAAGAGTAAGTATTTTTTAATATTATGCATGCATATTTGTCATCATAAAAAAAGGGAAGAATGTTGAGATTTCATGTCTCACCCCATATGTTTTAATGATGAGCAAACGATTCATTTAATATCTATGTGTGCATGTATAAGAGCTTAAGGTAAATCAAAAAAGCACCCAATGAATTAGTGATGAGCTGAAGAATGTCATAAATCAAGTGGAGCATGACAAAGAGCTTGGGAAGTCAAAATTGCGTCAAACGGTCTTCATTGTAAAATAAAAAATTTATTTGATGAATTTTTTCTTTGTTTTAGCTTGTTAAAGCCTTACTAGAAGCTCACACATAATTAGTAACACTTTAAAAATACTTTAAAAATGTTTTAAAATTATTTAGATAGTATATCCTTGTGGTTTCTGATACATATCTGCATATCAGAACAGTAGTCGATTCCCAAATGAACATGAGTCGAAGGCTTGGGCTGACCTAGACAGATACTAAACGATGATGAGAGTCGACTCTTGCACACAGTTAGCAGTCGACTCCTGCAGTTAGCAGTCGTCTACCCATTGAGTAGGCCAGCTTAGCATACAAAGGTCATTTTTCTAATCGTTGGAGGGGCGGTTTATTCAATCTGGCTTAGCAGATTTATGGCCTATATGTAGGGGGTTGGTCTCAGATTTATTACTAACATTAACGATTAATATTTTGTGAAGAAAAAATGTTTTGAGCAAAATACTTTCAAAAGAAAACCCCTTTCTTTAACTTATTTTTAAAGCGTCTCTCAAATCTTTTTAGCCAAAGTTTTTTGATCTCAAAAGCTTTCAATTCACATCCATTGGAGATCAATCACTATAGCCAACGCATTCATAACCTTCAAGTATGGCTATATGTAAAAGTGTAATCATCTCTTGGTAAGGAAAACCCTCAAGGGTTGAGGTGGTTAGTTGTAATCTTTTGGAAATAGATAGTTTGTAAATTTCCCTCAGGAAGAGGTGTTGTAACTATTTGTGATAATAGTGGATTTAGCCAAGTGGGACTTGTGTGTGGATGGATGTAGTATAAGGGGTATCCGAATCAGGATACATGTCTTGTTTGCGTTGTTTTGATCTCTGTGTTGTGTTTATCTCTTGTGCTCGTTTCCGCTGCATACTATTGCTTAAGGTAAATATTGTTGATTAAATTTAAGTTGGGCAATTTCAATTGTAAACTTAGGTAGATTATCTAGATGAAGTTTTATACACTAATCACACCCCTTTAGTGTCTACTTACTGTCCACAGGATCCCACCAGGTTAATGCACGGTATGATGGAGATCTAAGGTGTGACGGGTCTAAGTTGCTATTGGTTACTGTGTAGTAAGGTGTGGACCATTGGATGATTCGACATGAAGGACCATTCCAATGAGATATATTGCAAGATAGATTGATGTGTACAACCTTAGAAGGAGATGGGTCATGTGTAGAAGGATTCAGACGGCACATCAGTGAAGAAGGCATGTGAATGTATGATAGATTTGATTGATGAAACTTTTGAAGAGTATTGGAGATTACCGACGGAAGCTCGATGTTAATAGCAGTCTGACAAGGGGTGACAGGGGGTGTTGTTGCTTACCTTGTTCCCTTTGATTGGCATCACACTGTTGGGACTGATGGGGGTGTTGGTGAAGAGTTGATGGTGATGTTGTTTCCTATGAGCTAATGCCACAGAAGAAGAATGATGGTCAAATTCAGTTGTGATGCCTCATGCCTGCAAGAACAGATAGGCAAACATGGAAAATGGTGTTTCCAATAGGCGAACAGGGATAATGGCGTTTCCAACAAAAAGGTTGAGAGCATCGGATATGGAAGGAAGCATTCGATTAAGATAATTACATTAATTTAGTCTCATCTTCAGCAGAGGAAGCTAAACGTAGGATCGAAGCAAAGTTATGGATCATCTTACGCAAAGGGATCCGTGATAGCAAATTGAAATGCCTAATAATTCCTGCTACAACGCTAGGACAGAGATGATAAACAATGTTGCGATCAAATGTCTAATGCTCGAAGGACATCAAGACGTTAAGATGGTGGAAGGATTTGTCAGATGAGAAAATCAAGTTAAGCTTCCTGAGATTAGGGAACATGAGTAAGGAGTTTACTAAAAGTCGCTTCAGTTGCCACACCCAGTTTAGACCCTTGGTGAAATTTTTGGTCGATGGATTTCCATCAAGTATTGTCGTAATCTCACAATTACTGAACAAGGTTCAGAGGAGATCTTATCAAAGAAGTTGATTACAGCTGAAAGTGTGTAATTAATTGCAGAGATGGGGCGGGATGAGCTTGATGTAGTCATCATAGGGTAAGGAGAGATTCCTCTATGTCATAGAGGTGGGATTGATTTCCTCAATGTGTATCAGAAAGTCATCAATAGTGGTGAGCTGGAGAATAGAGGATACACGTTTAGGAGGCGAGGAGCTATGGGGCCCATGATAGCTACAACTACGGTGTGCTAGGGACGATCATGGGTGGAAGCATGGGTGATGGGGGTAGGAGGGTTTGGAGCTCGGCAGATGCAAGCAAGAGGGGGAGCGTGATCAATCCCTTGACCTAGGTTGGGGTGTTCACTGATAGGGGTAGAAAGCCCAGGGGAGGTGGACCCATCAAGAATTGTGACTGGCGGAGAACAATGATGACGTAAAGTCAGATACGTCCGTGAGCCTTGAGAAGAGGAATGCTGGCAGATGACCGATGCTAGCTGACTTCGGGAGGAAGGACTAGCTTGAAGCACCATAGAGGAGTGATTCGGGTGCATGCAGCCTACTGTAGCATTTGTGAATGTCAGGAAGAGGAAGAATGACAGATGTGATAGTGATATGAACCCAAAAATAAATCTGAAATTTATTAGAATAAACTAAAAATAAAAGAGATAAATGATTACAATTTTAGGGGTAATCGCCCTCCTAAGACGCCGATTGATAGGAGACGTCCGCACCTTCCTAGATCGAGGAAGCTTCTCATCTCAAGTATCAAAAGGGCCAGCTAGCCTCCCCTCTTATTTATAATAATTTAACTTAATAGTCTAATTATCCAAATACCCCTACAATAATAAAACAACACAAAACACCCAAAATATGCCCCAAGTGGGACGGATCTAGTATTACTCTGCCTCCGAAAATCCACATTGTCTTCAAGGTGGTGCATGAAGTGCGGGTACCTTCCGTTACAAGTAGATTGCATGCATCCTCCCGGGTCAAAAGGATGAGATTGGTCTCCACCGCCTTCAACGACATCTTGAAGATAACCACGGTAGTCGTCCGTCAGATCTGAAGGTCATCCTTAACCAAAACTAAAAAGCTGACGCTCAGAAGGACGTCCAATTGAAAACCAATGGACTTGGGGCCATTTAAGAGTGTCGACGAGCCAAAACGGGTCCTGACAAATCTCGTCGACCCTAGGTAGGGCCCAAATTACGCCGTCTGGCTCCCACAAATACTCTGGAGGGTCGTCGTCGTCGTCGCGCTACTGGAAGAGCTCTGTCACACTGTTTTGGGCACCAAAATTCGAATTATCACTGTCCGGTGCCTCGGAGAGCCTGGCGTCGCTGTCGAAGGGGCGGCCGCCTCCCTGGGGGCTCAAGAGGGGCTGTCGCCCCTGGAGGGCGGCCCTCCCTGTTGCGCAGCCGAAAAAGACGCCTTTCACTGTTTCGCCGCCGAAAAAGACGTCTTTTGCCCTAGATCTGGAATTTCATCCAGATCTGAAACTTTCGTCGTCGTCTTTAGATCTGAAATTTTCGCCGCCATCAGATCTGCTTCAGAGTTGTTGCTTTTTTCTTCTTTCTCGTCCAAAGTTGACGCCTTTAGCCCAAAATTAGGGTTTTTGCCGTCGTTTTCCCCTTTCACTTCGAGGAGTGCAAGTTGCTTGATCTCTTGACCCAATTGTCTAGAGTGTTGGACTAATTGCATGATAGCCTCCAAATCTTTCTTTATGGATCTCCTCCAATCCGCCATGGATCATTGCTTTGATACCAAATGTTGGGAACCCAAAAGCAAATATGAAATTTCTTAGAATAAACTGGAAATAAAAGAGATAAATGATCACAATTTTAGGGGTAAACGCTCTCCCAAGACGTCGATTGATAGGGGACATCCTCACCCTCCCTGGATCGAGGAAGATTCTCCTCTCAAATATCAAAACAACTCTCCAATTTCGCATACTAGGGCTGACTAGTCTCCCCTCTTATTTATAATAATCCAACTTAATAGTCTAATTACCCAAATATCCATACAATAATAAAATAATACAAAACACCCAAAATATGCCCCAAGTGGGTCGGATCTATCATTACTCCGCTCCACCTTGTCCTCAGGGTGGGTGCATGAAGTGTGTGTGCCTTCCGTTACAAGTAGATTGCATGCATCTTCCCGGGTCAAAAGGATGAGATTGGTCTCTACTGCTTTCAACGACGTTTTGAAGATAAACACGGTAGTCGTCAGTCAGATCTGAAGGTCCTCATTGACCAAAACTGAAAAGCTGACGATCGGAAGGACGTCCAATTGAAAACCAATGGACTTGTGGCCATTTAAGAGTGTCGACGGGGCAAAACGGGTCCTGACAAATCTCATCGGCCCAAGGTAGGGCCCAAAGTACGTCGTCGGGCTCCCACAAATACTCTGGAGGGTGTCGTCGTCGTCGCGCTGCTGGAAGATCTCTATCACACGCTGTTTTAGGCCCCAAAAATCGAATTCTCGCTGTCCGACGCCTCGGAGAGCCTGGCTTCACTACCGAAGGGGTGGCCGCCTCCCTGGGGGGCCCTGGAGGGGCTGGCGCCCTTCTAGAGGGGCTGGCGCCCTTCTAGAGGGGCAGAAGCCCTTCAGGGATGCCCTATGGGCGGCCCTCCTATTGCGCAGCCGAAAAAGACGCCTTTCGCTGTTTCGTCGCCGGAAACTAGGGCTGTTGACGAACAGAACGTTCGACGAACTACTCGTGAACAAGCTCGGTACATGTTCGTTTACGTTCGTTCAGGAAGCTTAATGAACAAGCTTGAACAGATTTTTAGAGCTCGGTTAGTAAACGAACAGAGCTTGAACATAACTATGTTCGTTTATTTATGTTCATGAACAAGCTCGCTAAGTGTTCGTGAACAAGCTCGTTAAGTGTTCATGAACAAGCTCGTTAAGTGTTCGTGAACAAGCTCGTTAAGTGATGTTTGTGAATAAGCTCGTTAAGTGTTCGTGAACAACCTCGTTAAGTGATGTTCGTGAATAAGCTCGTTAAGTGTTCGTGAACAAGGGCTTGAGTGAACTAAAATTAAAATTAAACACTCACCTCTTCAAATTGAATTAAACACATCCACCTCTTCAACTTCCCAGCTTCCCACTCCTAGACTCGCAGGCTCCCAGCTCTCTTTTGGTCCATTGCCATTGTTCGTTCGTTTGTTTGCAAATCTGTTCATGAACAAGATTGATTGTGTGTTCGTTAACACGTTCCCGAACATGTTCACGAATAAGCTCGATAAGTCTTGTTAATGAACAGAACGTTCGTTCGGTAAGCTCGGTTTACGTTCGTTTATGTTCATTTACGTTCGTTCGGTAAGCTTAACAAACAAGCTTGAACATGCTTTTAGAGCTCGGTTAGTAAACGAATAGAGCTTGAACATGGATTTTGTTCATGAACAAAACCAAGCACACTGTTCAAGCTCGTTCGTCAACAGCCCTGCCGAAAAGACGTCTTTTGCCCTAGATCTTGAATTTCATCCAGATCTGAAACTTACGTCGTCTTTAGATCTGAAATTCTCGTCGCCTTCAGTTCTGCTTCAAAGTTGTCGCTTTTTCCTCTTTCTTGTCTAAAGTTGACGCCTTTAGCACAAAATTAGGGTTTTTGCCATCGTTTCCCCCTTTCACCGCAAGGAGTGCAAGTTGCTTGATCTCTTGGCCCAATTGTCTAGATTGTTGGACTAATTGCATGATAGCCTCCGAATCTTTCTTCACGGATCTCCTCCAATCTGCCATGGACCGTTGCTCTGATACCAAATGATAGGAACCCAAAAGCAAATATGAAATTTGTTAGAATAAATTGGAAATAAAAGAGATAAATGATCACAATTTTAGGGGTAATTGCCCTTCCTAGATGCCGATTGATAGGGGACGTCCGCACCCTCACTGGATCAGGAAGCTTCTCCTCTCAAATATCAAAACAACTCTCCAATTTCGTATACTAGGGCCGGCTAGCCTTCCCTCTTATTTATAATAATCAACTTAATAGTCTAATTACCTAAATACCCTTACAATAATAAAATAACACAAAACACCCAAAATATGTCCCAAGTGGGTCTATCATTAACCCGATCCCGAAAATCCACACTGTCCTCAAGGTGGTGCATGAAGTGCGTGTGCCTTCCGTTACTAGTAGATTGCATGCCTCCTCACCGGTCAAAAGGATGAGATTGGTCTCCACCGCCTTCAACGACGTTTTGAAGATAACCACGGTAGTCTTCAGTCAGATATGAAGGTCCTCCTTGACCAAAACTGAAATGCTAACACTCGGAAGGATATCCAATTACAAACCAATGGACTTGTGGCCATTTAAAAGTGTTGACGGGCCAAAACGGGACCTGACAAATCTCGTCGGACCAAGGTGAGGCCCAAAGTGCGTCGTCGGGTTCTCACAAATACTCTGGAGGGTCATCGTCATCGCCGCGCTGCTGGAAGAGCTCTATCACACGCTGTTTTGGGCCCCAAAAATCGAATCCTCGCTGTCCGACGCCTCAGAGAGCCTGGCGTCGCTGTCGAAGGGGCAGCCGCCTCCCTGGGGGCCCTGGAGGGGCTTGTGCCCCTTCTGGAGAGGCAGCAACCTCCCTGGGGGCCCCAGCAGGGGTTGGCACCCCTGTAGTTGGGGCGGCAACCCCTTGGAGGCCCCCAGGAGGGGCTGGCGCCCCTTCTAGATGGGCAGAAGCCCCTCAGGGATGCCCTAGGGGACGACCCTCCCTGTTGCACTGCCGAAAAAGACGCTTTTCGCTGTTTCGCCGCCGAAAAAGACGTCTTTTGCCCTAGATATGGAATTTCATCCAGATCTGAAATTTTCGCCGCCGTCAGATCTGAAATTTCCGCCGTCTTCAGATCTGGTTCAGAGTTGTCGCTTTTTTCCTCTTTCTCGTCCAAAGTGGACGCCTTTAGCCCAAAATTAGGGGTTTTACCGTTGTTTTCCCCTTTCGCCGCGAGGAGTGCAAGTTGCTTGATCTCTTGGCCCAATTGTCTGGAATGTTGGACTAATTGCATGATATCCTCCAAATCTTTTTTAACGGATCTCCAATCCGCCATGGATCGTTGCTCTGATACCAAATGATATGAACCCAAAAGCAAATCTGAAATTTATTAGAATAAACTGGAAATAAAAGAGATAAATGATTACAATTTTAGGGATAATCGCTCTCCCAAGACGTCAATTGATAGGGGACGTCTGCACCCTCCCTAGATCGAGGAAGCTTCTCCTCTTAAATATCAAAACAACTCTCCAATTCCGCTTACTAAGTCCGGCTAGCCTCCCCTCTTATTTATAATAATCCAACTTAATAGTTTAATTACCCAAATACCCATACAATAATAAAATAACACAAAAAACACCCAAAATATGCCCCAAGTGGGCGGAATCTATCAGATAGCAAAAATGGTAGTGGAGAGGGGTCATGATAGTCCCTTGCCATGTTCCTGCATTGAAGACATAAAAAGCAGACCATGTTTAGGGGGTGAACCTAGGTTCTGATCCTGGGAAGGTTTGCTGAAGCAAAGAGGATGTCGCCGAGGTAAAGCATTTCTTCTTTCTTTAAAACACTATTTATCAGTTTGAGCAGAGGGGAAGTGAGTGAGAGGTTATAGGAGAGGTGAATCTTTCTATTTAAAACAACCAGTAGGTGCTAACAGGATGGAGGCGATGTGACAAGGAGTGGCAGGGAATGACTGTGTGGAAGGAATGAACTAGGGGATTTTTAGGTGTTTGGGGGAGGGTTGGGCTTAGGGAGGTGATGGAGGAGGGGTGGGGAGAAGAGGATGGAGAGGTGATGTCTTCATCCTAATGCTGCAGTCTATTTCTTGTCCTCGTACTTTTAGGCAACATGGATAATTAGATTATTATGAAAATATCTAGGTCCTATTGTCATAGCAAAAAAAGTTACCAACTAACATTGTACCATAATGTTACCTATCCATGACATGACTCCTAGGAATTTACCTTTTAATGATATGGTTGTCAACTCCATTCACTGTGTCATGCCACCAATTTTCTTATGTATCTTCAGGCCTAAAAAGATTCATGCTGATTAGGAATGCCAAATCTGCTGAGATTTTGTGTCCTAATCAGTTAACTAGAGTTCTTTTTAGATGTATTTCAGTGATAATCAAATGTATTAATTTGACCTGTCTTTGAATCCTTTTTGCACCAAACCACTATCTACTCACGTCACCAGGTCAACAACAACAACAATCACCACCACCACATCCTTTCCAAATTAAAATGGGACCAATTATGGAGCATTTCAAGCTTGACACACAACTAGGACCTCCTAGCAACCTGACTTCATCTTTCAGTGGATTCCTGTAACATTCCTGGGCAAGGTAGCTTTGAGTAACCGAGGGATCATGCCATAAAACCTGGAGAGTTTGCAGCACTATTTTGGTAATTCGGTTCATGGAGTTTATGCTCTTACCAAGGAGCAATCGTGTAAATACCTCTTGATCATGAAAGAGCCATGTGATTTACTATGGAGAAGCCACAGCAGAAGATGATCCAAAGAGTTTATTGGTATCACATTTCTCCAAAACTACCAATAAATAATATATTTTTTCATATAGACTTATCACTTATCTAATCCATGACAAGAATATGTGTATCAATAGGCCAACTTTATGCAATTAGTGCTCTCTAGTATGATGAAGAAATTCTGATGCAAGCATATGTTTACTCGTTGTATCATATGTACAAATTGGGCCAGGCATATAACTGTTTATATTGATTGGGTATTAGAAGTTGGTTCAACTTGGACCTTCTAATTTTTTTATGTTATTCGACTAAAAGTATGGTACCTTTAAGTTTCAGCTATTTCCATGGGGATTTTTATCTGGTTGCTCAACATTCTGGCTGTGAAAATATCTTATTTCAGCCATGGGACTGTAGCAAATGAGTCTTGCTGCTAATGTCAGATTTTAAAAGTGAAACAATACTCAAATTTTTTCTGTTTTGTAAAATTTTTTGATTGGCTTCTTGGTTAACTATGTTAAGAGAACCACCAGTGAATTTATAGTCTTAAGTAACTTGTTCGATCTATTATTTATAGGAGTTTAAGAGATCTTGCCCTTTTGATGGAAACGACTGGACAATGATTGACCTAGAAATGTGAGCACTTTAATATGCTTTATCTGGTAACTTTATGGATGAGTTTGGGAAGCATGACATAATGGATAACAAAACTACTGATCTATATGAAATTTGAATAGTACTTGCAAACTTTTAATTGCTGCATTTGTGATGTTATCACATAGAGAGTATGCAGTATGTTTACTCAACACACTCCCCTTGATTAACGACGTTTTGGGTAATATCCAGTTTAGCTATGATTTCTCTTGTCAGTGTGCCTTTGAAAAGAAAAACGAGGAAGAGGAGCATGGAAAATATACACTGTCCAGAACTAGACTGTGGGATGACAAATATTCAAATGCAAAACAAAACTTGTGTAGCTGTTGGTGGCTATAGGAACAGCTATTCGTATTACCCAGAATTTCCTGGCATAGTTTGTGTACTTCTGTGTAGTCACATTCACCTACTTTTAGTTGTTTAGTCTCGCCCTTTATTTTCCATTTCCTCACCAATTTATTTGATAAAATATAATTATCCTTTGCTGCTTACATTATTAATGGTTTATAGATGTAACCCTATAAGTAAATCATGGAGGTTTAGCAAACTTACTGCTGTAATAGGTTCTGTTTGCACTAATGCTTTTGTCTGGAAATTTACAGAAATCTTGCTCTTATAAGGGCAGATGTCTCAAGGCTTCCTTTTGCATCGGGTTCAGTTGATGCTGTTCATGCTGGTGCTGCCCTACACTGTTGGCCATCTCCTTCCAATGCGGTAAATTGGTTTGCTTAAACAGTAAATTACAATAAAGTCTTTAAAGATAGCCAATTGTCCGGAGTTAATCTCATGTTCTAGAAGCTGTATCAAGGGACTTAATAGTACGACTCTATTTGAAATTTTCTCTGAACGGGTTTCAGGTTTTTGATTGACTTGTTATCTAGTTTCTAAATTATAATTCATCATATGTTGGTGGCAATTATAGTTTATGCTTTTATAGTGGCAGAGAGTTACAATCAACTGGCAGGGAGTCATGATCAACCCGACTGATTCTGCAAGATACTTGCATAAATTAAAAATTTATTTGCATTTGGCTGTTATTAATGATCCATTATATTTTATTTTAGCAATAGATTATCACTTATGATTGTGGTTAGCATGACTTGACTTTAATTGTGAGCTCGATACAAATGCCTTTCTGGCCAACCCAGATCAGACGGGCCAACAACCCAAGGGTGCGTGGCTCAGCCCATATTGCTTTATGAGTCTTCAGGCTTGCAGTTGCCATACATGTCCATGCTGCAGTAGCAGTACAATTTGTGCTGCTTCAGAAGGGTTTTGATGGAAGACCCTTTCAACGTTGTTCTCTCTATATACTTGGTCATTATCTTTCCCTTTATCATCAAATTGGGTCAGTTATTGAGAACAACCTATATTGAGAAGGATTGATATCTTGACAAAATTTATGACCAGCTATCTGTTATGTATAAAAATATTTCCCATAGTTATTATCACAACTTTGAAGTTTTGATGTAGTGTCAAGGAATTCTAGTATCAGATCAATCTAGGTTCAAACCCACCAGGCATGTAATTTAAAAAGGCTGAATAAAAAATATCAATGCGCAAATATCCTAGGTTTCGGCCCATAAATGGATGCTCAACCTGCGGAGACATGTTACCGTATAAAAATATTTACATCAGCTCTCGTCGCCACTTTGAAGTTTTGATGTAGCGGTATGAAATTCAATACTATCAGCATCAGGTTAACCCTCACTATTATTACTGTTTCTACAGCCAAAATTTTGGACAATGGACTTTATGTAGACCAGTTGACAGGTTGGAAAGCTACATTATTGCTTAGGCAATTAAGCTTATGCAAGCATGCATGCTGTTGACTTATTTTCATGTTCAATTTGTTAGTTTCAGTTAGGCAAAAATAACCAGCTTATTCATCTAGCCCCAAAGTTCGCTCACGGCACACCACATCAAATGAATATACCTAAATGGTTCCTAAAACCGTTTCTACAAGACACGAATCCATATGATCTACTATATTCCGTCCTAAGGTGATACACACATGGTATCGAATGACAACACCATCATCTTAGCCTTCATCTCAAAAAATTAGGTTCGGTTTCATGTACTTGCTAGAAAGAATGTTACATCGTAATCATGTTGCATCGTGATGTCAGATACTCGTTTTCCACGCATTACGATCTAAAGTTTTCTGTTAAACCAAGTCTTTCATATCTTTTGTTATAACATTCATCCATGTCTTCTTTGGTCTATCTATTTTTCTATAACGACCTGGGTTTCGAGGATCATCACAAATTTCATGAATCTGCAAGTGCTGCTGTTTACCAGTGAAATCAATATAGGCAGAATAGAAATATGGCTTTACTGAATGAGTAGACTCAAAAACTCAGTGCGCAACTCAAAGTAAAAAAAGCTAGTTCTAGAATTCTGAAGCCTCATATACCTAAAAAATGTTCCACGGAATTAAAAAGTAGACTATATCCAACTCCAAACAACGGTTTATGTGCAAGGCAAAAAGATAGAAGGGAAAGTACTATGCATGGGAAGGTAAGTGCATATCAAAATTGTGACATGCTAACTCTAATAGGTAAATAAACTACTAAACATGTTATATACAATTAAAAGACAAAAAAAGTAAGCTACTAAACTGAAGTACAACATGCTAAGAGCGTAACAAAATCATGGGACAAGTCATGCGTATGAATTTGTAATCTAATACTGTATTGTGAATGTTTATATGTTATGAGAATGTAAAGTTATACTGAACTGAAGTACACTATGCTAAGAGCGTAACAAAATCACAGGATTATGCATGCTTATGAATTTGTAATCTGTATTGTGAATGTTAATATGGTATGAGAATGCAAAGTTATACCAATTATAGGCTATGACTCATTTTTGGAGAGTACGATATGCAACCCGAAGATCACATTGGACCACGGGAAGCTACCCAGGGCTGAGTCCAAAACAGAAATAGAAAGGGACTCTTGATCCATCCGACGGTCCATGCAGATACATAAAAGTGGACTCGTCAGGTATATGGATTTATGATAGGATCCCCTAGATACGGGTCGAAAGTATGGCTCTAATTGCTCACACACACTCTCTAATATGAGTTTTCCAAAACCAGTGCGTCAAGTGTAATATCATATTAATATTATTGTGTGGTGTCAAGCGTAGTATTTTAGGGACCGTAACTACTGTTGTATTCTTTCATGGTTTTCATGTCATAAGTTGGTGTCAGGAAATCTTACTCAAGATTATGGCCACTACACCATTCAATTTCATGTTGTGATAGTTATTTAACGTGCATCATGAATTATCAGAGTGGAACACAACCTCTTAAAGTTCAGGCGTCACATCTATTGTAAATATGCATAATTAGGAGGTACTATTTACAGATTCATGCATCCAACATTCCAAAAGGATGGTATCAGTCTACAACAAGTACAACATAAGAGAGTAGTGATCAGTTCAGTGTATTGTCACTGCTCAAGCATAATTCCCAACCTAAACCACTCATATTTAAGAAGTCAAACAAACTTATTTTATTTGTTTCATGATGTAAAGTAATTTTATAGGAATTTAGGGAGGCTGTGATAATGACCTAAAGTAGCACTTAAACTGGGCCGAGTATGGTCCAAGCTTTCATGGTAAATTTAGACCAATATACAATTTCCAAGTTTTAAAACACAAAATTCAATTTAAAGACTGCAATTAAAAATAAACTAAAAACATATTAAAAACGCTAAAAGTTTATGCATGAAATGGATCAGGTTTAATATAAAAAAATCTAGTTAAAACAAAAAATTAACTGAAACTCTAAAAACTGAAGTCGTTTGCACAAATGAATTTACCCGTCACGTAGAATTAGATTTGGGTGTTTTTTCATGTCTGGGAGGGCGAACCCAAGCCTGCAGCAGGTTCATGAGAGGCAAAATGAGCCACTACAGGGTTTAACATGTAGATCCGAACCCAACAATAAGAAACAATTGAGCCAAAGTCTCCAAAACACCCAAATTGTGAATCGAACAATCCCACATCAGTGAACATGGGATTGAATCCTTAAACAACTAGAAATCATAGGACTGGGGCCCCAATTGACAAGGAAACAAGGAGCCGAACCCAAACAACCAATTAACAGGGTACCCGACAGCCGCAACATTCCAAACAGAGAACCACACATCTACCTACAAGCATCAGAGGAAGCTGAAGCCCAGAGGAAGCTGAAGCCCCCAGCAACCCAAGATAGTAACCAAGACCCCACAACAAGCATCAGCGAGAAACGAAACTCCTAACAACCCAGGACAGTAAACCGAGACCCCACAGCAAGCATCAACGAGAACCGAAACCCCCAACAACCCATAACAGTAAATCGAGACCCCACAGCAAGTAAGGGAGCAAAAATCCCACGACAACAATCACGGGAATCAGTTCCCATATTAATTTTTTTCCCAAATCATCATATCCAACAAATAACAAATTCCTAACGTCTCCAACAATTATATTTCAGAATTAAACAAAAAAAACAGTAGTTTGGATTAAAACAATTTATCGTGAACCGAAACAAAAAACCACCGAAAATCCTTGCTCAAGCCTTGCGGTTGCAGTTACTTGATCCATGAGTAATATGAAGAATCGAACCTAACAAGAGACTGGAACACCCAAAACAAAAAGATCAGAATTTTGGAAGAGAAGAAAATAATATTTTTTGCATCAAAACTAAAGAAGAAGAAGCGAGAACATATAGAGGAAGAAGAGGGAGCCGTTGGAGGAAGACGTGGAAGGCGGTTGTGGCGGATTCTCCATGTGTAACTGTGGAAGTGGGCGGCGGCTAGGGTTCATTTCAAAAAGGAGCTAGGGTCAGGGTTCGGTTTGCTGTCAAAAAGGAAGAAGAGCGCTGTCAAAAAGGAAGAAGAGCGCGTTGTTCGATTTGGTGAAGGGAGAAAGATCAGGCTGCTAAAAAATGATGATGGGGTTGGTCTTAGGATTTATTGATTGAAGAGTGTAGTGGGCCTATGTATGGAGGGGCTGATGGACTTTGAAAAAATGAAAGGGGAAAAAGAAAGAGAAAGGGAAAGAGAGAAAAGAGAAGAGTGGGTTGCGTTGGGCCGTTGGTTTTGGGCCGTTGGTTGGGTTAGAGAAAAGAAAGAAAGCAAGAAAGAAGACTTAAGGAAAAGACAGAAGAGAAAATGGTAAAAAAATGACCATTACATTTTCTCTTGGCCTTAATATTCATATGTTTTGTCTTTTTAATGGAAGTATTCACAATATACTTGACTTTGTAGTCATTCTGCTCCCAACCTCATCCACATTGTGTTTTGCTGCAGAAGCTGGCTTGAGTTTAGAAAACTCCAGAAACGTATTGGCCAAGCTTTTATTACCCGATGTGAACCAAATGCTAGATGGTGCCAGATTCCTATGTGGGGCAACCATGAGCAAGAGAGATACCATAAAACCTTGAAGGCTTTGCAGTTTGGAAAAGATGCTTTTTCTTTACTATACAATCAGAACAGAAACCTTCATATTCCCATTGACATGATAATATTTACCATGCAAAAATGACATTCATATTTAGCATATAATAAGCCAAATAGCTAACTATAAATCATGTTCCCATGTGCACAGTGAGTAAACCTAGATTGTCTTTTATTTGCTATTATATCTACAAATTTCAACCTCTCATACGCTATATGTCGATTTGGTTTACACTATCGAGCATCAAGCTTCCTTACTTCTACCCCAAATGTTTATTGAGAAATTAGCATGCATTGCTAGGTAATGTTCTGATTAAAAAACATTAACATTTTCACATCTGATTTCCTTATCGAGTAAGTTATGACATTGCTTAAAGGCTGCTATTACATGTAGTACTCTGGACTTACGAAGGCAGATGAATCAGTGCTGGCATGAGGTCAAAATTTTATAGTACTTGCTTCCTTAAAAATATATCATGACATCACAGTGAGTCGTGTCTATTGAGCCAAAGTAGTTGTCAGTATTGAGGTAGAATAGAAACACTGACATCTATCTCTTAGAAAAAACCCATTCAGGAGGGCTATCATTACAATTTAGCTGGTACTCAATAGCAGATGATTGAGGTAGAATAGAAACACTGACATCTATCTCTTAGAAAAAAACCCATTCAGGAGGGCTATCATTACAATTTAGCTGGTACTCAATAGCAGATGGAAATATATGTAAGGAACTATGTCAATCTCTGAGGTCTGAACTTTTCAAAGTACATATATGAGATACCTACTGTTAAGGAAAAATGACAGCTGACGTGTTTATATCTCCTACAGACATTTCATATAAACTTCATATTCCAAGCATAGAAAACCCTAGAGAAAGACTGACCATAAGACTTTGGTGTAGTCCAGACCAAGTTTTGTTTGGGAACAAAAATTCTGGAAGCCGGGAACTTAACACGAGTTTGTCATGGCAAAAGAAAAAACCAAACGGGCTATTTTCTACACTAAACAGCCTTGTGGTGAGTCAGATGGTCATAATCATGGGCTCATAATATAATATATCAGAGGCGACGGCAAAAGCTAGGACAAGGGGTGGCAAAAGCTAGGACAAGGGCAAGGGGTGACCAAATCAGTGTCAATTCTGTAATTTTAGGTAGGGGGCAAGTTGGTAATTATGAGGACATCAGTATATATCTGAGGACTAGTGTAATTAGTTTCTTAGGTTGAATTTGGAGAGAATTGTTAGAGATTAGACTAGAACCTTAGTTTAGTTGGAGAGTTGGCCTTCTCTCGAATTGGAGACCGTATCTTTGTCAATTCCACTATCAATAAAAACTTCAAATCTATTGCGAATCCTATCAAATTAGTATCAGAGCGTCCGATTCTGATGGCGGTGAGAAAAATTGACGCTTTGGAGGAGAAATTTGAGAGCGAAGTGGAGGTTCTCACGAGAATGATGGAGGAAAACATCAAACGATAGATGAAAGATTTTCGTTGATGGAATTCTGGATGGAATCATCGATGTAATCCTTAGTGAAGTCGTCGATGAAAACCCTAATGAAACAAATATTAGAGATGAATAGCCGACATTCACCTGAGGTGGGGGCTACGAAGATAGATCTAGACGGAGATGAAGACAACGTCGGAGATCTAAGGTAAAAGATGGGATCTTTGGACAAGAACAAGTGAAAAGTCGTTACCTTTGAGGAAGATCTCTAATCGAACGATAAATTACGTGTGTGGTGAAAACCCCCAAACTCATGGAGGATCGGTCGAAGAAGAATAGCACACACGGGCCTTGCAGCAACTCCCGGGGGCGGCGGCCCCTGGGGCAACACTAGGGTCCCCGCATCCCCGGTACTGGCTGCCAGGGGCCCCCTACGGCCCATGGGAGGAATCCCAATGGCCACGCAGCCCCTGGTCTGAGTGCCAGGGGCCATGCGGCCCATGTGGTACAGTTGGGGGCCCACCAAAGGTCGAATCCTGGGGGGTTTCAGCGATCCCGAAGATGACTATCGGGGCTTTGATGTGGCGGTGGAGACCCAGATTTGGTTGATGACTAATAGGGGGAACGACATGGCAGGAGGAGTCCTGTTGAAGGATTCTATTGTGCCCATAGCGTCACAACAGAACGTCTACCAGTCGTTTCACTTCGGGTAGCCTAGAGGGAGAACATGACAAGGGAACTTTGGCATCGATAGTAGGATCCGAAAGCTGAAGATGTTGATTTTTGGAGGATGACCCTTATGGATGGGTTTTACCATGCAGAGAGGTGCTTCTCTATGAACCATCTGACAGTGAAAGAGAAGCTGTGGGTGGCATGTCTGTGTTTGGAAGGAAAAGTATTGCATTGGTTCCAGTGGTAGGAGCAGAGACATCCTATTTGTTCGTGGGAGGAGTTAAAGAATTGCATATTGGATCGTTTTCGCGATAGATAGGCGGTGATCTATATAAGCATTTCCTGGCATTGAAACAAGAGGGAAGGGTCCGAAAATACAGGGAAAGGTATGAGTTGCTTTTGGGCCAGATAAGAGGTATGTCTTAAGCGGGTTTGGAAGAAAACTTTATAAAGGGGCTTAAGGCAAGCATCCTAGCCGAGCTACGTCTGCTGAGACCGAGGGAGCTTCACGAGGCGATATAGCTGATTTAGATGTTGGAGGACAGGAACACTATGGAGTGTGATGCCAAGAAAGTGTTGAATGGGGTCACCTCTTGCACTAATGCTGTAATGGGGATACAGAAATCTCAGTTAAGAAGGGTTCAAACAAGCCATGAGAAGAACAGTAAGCCCCTACCCGATAATAAGTTGAAGCGCCTAACCGAGACAGGGATTCAGAATAAACACACCAAGTGTTCATGCTTCCGATGTGACGAGAAGTTTGACACGAGACATCGTTGTCGGGATCGTGCTCTTCAGGTGTTGATTGTCGAGGATGACGAAGGTGAGGACATCACAGCTGAAGAGGACGAGGGAGAAGGGGACGAGCACCTTTATTTGGAGTCGTACTTTCTCCCTTGGATTTCAGAATTCCACCTTTAGATCAAGATGATTCTACGGGAAAAGTAATGATGAGCTTATAACATATCAGAGGCGGTGGCAAAAGCTAGGGCAATGGGTGGAAAAACAACAACAAAGGCGGCAAACCAGTGGCAGATCTGTAATTTTGGGTACATGGGCAACTTTGTAATTATGGGAAAATCAATTTATTATTTATATAGGGGTTAGGGTAATCAGTTTCTTAGGTTGAATTTGGAGAGAATTGTTCGAGATGAGAGTAGAACCCTAGTTTATGGGATACTTGGCATTCCTCTCGAATTGGAGGCCGTATCTTTGGCAATTCCAGTATCTATCAATAAAAACCCTAATTTTACCCCTAAATCAATTGCAATCCTATAATATAACGTCAACAAATTGTTTTGTAGCATTTTTCTATCTTCGGTAAGATTAACAATGTACAAAATGTAACCTTCGGTGTCATGTGGGTTAGCTGAGTTCAAAGCTCTATTATTGAATTACGTCATAATTTCATGTTTGGGCCGGGAATCATATTATAGACGTGGGATTCAGGAATGAGCATCCAACCTCTTCCTAACTGCTATAGCTGCCCCCCCCCCCCCCCCCCCCCCCCCAAAAAAAAAAAAAAGCTATGCCCCTGTGTGTTGGGTGTGGGTTTCCATACTGATCAAAGTGGATCCTTTGTCACCCCCAATGCTAGTATTGAAGTAACTGTTTTTTCAAACATTGGTAAAGTTCTGCGGTTTAATTTTTACAGTTCTATATGTACGTTGCACTACGTGATGTGACCTTCTTCGTACTGCGTCAGTTTTGTTTTGGGCAAGTTATTTTTGTTTGTGTTATTACTTTTTTATATAATAAATTACGATATCCATCATGTATAATAGGTTGCTGAAATAAGTCGCGTATTGCAAAGTGGTGGTGTCTTTGTAGCAACTACTTTTCTATCAACTCCCTTGAACAATCCATTCCCTTCTGAAACATCGAGGTCGCTCAGACAGGTAACTAATTTTTCACTTCTTATTTATTGCGTGGAAGTGGATATTGGCGAGGAGGCTGACATGCAGTTATTTCTTGCAGTTCTTTGGTCAAGTGACAAACAGCTATGCCTATTTTACAGAGAGAGAGATTGAGGACTTGTGCAAGTCTTGTGGTCTCGTCAATTATACAAGCAAAGTACAAAGGGCTTTCATAATGTTCTCGGCACAGAAGCCATGACACTAGAGTTGGAATTCTACTGAACAGTACATTGTTAATACATCACCCTGTATAGTTACTTGTACTAAAAAAATTATCTTTAAAGGGGTTGACTGGGCTTAATGGTTCAGGAGCTGAGTCACAACATTTTATACTAAGTTGTTATTAACAATTGGGAAACTACCATACACTAAATTGTTTCTACTTCATTCTTTGTATTTACTTGTATAAAGAAGTTACAATTTAGGGTTGTGTCAATGCCTATGCTTTCAGTACTTGGATTTTTTGGGCTCGATTTATGTTAATGGTGGAGACATGGAAGATCAATTATCATCAGTTTGCTTGTGGATTTTCTATCGTTGAATAAAATTTCTAACATCAGAATGTTTACTTTTGTAATCAACTCAAATTCAAATGGAATGAGAGAACTTACTGCTTATGTGATCAATCACCATTTTTTGATGCGTCTGTAGTCTCAAAAGTGATTGCATGTGTACTGGACTGTATGTTTAAATTATTACCACTGTTTGATTACAAGGGAGGAGGAGGGAAGTGCAGGTAACCATGAAATCAGGACAGTCAATTGCATGTCATTGCTCCGTCACTGAAGGGAAACCAAAGGAACAAAAGCAAGACGATTGATGAAATATACCTAATTTATCAAACTACATAGAACCATTTGAATTCAGTTTGTATTTATTTTCACTTTTCTTTTATCTTATTATTATTTATTCCATGCAGCTTCTGTGTAAATCAAAGGCAGCCTATTTTTCTTTTTTTTGCATGATACTAACCGTGTTCATGTTTAGATATTTCTTTTGTAGAGTAGGTCACAGAAATGACTGAATACCGCATTGCAAACTTGTTATGATCTGGCATTGGGCTGGAGGATAAAATGGCTGCTTTCAGATTGTCTCTGTAAGGTATGCTGCCTTCACACGGGTTTTCTCTGCCATATGACGAAGTTGTCGCAATAATGCTGCCTTTTTTTATTACTTTGTCTTGCCTTCTTATCCTTTTTATCCACTGAGCAGGCAACACATTTTCTTTCATACTGCTTTGGCTTTTGATAGATGAAGTTGCAGAAAAGAAAAGGCATGCCACTGGCCTGGAGGACGAGAAACTGTATGACAGCAAACATTTCGTTTTAATATTCTGGTCGGTTAGCATTATGCACATAAATCCTTACAGCATTCCACAAACGGATTAGTTGCTGATACTCAATTGTATTAGTCATATTTAATCAAGGGGCACCATAGATTGCTGAACTGGACTAATGCAGAAAGTAGAAAGACAAACATCTAGAGACCAGCATAAAAACCAAATGAAAAATCTAAAATGCAAGTCTTAGAGGTGTTGGAATTAGTGATACAAAACGCCCAAAATAATCCAGGATTAATCCAGGATTTATTTAGGTCTTTTTTGGGATTTTTTGGAATGTAAAATTCTAGTATTTAACGGACTGTTCTCATGAAATGTAAAAAGCTCATACATGGGAAGCCCACGCATGTGGCGAACGCGTGCAGCTGATGCCAGCAACCCGCACAGCCTAACAACGCGACCGAGTCCAATGTATTAGTAGCTGATGCACGCTCGCTGTGTGTAGAGTTTTGGGGGAAAATAGTGATTAGCCCTACAAGATGGCTAACCCCTCATATATATATTATCCCTTTCTTTACTTTACACACACACCCAATACACTAACTCACAATACTCCCCCTCAAGATGAGCAAAAGATATTTATCATGCCCATCTTGTTACAAGCATCCTCTACTCCTTTAGAGTTCAACCCCTTTGTAAGACAATCAGCTAGTTGCTGTCCAGAAGTAATGTAGGAGATCTCCAACTGTTTCTTGTCCAGTCTTTCTTTAATGAAGAACCTGTCAATCTCTATGTGCTTCGTTCTATCATGTTGCACTGGGTTGTTGGCAATATTAATTGCAGACTTGTTATCACACAACAATCACAATGGTCCTTCTCTCAGCAGGCGTAGCTCATGTATGAGTGATCTCAACCAGATCATCTCACAGGTACTATGCACCATAGCACGATACTCTGCCTCTGCAGTGGAACGAGCCACCAAATCCTGCTTCTTGCGGCGCCAAGAGACCAAGTTGCCCCCAACAAACACACAGTAGCCCGAGGTCGATCTCCTATCATCTAGGCAACTGGCCCAATCCGCATCACAGTAGCCTGTCACATTCATGTGACCATGACTACCAAATAGTATGCCTTTTCCTGGACTATTCTTCAGATACCTCAGTATCCTGAAGACTGTCTCCATATGTCCAGTCCTAGGATCATGCATGTATCTACTTACCACACTGATAGCATAGGCAATGTCAGGTCTGGTATGACATAAGTAGATAAGGCGTCCAACAAGTCTCTGGTACCTTTCTTTGTCTACTGGCTCCCCTGATTGTGAATGCAACCTATGATTCTGATCAATAGGAGTGACTGCTGGACGACATCCTAACATACCAGTCTCAGCCAGTAAATCCAGGGCATACTTCCTCTGTGAGAGAACTATACCCTTCCTGGACCTGGCAATCTCCAGTCCAAGGAAATACCCCAACTGTCCAAGGTCCTTGACCTCAAACTCTCTCGCCAGCCTCACCTTCAAGTGAGAGATTCCCTCCTCATCATCTCCAGTGATAATAATATCATCAACATACACATCCAAAAGAGTAATCCGCTGTCCTGAATGTCTATAGAATACAGTATGATCACCATTACTCTGCTTGTAACCCATAGTGATGACTGCACGCCTGAATCTGTCGAACCATGCCCTTGGAGATTGCTTCAGCCCATACAAAGACTTGTCCAGTCTGCACATCTTTCCCATCGTCTGTTGTGTGCTAAAGCCAGGTGGAACCTCCATGTATACCTCCTCCTGTAAGTCTCCATGCAAGAAGGCATTTTTTACATCCAACTGATGCAATTTCCATCCAAAATTCGCTGCATAGGATATCAGTACTCTCACAGTACTCATCTTTGCCACTGGGGCAAATGTCTCATCATAATCAATCCCATAAGTCTGACTGTAGCCCTTGGCAACCAGCCTCGCCTTGTACCTGTCCACCTTTCCTTCTGAAGTTTGTTTTATTGTGAAGACCCACTTGCAGCCCACAGCTTTCTTCCCTGCTGGAAGTGAGACAAGTCTCCATGTCTTGTTCTTCTCCAGTGCCTCAAGTTCTTCGAGCATTGCTTTCTTCCACTGGGGATGTTGCTTTGCCACTCGCCAATCACTTGGTATAGGGATAGACTGTAAGGATGCAATGATAGCCCTATATGCAGGAGTGAGAGAGGCATAGGAGACATGATTAGCAATATCAGTCTCATATCCATACCGTACAGGAGGCCTGCCGGCATTGATACGAGGCTCCCTACGAGATGCAAGTGGAAGATCTAGACTAGAGGAAGGCAAAGAAAGGTTACCATCCGTGATAGGAGAGGAAGGCAGTAAGGAAGTCGGGACTCGAGCAGGCGTGATAGACTGATCAATCTCGACATGTGGCTGTGGAGCTAGTGGTTCTTCAGTGGGGGGTTCTCCATCGCCATGACTATCCTTCTGTCTCCTGCTATATTTCCTACCGTACAACCTGTCTTCCTCCTCTTCCACCAGGGTCCTTTCTTCCTCCCTGCTATCAGGACTAGTACCAGTCGGCCTGACGGGACACAGTATAAGTCCAACCACTACCCTCCTGTCATCAGTCTCCCCCTTTCGACCAGCTCCTCCTGTGTTTGGAGAGGCACCAATATCAAATACTGATGTAGAATCTGTCAGCCCTCCATAAAAAGGCTCAGTCTCCCTGAACGTCACATCCATACTCACAAATAGCCTTCTTTCTGCGGGACTCCAACACCTATAGCCTTTCTGATTTGAAGGATACCCAACAAATATGCATTTAATTGCCTGAGCATCCAGCTTTCCCACAGAAGGTCTATGGTCCCTCACAAAGCATGTGCATCCAAACACTTTTGGTGGAACTACAAAAGTGTTCTTTCCCATAAGAATCTCACATGGAGACTTCATACCAAGGATCCGTGAAGGCATCCTGTTGATAAGATAGGTGGCTGTCATCACTGCTTCACTCCACAATATCTTAGGTACATTCATGGTGAGCATGAGTGACCTAGTTACCTCCAACAAGTGTCTATTTTTCCTTTCAGCAACTCCGTTCTGTTGAGGGGTGTTGGGACAAGTGGTTTGATGAGTTATCCCACTCTCAGATAGGTAAGATGCAAACTCCCTGTTTACATACTCTGTCCCATTATCCGTTCTCAAGACACGGATCTTGGCCTCATACACATTTCTGACACTTCTATGGAAGTCCTGAAAACACTTCAATGCTTCGCCTTTGTTTTTCATCATATAAAGCCATGTCATCCGAGAATGACAATCTATGAAGGTGATAAACCACCTGAACCCACTTACTGAAGTCACTGGGCAGGGCCCCCAAACATCTGAGTGAATGAGATGAAATCTCTCTACACTCCTCATTCCCACACTAGGATATGATGTCCTAGTGTGTTTCCCAAATTCACATGCATCACATTTCAAATTCATTTCATTCACTCTATTCAAAACATCGGGATACATTTTACTCAAAATATCAAAAGGCAAGTGTCCCAATTGACAATGTAACAAAAGTACATCCCTTTCCTTCTCTCCACCAACGACAGCCAGTGCAGCATCCCCACTAGCTCTGTCAAGATACCACAGTCCATCACGCCTGACGCCAGTCCCAAGCCTCCTCCCAGTCTTCCTTTCCTGCAACACACAATGAGTAGAGTCAAAAGTAATGCTACAGTCGAGATCATCAACAATAGAGCCAACAGATAAAAGGTTGACTGGAAATGATGGGACATGAAGGACTGAAGAGAGGCGTATGGAGGGAGTGCACTGAATAGTGCCAATCCCTCTAATGGGTTTGGATGTGCCATCAGCTGTCTGAACAGTTTCATGAATGGTATGTGGTCTATATGTGGAAAACTGTCTATATGCTCCTGACACATGGCTAGATGCACCTGAGTCAATAATTCACTCTATATGATCTCTACATGAAAGGGCTAGTCGGTTACCTGATCCTGTGTGAGTGAAGTGGGCAAAGTTACCGAATGGCGAAGCAACATCCCTAGTCTGGTCTGCATGACTCTCCGAGCTCTCAGTAGTAGGCCTGGACTGTCTCCGCTGCTCTAGATCAGAAGCCTCAGCTGGCGTAGCCTCAATCAGCACTGTCTCCTGTCGTCCATCAGCGGTAGCAAAGTTGGCCCGTGGGCCACCGCGACCTCGTCCACGGCATCCACGGCCCCAACGACCTCCTCCTCTGCCTACTGTGCCACATCCTCGTCCACTACCCTTCTGAGGGCAGTTAAAGCTCAGGTGCCCCTTCACCCCACAGGTGTAGCACTCTCGATCCTCGCTCACTGCTGCTACTGCCGGTACAGCCAGTGCAGCCCGAGTGACCTGAGTACACTCATCCTTCATAACTCTCAGTCTGGTCTCCTCCTGTGCCATTGCAGCTATGGCCTCCTCCAGAGATGGGATGGAGGATAAGTGACACATACTCGCCCTCCTGACCTCAAAATCTCCACTCAGGTTCCTCAGAAAATGTGTCACACGCCTACGCTCCACCCACTTCCTGTGTATCGCAGCACTCCTAGGATCAGGCAGATCAATAGGGTCATAGTGGTCTAACTCTGACCACAGCCTTTTCAACTCCGCAGAGTAGGCTAGAATAGACATCTCCCCCTGCTTCAAGGTGTCGACCTTGCCCTGCACCTCCATCATGAGCATCACATTCCCTGCTCCAGAATACATTTTTTCCACCATACTCCATATCCCCGCAGCACTCTCTATGGCCTCCACCATACCAGCAATGAGTGGGACCATCGATGTCATCAACCAAGCAGCCACCAGTGAGTTGGTGGTGCTCCAGACTTTCCAATCATCCTCATCCTTATCCGCCGGTTCCTTGCATGAACCCAGAACGACGCCTTCTAACCCTTTTGACTTCAGGATGAGAAGCACTCTCCTGGACCAACTGAGGTAATTCTTCGTCCCTTCCAATTTCACATCATTGGGCATCAATTCCAGCTTCTGCACGGGTCGTGAAGGCATCGATCCACTCGAGGATCCCAACTCCTTCGAAGCAAGCAGCTTCGTTATCTCTCCAATGAAGGCCTTCATGTCAGCTGAGGTAAGATTGTCCCCCATCTCTCCAGATCCGCAGATCTCTCCTTTCTCCCTTCTTAGATCCGCAGATCCACTTCTCCTTCTCCTCTTCTAGGTCATACCCTAACCGTAAATCTATGGAGTCATCTTCATGGCTCCACCATAGATCTAGGGTTAGGGTTTTTTTAGGATTCTCCTTTGTAGCAGAGAATCAGCAGAGAATCAGCGAATCAGCGGCGGCAAGGCAGCAGCGAATCAGCTGCGACGGCGGCGGCGGAGGCCTGCGCAGCAGGTGGCGGCGGCGGCCTGTGCAGCAGGCGGCGGCGGCGGCCTGCGCAGCAGGCGGCGGCGGCGGCCTGCGTAGGCGGAGAAGGGAGGCGGAGAAGGGAGGCGCAGAGAAGGGAGGCGGAGAAGGGCGCGGGGCGCGGCAAGCAGGCGGAGAAGGGCGGAGAAGGGCACGGCAAGCGGCGGCTGTTTTTGGGTTTTAGGGTTTTAGGGCTAGGGTTTTTTGGTGTTTTGGCTCTGATACCATGTAGAGTTTTGGGGGAAAATAGTGATTAGCCCTACAAGATGGCTAACCCCTCATATATATATTATCCTTTTCTTTACTTTACACACACACCCAATACACTAACTCACAATACTGTGCGTGGATGAAACATGGAGCGGGCATGCATGTGATGCACGGAGCACGCGTGGGGAGCGGATCCAAATCCACTTTTGAAGCCGGTTTGGGACAGTCCCGTTAGGATTTTTATAACAGTATTTAAACCATTATTTAGTTTAAGTTTTTATATGATTTTTTTTGTAAAATTTGATATTACCTGTTGATTTATAGAGGGCAGACAGAAGAGACCAAAAAACAATTATTTGAAAGTCAAGATAGATTTTTTATAGTTTTCTTTTCCAAATTCATATCGAGCTTGGTTTTTTCTTGAACGCAGTATCATTCTTTGTAATACAAGATTATTAAAATATTAGTGATTTCTTCAATTAGACGTACACCAAGAATCAGGAGAAATTAATTACCAAAAAAGAATTAGAAGAAATCAGTATAATTCTTGATATCAGGTATGTGTTTTTCTTTTGTTTACTTTTCACATGTACATATTGCTTGTGTTGCTAGTTTTGTAGAGAAAGCCATTAGCTTTGCTCGTTGGTTCAACGATTCTTGAAAATTTCTTGGGTGATCATCTATTTGATAAAGATATCAAGTGGGCATAGGCACTGTTGGTATCAAAGCTCGGCAATTGGTATCAGAGCCCATAAAGAGGATGGTAGAATTGATTATCACAAGATGCCATAAAATCCATGAATACTCAAAGTAGTAGTTCTGTGAATTAGAACTATGGAGCACCACTACGAAATTATCAGAAGTTGTAGCATTTTTTATGAAATGAGACATACGGAATATTTACTTGATTAGAATAAAGGATCAGTCTACACTAAGAATACTGTTTAAATTTTAGAAAGGTTATGTTTAAATTTTAAAAGGGTTTTCTTGAACTTTATCATGTAGTAAATAGGCTGATGGCCCGAATTGAGGTTTCATTTGTTTGTGGAGAGGCTTACTTTTCTATGGAATAGAAAATTGATTCAGTCTATTTTTATTCTATTCCATGTTTGCTTTATAACTTCCATGTGAATTTTATGAGAAGGATGACATTAAACAAAGAATAACATACCTTATGATTATCCTCATTATTTATGATGATAAATATAAGATTGCAAGCTCTTTTCTCCACATTTCCCTGCGTTATGCATACCTCTTTATAGCTTTTAGATCCACTATTATAGAAAGCAGTAGTTTTTGTTAGTTGGTCTATATCTAATCACCTTCCTTATTAACATATTATTTCTATTTTGTTTAGCAAAAAAATTATGATAAGGTCTCCAAGGAGACTTTGTGGCGGGGTTTTAGAAAAAGAAACATGTGTCCAGTAGTCATATCGATGTCATCAAACGCATGCATGGAACTTGATGTGAACAATTCGAGAGGAGACACCGCCATTCCTCGCAGGTGCATGCCAAAGGATTGACATTAAGTCGTTACATCGTTGCCTTAGTTATGGATGAACATGCTAATCCTATTGAAAATGAACTCTTGTGGTGCATATTATTTGCTAATGATATTGCATGTGTTGATGATACTACAAAAGTGGTAGTTTCCAAAGCAGATTGATGTGGAGAAGTATAGTCTTTAAATTATTTACCGTCATGAAAGAGTATATGGAATGTCAGATTAACAAATCTATAAAAAGGAAACAAAAATAATGCATCACGGAGATTGATGGCCATGAAATATATGGGAGTTCTTCTCAAAAAATAAAAAATAAAAATAAAAGAGAAATATGTGGTAGTGATATCTTCGCTAGGGGCCAAATATACATCGCATTGTGATGGTAGATCAAGGAGGCTTTTATTCATTGAATCAAAGAATCAAAGCAGGATAGTCGAAGTGTTGCGCTTCTAGAGTTTTATGTGATTTTAGAATACTCATAAAATAGTAGGAAGAGTTTGATAAGATGGATATATGAACAACCAATATTTTCTTTGCAAGAGTGCATGATAATTAAGAAACATGTGAAAGAGATTACTGTAACAGAAATGAGAATTTTTAAAAACATAGGTGGTGATATGCTAAAAATATCGGAAAATAAATGACTGGCTTCAATTGAGGTTATTCTAGAATAAGAGAGAATCCAGTAGACTGTCTGGGCATGCAGAAGAGAGACTAATAAGCGCTCCAGTTATGAATTTATGATCATAATTGATGATTCAACAAGGTCCAGGGCAAGAAGGAACATTGATTGAGCAAGTACAAAAGGATTTGGTGGTTAATAGAAATGAGATGACTTAATAAATCTTAATTGAGCAATATGATTCATGTAGCCGACTGCAAAATTTTTGGTTAAGGCCTTGTTGTGGGATTATTTATTCAATGGACTTGTCCTGCGGCTCTTTCCCTAAATCATACTCATACGTGGGCTAGATGTCAGCATATCATTATGAAAACTTTTTTTTCGGGTTACCAAGCACGGGTGATTTAAATACCCTACTTAATTGGATTGGTGCAAAATCCACTTATTTGGATGTAAAATTATTCTGATTAAAAAGAGTTAATATCAATGGAATTTGATGATCCCACTATTCGTAATCGTAGGAGTGATCGCTTTGCTAACTTGATTAATCTTTCTATTTGATTGGTTACGAGTACTTGAAGATGGTTTTAAGTTGGTTTTTCTTTAAGTTATTATGCTAGCTATTTCATGTGTGACATCCGTTGATTGGGTGTTTTAGAACCTTCCTGAAGCATGGCCCTTAACTTTTTTAATGGAGTATCAAGCACCGACAAGTATACATTACTATGGACGAAAAATGTATGAACATTACAAATTACGTGGTTTGCGCTATCCCGGTCCATGTCCATGGAGGGAGCATTGCGAGAGACTTCACTATCAATGCGAGCATGAACCCTCCCCTCAAATCCCAATGCAATACTTTAAGTGTCAATTTTCCATATGATCTGATGCATAACACATACGTAGAAGGAACATAACCCATAATGAAAATCCTGTCCTTTGGGGAGGAAGCATTTTCATTGGTGAAAATTGTCATCTTTGATTTCTATGTCATACATTATGAATCACAACTCAATTTGCCCCATCCTCTCTTTCTTTCTCTCACTCTCTCATTTGTGTATGTGACTTGACCTCAACGCCTTGTCCAAAGAACATGTATGTGACTTTTTATAAACTTATGAAAAAATTCCTTATCATCAAAGGAGAAGCTCTTAATTCACAACCATGGAAATTTAAGTCACAACCATGAAAATTTTATTGACAAGATCTCTTCTGTTGTGAGTATTACTTCTAATAAATTGAACCCACATTTGTTTGTGAAGATCAAACTTCTAATCACACTTTATTTTGATTCTTCATTTGTAACTAGTGTATGCCTCCATCTAGAATTTCAATGCAACAAATCCTGACAAATCTTCACCTTTCACTTGTGTTCTCAAATATTTGACATATTGAATATTATATCAAATCACTTTACTATGCAATCACTTCATTCGTTATTTCTTTTCCAAATATTTTGTGTGTGTCCCTACTATTGAGATCAATCCATAGCATCTTATGTGAGGTTTCATCAACCCTTGGTGTTGTACTTGTACCTGTGAAAAAATCATCATGTCTTCACCTTGAACTGGAGTTATCTTTGTCTTTACATTGTTGTTTCATAGTCAATCCTACACTAGCATTGTATGCTTTCAACTGGAATTTGTCAAAGCTCCATGAAGCCTCCCATAACAATCCCACCACTTTAAGCCCAAAAGTGTAATGGCCGTGGGAGAGACCTGATGAATGTCGTCTTCCACAAGCAAATGCCCATCTCGAATCAACATTCATTTCCAAACTATAAAGCTTCATCTTCTGTCACATGCATACCCCTTAATTTTTTTGCTTGCATTTTTGAACATTATGCCGGCAAAGAACTCTTTTACATCATCAGTGCCATTTCCAATACTTGGTTTGTGACATGTTCTGGCCCCTCGCAAGTGCTGCTGGTCTCGAGGCTAATGGCTTCTAGTCCTGCCATGGTTTTAGCAGACCCGGTTAAGTAGTATCTCTCCCTTACTCTTCTGTATACCAATCATACTTGACTGCCTATCTATCGATGTGTTCAATTTGAAAAAACCTTACATCAAATCTAATTGCCTTCATGTGCAAATATTGATTAGAACAAGAACATGAGGCTCTGATGGCATGTACAGATTGATTAGAACAAGAACAGATGGCCCATGACGTGGGAAATTGACGAGGTCATAATTTATGTTCCCCAATTTTTCTTATAAGTTCAATGTTGGACTATTTTTCTTAGCACCCTTGTTAGATTCAAGGTAAATTTATATTGAATTTCAAAAGAATTGAGATAACTGATCAAGGTAGGTTTGCCTTGAATATATAAGGTAAGTACTAAAAGAACTAATCCACATGTATCAACACGTGTACGTGTATCAAGAAAGTGCAGATACGTGTGTGTGTACTCGTACGTATGAATACGGTGCCTGGCATGGTAAATTTGTGAAAGATAGGGCATATATACACATCTAATATAATATAAGATAATATGTAATATGTTTATATACACACAATAAAGAAAATAGAAAACATGTGGCATCAAACAATATAATTTAGGTAAGTTCATTACTCTATTGCATAGTTATGTTTGTTTTCTATTTGTCAAGTATAACACAAAATTACACGCGTGCTTACAAAAATACAATTATACCTGCTAAATATACAAGTAGAGAAGTGACCGTTTTCGACTTGTGTCCAACAAGTATTGAAAAGTATCTGACACGTGTCTTACACATGTCGATGAAATGTCGATGCCTGGTATGGGTATCGGAATGTTCATAAAGAGTACGGCTTTGTGATAAAAGTACCCATGCTACATAGAAGTGTATTAATCCCCATGTATTTTTAAATACTTGTATAACTTTTAGGAAGAAATAAAGCAGATTGATGGCTTAAATAAGTACACGACCCACAATGTGTAAAACTAAGTAGGTCATAAACTTGGGCCAAGACACTCTTACCCAAAAAGCCAAAGTTGTTAATTAGAGACTCAATTTATGGTTTTCACCTTTTCTCATAATTTCCGATGTGGGACAATGTGTTTTTAACATCAACCACATTAGTCTTCTTTGGATTTTGGCAACATGATAACATGGTCTTCCTTCTACCAAATATCAGTATTGCCAGATCCATCCTCTTCATTGTTGATCCTGATCCATCCTCTTCATTGTTGATCGTATTTTGATGTCATATCACATATTCATGATGATCCCATCATATGTGAGGCCGGACAATGCCCATAAATGATCTCAATTACCTCCCCTATCTATTTACTTGATGCCCATACTGTGTCACAGCTTACCACCTGGCATAATGTTGCCTTCTATAATCTTTATCATGTGTTTTCCATTTTATACGAAAGGTGCTTATAGATCATTGTCGATGAAATTCGATTGAAGAAATCTCCTTCCATTGTGGTCCTATTCATAACTAAACTTTACCCACGTTTCATTGTGAAAATCAAACACCTAATACCACTTAATTTTGATTCCTATTCTCATCGATAATTAGCGGACCCAACCACCACCATACAAGGCAACAAATTCCACAATATGGAAGTCATAGCATTGTTGGCTTTGTGCTTATATAATTTAATGGAGTTTATATTCTGCAGAGGAAAATTTCTTATACAAGGTCTTGGAATGTTTTTGGGTTTGTTGTTTTTGTGGTTGTTGGTTCATTCCAGCAGCCCCATATGGGCTGTTGGTTTGTCAAAAAAGGGACCAAATGGGGGGTTGGTGCACCAAGCCTCTCCCCCTCATCCCTATAAAAGGAGGGCAAGTGCTTTGGTTATTTGCATCGAAACATTGGGAAACCAATTGAGCTTCTACTGAAGCATTGGGAAAACTTGTATGAGATCTTAATGGAAGTTTCATAGGATCATTGAGAGCCATCTTTGAGAGAACTTATTGTGAGGATTTCTTAGGAGTAGTTGAGTGCCTTTTGTATCTCCTAATTGAAACCAATAGACGTGTTTCCTTGGTCGTTAAGGCGACATAAATCTTTTGTATGCTTTTTCTCTATTTCTTCTTCATGCTAGATACTTCGGCGATTTGATTGCTTTCGCTTGACGCAATACAATTGGTATCAGAGCTTTGGCGACGAAGATCTAGACGAAGAAAATGAGCAAAGATGGCGACGACAATTCTTCTACTCCGACGCAAACTTCAACAACGCAAACTATCGTATCCAGTACGAAGTTCAAAATTGAGAAGTTCGATGGACGTATCAACTTCGGCATGTGGAGATGCGAAGTACTTGACATCTTGAACCAACTTGGTGAAGATCAAGTAATATATGAGAGGCTGACTACGACGTCGGATGCGAAATGGATGATGATGAACTGAACCGCTTGCGGTACGATCCGGCTCTATTTGACAAAGGAGAAGAATTACATTTTCATGGAGGAGACGAATGCGAAAGCGTTATGGGATGTGCTTAGTGAGAAGTACATAAAGAAGAACATTCATAATTGCCTACACATAAAGAAGATGCTTTTTGACCTCAAGATGGAGAAAGGAGTTTCAGTTGAAGAACACCTCGAATACTACAACAAACTCCCTACAGATTTGAGGAACATCGATGTCAAGGTGGAAGACGAGGACACGGCTATGATTCTACTCAACTCCCTGCATAAAGACTATGAGCACATCGTTTCAATCTTAACATATAATAAAAAATCTATCACTTTCAATGAAGTTTCTAATGCTCTTACTAGCAATGAATTTAGAAAGAAGGATGACGAGAAGATGAGGGGCCAAGGGTCTGAAGCGCTTACCGTGGTTAGAGGTTGGAACATTGAAAGAGGTGGATGCCATAAAGGGAACCATAGATCCGAGACGAGGGACAATAGTAGTGCTCCGCGCACAGACATCGAGAGGGATCAATGTGCTTTTTGCAAGGAAAGAGGACATTGGACGAGGGAGTGCCCAAAGGTCAATAAGAAGAAGGATGTTACCGCCAACATCGTCAAAAGCGAGAAGGTGGATGAGTGGGTCTTAGTTGGTACGACGGAGGGGGTGATGAAGGGGAGATGTGTGTTCGACTCGGGTTGCTCGTTTAATATGATATCCCACAGAGAGTACTTTACTACTTTCCATAAAGGTAGTAAGAGTGAAGTCCTTCTTGGAGACGATGGAGCATGCACGACGGCGGGCATTGGCATGGTCCGCATAAAGATGAGTGATGGTGTTACACGTGACATAGGCGATGTTCATTATGTGCCCGACTTGAAGTACAACTTAATATTTCTTGGTTCATTAGAAGCACAAGGGTGCAAAGTGATTATGGAGGATAGCGCTTTAAAGGTGACACAAGGAGTAATGATCCTGATGAAGGGAAAGCGTGAAGGCAACTTCTATTAGTTGGATGGTATGGTGATGATGAAGACAACGAGAGTTCCAGATGAGCGAGTTACCGACTCAAGCTTGCACGCACCAAATGCGACGTCATTGGATGATCTTCGGAGAGATGGTGCTACTAGAGGTGATGGTTTAGGTCAGTATGGTGGAGATACTTTTTCCCCACAACTTGCACATCAGATGGATTCTATTAAAGTTTGTAGACCAAGGTATGAGAGATGCCAACATGTAAGGGTCTCGTTTGCTTTCTTTGTCAGGTGTGACGAGTCTTCTATCTTAATGGCGACCTGTGGACGAAGGAAAGATTGGTGTGATGAGATGGAATCGACGATGACTGATGAAGCCAAGTATCGATTGGGCTACTTGGCACTAGTGATTGTTTGACGAACGAGCTTATGCAGGTCGATATTGGAGCCAAGTTCGAGGAGGAGCGTTGACGGTCGATTGTGTGAAATAGACCCAAGATCTCACAAAGATGGAGATTTATGGTTGTTGGCTCGTTTCAGCAGCCCCATATGGGCTGCTGGTTTGTCAAAAAAGGGACCAAAAGGGGGTTGGTGCACCAACTGCACCAACCCCCTCTCCATTGCACCAACCCCCTCTCCATTCATCCATATAAAAGGAGGGCAATGGCTTTGCTTATTTGCATCGAAACATTAGAAAACCAATTGAGCTTCTACTAAAGCATTGTGGAATGTATGAGGTCATATTGGAAGTTTCGTAGGATCATTGAGAGTCATCTTTGAGAGAGCCAATTGCGAGAATTTCTTAGGAGTAGTTGAGTGCCTTTTGTATCCTCTAATTGAAATCAATAGAAATGTTCACTTGGTCGTTAAGACGACCTAAATCTTTTGTATGCTTTCTCTCTATTTGTTCTTCGTGCTAGATACCTCGGCGATTTGATTGCTTCTGCTTAGCGCACAACAGTTTTACCATCGGTTGGCCATGACCAGTTTTGGGAATCATATGGTTCAATTTAGATTAAAATTTGAATGTGCAATGAACATGTAGCTAATATTAGTTATTTCAACAATCTTTACATTGTTAGAATATTTATTATCACCAAATACCTTATGCCATTACCACTGTAATGGTGGTTAGTGTCATTATTCAACATAATCAATACTGTTTTTTCGGTCAAAGTCCAAGAGAGCCACTCTCCTTTAATTAAACCAAAACTTCCTCTAGATCCTTGTCATATGAGGGTGACAACGATCTTAGGATTTAATAGCACTGTGTTAGATATAATAAAACTGGAACGACGACACATATGAGTGCTCCTCCCAAAGCTTTCCAGCTGTGAGTTGCTGTCCCAAATCATAAGATCAAGGCACAAGACAGATTACACCACCATTGCTCTCCATCTGTTCCCCAAGTTTTTGAAAGAACAAAACAATTAATGTCATGTCCTGATCTCGAGATAATCTGACCATGCCCTGCTCATTAGCATGTACGTACTGTTTACATGTAGACTGCTGTTGTGCAGCTTGATGCATTCGGCCCTCGAAGATTCTTTTATATTGTTATGCATATCCCCATGTTAACTAGTATTTAGCATGCCAGACAGAACATAGCATTGCCTATATAATACTTTATGGTTGTATTGGGTTCTGCATCATGTATGAAGTAGAATAGGCTATCTAAGATTAAATATGTTTGGTAAAAGATTATAGCAATGGCTCGGAGCTTTGCAGTGTAAATACCAGAGCGATAATACATGATCATGAGAAATGTTCCAGTATTAATTGATTGAATGATTTCCCAATGAAGGATTTGCTTACCCTGAATTATTAGATGGGATTAATGGGTATCATACGCCATATGAGGGGGTGTCTCATATGCCCTCTCACATAAAGAGGGTCAAGTACAACAAGTACAAGCCCATGTGGGTTTGTAGTTGGCCCTTTTATGTGAGAGTGCATATGAGACACCCTCTTATATGGCGTATGATACCCATTATTCTCTTATTCTAATGCCCATAAACGAGAAGATGTTTAGTTGTATTTATCTGATTAATATGTTGAATGGATTGGATTTCTTTTCTTTAGTTCATTCTGAGTAATTTCATCATGAAGTTCATTAAGGTTATGAAAATTTGGTTCTAATTATTATCTTGCTTTTCTGTCAACTTTCGAAATTAAATTAACTCTGAGAGCTTTATACTGTGATTATATACTCTGTCATCATCACCTTCTCAAATTTTCGGTCTGCGGTTCCAAATTTTAGAAAATTGTCTTTAATGAGTTGAGTTAGCTCTTAAACTCTTTATGTGTTTCTTTTTGACCTCGTTGTTGGAAGAATTATTGCAAAGTTAGTAGAAAAAGTAGAGGCCTACAAAAAGGAATTAAGAGGTTAATAGCTTATTAGAAAACGTCACTGGGTAAAAGAAATTATTTAAATTTCAAAGGTCCAGAAACATTTCTTCCTTAAAAGTTTCTGTATTGGTGTAATATTGCTGTCATAATGTAACTTTGCTTGAGGATACTGTGAGTAACATCTTTAGCAATTTCCAAGTGACAACGGCCAGGTCTGAAAAAGGCTCAGCAAGATCTTCATTGCTGCCTAATTAAGAAGACCACTTCAATTCCTGACTAATTAGAAGAATTGAGCAAGGAATCCTCAGGAAAAAAAATACATTAAAAGCTTGGAAC
Organism: Scilla litardierei; assembly: GCA_030789695.1. NCBI lineage: Eukaryota > Viridiplantae > Streptophyta > Magnoliopsida > Asparagales > Asparagaceae > Scilla > Scilla litardierei. Next base: position 347,282,738 of record CM061133.1, on the reverse strand, counting down.
TGGGAACCATGTGATGTTACTAAGTCAAAAAAAAAAAAAAATCCCATAACTAGATATTTTCAACAGGAATGGGACAAATAAGCAGTCAGACTATCAGCCTAACACATAGGAGATCTATGTGGAATGCCTTTCCTTCTGCTCATGTTTGTGGCCATGTCCTCATCAGAAATGCTACTACCTGATCTTGCACAGAAATAGAGCCCGCTCTGCTTCTTGCGGGTGAACCCAGTGCATGGCATACTGAAATTCTCCGAATCTGATGAGCCCCAGGGCTCATCACCTTCAACAATGGTCGAATGAGTTGTCTCATTGGCCTCATCGTCCCCACTGTAAACATCGTTGGGAATGAAGAAGTCCGGGCCCAATTGCAGTGACTCGCATGTTCTCAGGTATGGGGATAGATCCTTCTTGTACCTCAACACATAATCCACCTGTAGAGGAATAAAACTGTCACTAGGATAATAAACTCAAATTCAGTTTCACAATGCAGTTTGATAAAGGATCACAGATGATGTAAAAACTTACGGAAAGAATTTGCAATGCAGTTTGATAAAGGATCTGAATTGGACTGAAATTAGAGAACTAGGCTGCAGATAATTGAAAATTGTAGGCTTTTGAGTAGTTATAGGTTGGGATTTGAGAGTATCTGAATAGTTGGAGGTATGTTTGACACGTGATTGGGTGAATGACTAGAATTGCTGGAGATGGTCACGCAATTAACTAAACTGTGTGTTATACGCCAATTGTTTTGATAGTTAAAATTGCTGCACATTGTGTTCATCTTTGACAGTTAAGGGTACAAGGATTACAATACGTTGTCAGCTGCATATGATAGGCCGAAGGACATAAGATGTAGGAAGTGTTCTATGTGCTATAATCGTCTGCTCATGGAACATAGAGTATATCTCCTTGTTACTTCCAGTCGGACAATGACTTCATGAGACAACTGCATAATTCATACCATGTTGATTACCTTACACCCCAGAGAGCAATGATTATAAGGCTCCTGAAGGCTCCTATCACACGAAGTACATATGTTCCCTGATCCTTTGAATTGCCTGCGCTGTGGCCGTTTCTTAAGAAACACAACCTTGGAGCTGTTTATTGTATATGACTATAAGAAAGAAGATAAAAATTATTGTAAGGATATATCAAAATAGAAGGTCATAGTTCAATATTTGTGTTCATATTCTGGTCTCACCTGAACATTAGAGCAGTCAATGAGCTTCTCAAGGTCTTCTAATCTCACAACATCATGGTACACATAGCGTCTCACCTGCACGAGCCTATGGCATCTGTGGGAGGGCACACAGTGCGGGCAGATGCCGGTGCAGCAATCCAAGCAGCAGATGTTCTTCTCGTTCTTCTTCGCATTTTCATGCAAGGAACATGCAATGAAGAATTTCTGAGTGTCCAGAGCCTCCAACCATGCTGGCTTTCTAATTCCCTGCAGCCGCAGCAAAAAACAAAATATGGGAACCAATTGAATTTCATCACCGAATTCAACACAAACACACAGAGTGGGAGACATACCATGATCACATCAACCTTGATGGAGAGAGAGAGATATATTGGGGGGATGAGTTTGGTTTGGAGAGTATTTATGGACTATCAGAGAGAGCATGGGGGGATTATATTAAATCCCTTGGGGAGATAGACTGCATTTTGTCAAGGAGTGGAGCTTGCTGTATAAAGAAAGGGATAAAGATAGAGGTAGAACGTGGGTGCTGGTTTTTAGTGCTTCACACTCTCTTGCCCCTTTTAACTAGTAAGAAGCCCCAAACCTTGTTCTTGGCCCCAGAGCTTTCACATCATAAACAAATGCAAGTGATTTGCCATTGCCCGAGGAGATTTGATTCCTTGTTTCTGGACATATGAAGGGGGATAGGGGAAAAGCATGGCTTTTTATTTTTATTGTTGTCATTTTTCTTGGGGCCAGATTGGGACATCGCTGCCTTGAGCTTTGACACGGCTAACATGTAGGGATTAGTTTTAATTTTTGCAATTTCCCCCAAGCTGTCCAGTTTTGGGGACTCGGAAACTTTGTAGTTTGTAGTGTCACCTGCAAAAGTCTCATTGATTTTTTTCACACAAACTGCTCCTGTTAACTTTGAAGGCATCTGAATTGTGAGACTGTAATTGTACAAATGGTTGTTGAGAAATCCAAATTGCTGGTGTTTATGATCACATGGTTTGGATTTTTTTGGGTTATCTAGCAGATTTTTTTCGGGTTATCTAGCAGATTTTTTTCTTGTTTCTCTCAGCAATATCAACCCATCTTATACATCTGTAGGAAGAATCTATACCAGCTTTGTAAGACATTTAAATATACACTGTATATCCGCACTTCGCTCATAGTAGCAAGTGTGTACTTAAAAGGATACCTGCATAATTCGATCAATGTTTTGGAGAGTTCTTGCCAATACATTGGATGCTTATTAAATCAACAGCTGAGTAGCAAGTAAAGTTAATTTTTTTCCTTTTTATATCTAGAAATTTGGAGTATCCATCTGAATGAATTTGTTCCATACTCTAGATTCTTAGAACTTGTTAGTTTTACAGGTTCTCAAAACTAAACTTGGTGTTACTTGCATGTGCTCGACTGCTGTTTACTTATTCCAAAGTTATTTGAGAGTACCGGTATGTTTTTCTTTGAATGTTTATTTTTCGAAATCTACATTGAGAAACACATACGATTTAATTTCAGTTCGTAACTGTTTACTGGAATTCTTGTTCTTTTTTCTGTCATTTATTTGCTGGATCGTCATATAGCTGTTTATATTGCCACAACCTCATATTAGGTTGTTATACTTGGACATAGGTCACGTGGCATTCAAAATATTCCTTCGGAAAAATTTTAACACATTCAAAATCTCCTCAAAATTTTTTTGCAGATTCTTTAAAATCAACCCAAAAAATTTTATGGCCACAATATTGCCCAAAACAAAAATTTTAGTTCCCATCAAAAAATTTAGTTCTCCAAAGTTTTCGTTCACTCTAGATTTAATTGCTCTAAAAATATATTATTTTAGTTTTTTAGATTTAGTTTCACTCAAAATTTTAAATTAAAATTTAGTTCCGCAAGAGAATTTAGTTCATCCAAAAATGTTAATTAAAATTTAGTTCCTTCCGATTTAGATTCCACCAAAATTTATAATTTTAGTTTTTTCAAAATTTAGTTCCATTCAAATTTAGTTTTCCTTAAAATATCAGGATTTCCTTCTAAAAATTTTCCCACATAATTTTAGGATTTTCCCTCCAAAATTTTCACACTCTTCTGTTGATTCATCAAGATTCAATTTCAACCATTTTTCTACTCACCCTTTTGTCCTAGTCAGCAATCCATTCAAAAACATCCCTCAGTTGTATATAGTAATAGTTGAATATTGAGTCACCTCATATATGTTTTGATGATGAGCAAACATATTGGTAATGATACAACAATTATAGCTTGCATTCATGGCGTCCGTTTTCTTCATCAATGCCCGGACTAACCATTACTCCAAACAATGCCTCATTATCAATGCCGACAATAAAGTAACTTTATTAGCCCGTATGGTACCATACAACAACTTACCTATAAGAAGTCTATGGGGGCGATGGGAGAATGGGGGAGATTCGGAATTCAAAGCACAATCCAAGCGACTACAACTCCAACTCTATATGCAAGGGTCGGGTACTCTTTAAACAAGATCTGGCTTCCTTCGACCTAAAATCTCTTTTTGCATTCCTTTTATAGCTCGGCGCGTAAGCTATCAGTGAGTCTCTTTAACAGATCGACCATAAATTACCTCGATCTTCATTTGAGTCACGTGCTGACTTAAACACCGGATGAGATTAAGTCGGGCCCCAGATACGATCCCCCTAATGATTCCTTATGTTGTGGGAAGATGAAGGCAACTTGGAAATAGCTCGGGCTTAACAGAAAGAGCTCAGATTCGACTCCAACAGCGCGGATCAAGATCCAGTCACCTCGGGATCAGCTAGCCCAATCACCCGTCAGATGCGCACACCTGCTACTACAACTAAAGGACCATCCAACAAACTCAGATTGACGGATTTACTCCAAAATATTTGGCGCCGTCTGTGGGAATGAGTCGACATCAACGTCGTCAACCACATCGACAATGATTTGTTCCACTAATCAAAGGCATGAAAGACCAACTCCCAAAGGGGTGGCAGATGCAACTTCGCTCCCAGTAGATCCCAGTTCTTCCCCACATGGAATGCTCGAGCCACAAAATTTGTGACTTTGGAGCAGTTTCATGCAGTCTCACGGGAGATGTGGAGCACATCTAGAACCTCAATTGAAGCAAAGCAAACCATTTGGCTACAGGCCGTCCTACCCAGTCCGACTTAAGCAGGGCGAGGACGGCCTATGTAGGGATAGGCCGACCTATCCAGGCTGACCTAAGCAGAGTGAGGATGACCTACTCATAACGACCTACCCCAGGACGGCCTCCGCAGGACGATCTATGCAGGATGACATACACGGGACAACTTATACTACATCCGCCATCCGAGCTAATCCAACAGCTTGGATGAGGTATTATCAGTAAAACAAGCAAACCAAGTAAACCCTTGAGTTTATTTCGGTTCCCGTGTTTTTGCCAAGCTAACGTAATTTTGCTGAGCTGACATATCTTCGACAAATGTTTCCCAAGAGGGCATTTGATCGGTTTTCTTTTCCACTTTATTTTCGCTAAAGTGTGCATGCTCACAGATCAGCTCAAAACACCTCACGTGCTAGTCGGCCGTAAGTCGAGGGGTCACTCCCCTCGCAGACCGGTCTACCTTTGTCATCGACCGTTAGTTGAGGAGCCACTCCCCTCGCAGGCTGATCAAGCTCTTAGTCAGTCGTAAGGTGTGTGTCCACTCCCCTTGTTGGCCGACATATCTCTTCATCGGTCGTAGGGCGCGAGGCCACTCCCCTCGTAGGTTGACTTATCTCTTTATCAGCCGTTAGTCGCGGGGCCACTCCCTTCGCAGGCTGACCTCTCTCTTAGTCGGTCGTAAGGTGAGGGGCCACTTCACTCGCAGGCCGACCTATCTCTTAGTCAACCGTAAGGCGAGGGGCCACTTCACTCGCAGGCCGACCTATCTCTTAGTCGACCGTAAGGCGAGGGGCCGCTCCCCTCGCATGCTGACCTATCTCTTCATCATCCGTAAGGCGCGGAGCCACTCCTCTCGTAGAATGGCCCATCTCTTCACCGACCGAGGTGGGGGGCCACTCCCCTCATACACCGATCAAGCTCTTCGTCAGTCGTAAGGCCCGGGGTCACTCTCCTCGTCGGTCGATCAGGGACTACTCCCTCATAAGACGATTGTTGCGAAAGTTGTACACTTATAAACTGTAAGCGCATGTCTTTCGTCGTAGCACTAATGGGTCGTCTGCAGGGAGGTTGGGTAATTGAGTACTAGCTCAATCCTAGGCCGTGGTTAGCTACGTAAGTGATATGTGAAGTGTGTATAGAATAGGGAGAAACAAATAGAATGAAACAAGAATCTAGAGCTAGATGTCACCCAATTGTGGATTGGACACGAATTGACTTGGGTTGATCGGTTGTTGAACTCCTGTGATAGAGATAGTGTTAGGATCGATAAGTCACCTGGGGGTGAATGGGGTGAATGCAGAATTAAAAATATTTAACGATGCAAGCACGTTCAATTAATATGATTTGCAGAAATACTCACAGGCAGTCAAAAGATATGTAGAAAATAGCAGACAGCCAATCACATATGACACTAAGATATACACTGGTTCGGTCAACCTTGACCTACTCCAGTAACCCCCAAGATATACTCTTTGATTAATCAGTTTCTCCACGCCTATATGACACTATGAACTCGCAACTCCCTTTGCTCCACGCCTAATAGCTCTCTAGACTTGCAACTCCATTTGCTAAACTGAACTAACCAAACAAGCTAGACCCTGTCTCGATCATATCTCATGCATCGAGAATCCCCCAAACTACAATACGTAGCTTGCACAAAAGTTTGTAAAAATAAGATGTACAAAGATCAAAACAATGACTCAATAATAGATTCAGAGTTTAGAAAAGCTCAGATTGAGTTGTTGCGATGTCTTCGTCCTTCTGCGCATGCACAACTTCCCAATGACTCTAGCCGTTCGTCGTTTGGATGCTTGTGCAGAAAGTTGTCTTTGTCCCAAGTTTGACCGTCGTATCGTCTCCTTCTTTAGCTATGAAGAGCCCCCTGATTTTCTGGATCTGATCTGTGATTTCCATGTCTCAGGTTGTTCCTCAACTCGTCAGGGACGCACAGGAGAAGACGACTCGTCAATCGGACTTCTGGATCTCTTGGAATCAGCAAAATAACTTAGCTATCTCATTGACTTATATAGGATAAAATCCTAGTGGGTTTAGAACTCTTGTGGGTTTAGAACTCTTCTTGGGTTCAAATTCATCTCAAAAACCCTATTAAACCCAATCCATACCAGCAGCAAACTTCAGCCGTTGGATCTGCTTCACAAATGCGGGAATGGCTGAGGTGATGACACATGTCCAAGAGATTTGCTCAAATCCAAAAATCATGCGTATTTCAGTCATATTTGAGTGTATTGTGGCCTCTAAAAAAATTCGTAAATTTCTGAAAAAATCATCAAAATTCCCAGAGCCCATTCTTCACCTTGTGGAATTTTCGCAGCTTCTTACTTCAACTGTAGATCAAATTCCCTTTATAAAGACTTCATAACTTCACGTATTTTTCCCGTATATGCGACATTTCATGTGCCGAAAATTCCTAAATCAACCAAAAAATTCTTATAGCTTCATTGACTTGTTTTTCACTATCTTGAAAAGTTTCACTTCAGTTCTTCGGTGTTTGCTATGAAATGCCCGTTCAAGACTCATTTCTCCTTCGTATTCAAGGGTATATCATCGTATTCCTTTGCAAAATCAATTCCAACATGCTTTGACTCAGATACGGACCTGAAACACACTTAACAAACACGTTAAAATAGTTCAGACATGTTTGTCATCATCAAACAAAAGTTCGTCAATCGTTGTTTCCAACAATCTCCCCCCTTTTGATGATGACAAACCACATTAAAGATTTGATCATTCATAGCTCAATATAAATTCATCCTGATAGTATTTGTGAAGTGTGAACAAGCAAGTCAATGGGAAAAATTCATCATTCAATTATAAAGCTCCCCATATTGACTAGCTCCCTTTATTTGGATACTCCGTATCAACATGCAACATTGTATTCAAATCTTATAAATTTCTCCCCCTTTATTATCATCAAAAGTCCAAAAAGATTATATTTCATATGCATATAGAATGTAAAGCATTATAAATCATGGCATATGAATACATTAAGACCATCACGAGTAGTTAATCAATATTCAACAATTTAGTCACTAGGATAATTAAACATCTTCGTGCTCGTGTGTGATGATTAAAAGTTAAGTTCATTGGGAGTTGAATTCATGTATGAATTCAACCTTTTATGAATTCAACCTTTACATACCAACATTTTCCATATGTATAAATGTCAAAGATTGAATTCTCCCACTTCATGAAACATGAATTCAAGTTACCAACCCACATACATGGCCTATAAGGACTTTTAATAAGGGGTGGCATTGTTTTACGGACAAAACATCAACGCTAATAAATAAGAATTTCATAGCATAAGTTGAATGTCCATGGGTTGAGACCTAGCCAAGAATTGTATCCATTTTTCATACAAGCTCTTTATATATAATTTTTCTTCCTTTTCACAGTTATTTTTCTTTTCTTTTTGATGAGCATCAATTTGTATTCTTGGCTAGACTCCTCATATCCCATCAAGTTATAAACATATAATTAACTACCTTCATACACTTTTATCATATTCATGAAAAGCAATTCCAAATAACTAATAACATTTAATCCGTGAAAGTGTTATAGATGTAAAAATCTAGTTTTTCATTGTTGAACATGTTGTTAAGTATTGGTGTTTCATACAAATGTTATTTTGATGATGATCACAACATTATGTTGCTAATGTCTCTCATGTTTTAGTCTCATAATTAATAAATGAAGAATATCATTTTGGAAACTAAATGCTTGGTGCAAGGATGGACATCAAGTGGAGCAATGCCAAAGCTTGGACATGAGGTGCCAAAGCTTGGAGATGATGGAGGAGCATTAAGGCATCAAGGACTGAAGACATAGACTCTAAGGGAAGTAATGTAATCCATGTATTATTTCATTTATTGCTTTTCTCTTTTTGAGTCTAGGTTTAATGTAATGCCTTGATAGATGGTCTACTTATTCATGCATATGCATATATCCATCTTAGTAAGTCTTAGGATTATCATAGAATCCAACCTAACAGGTTCATCATGCCAAATGACTCAGTTGGAGTCTCTGTCCCTTCAACATGCGACTGATGAAGGCCTTACAGGCGACTGGGTGATTCCAGGCGCCCGCCCAGCCTTCTACAGTCAACTGTTGTGCACTTGCTCAAGTCAACTTCTATTGACTCTATCTTGAGCTATTGGAGACAGACGACTGACGTTCATTTTACAGTCACCTGTATTCCATCAGGCAACTGGGATTTGTTCTTCAGTCGGCTGTGTGCCAAAGTGCGTAACTTGCATTTTCTGGGTTTCATCCCACTTTGCAAGTCAATCGACTGATGACGAGATTTCAGTCGCCTGTAAAATTACAGGCGCATGTGTTTTGTTCATCTATCGTCTGAAGGCGCTAGTGCGAAAGTTGCATTTTCTTTGCTCCGTTTCCATCCCATGTGACAGTCGCCTGCTGAAGGATATTCAGGCGCATGTACATTGTACAAGCGCCTGTGTAGACTACTACAGTCGCTTGTCCTGACTCAAATTATAGCCGCTGGGAATTTTATAGCCGTTGACCAGTCGACTGTCAGTTGTTCTTTAATTGTCTGTCTGTGCCGTAAACTGCCAAAATATAGTTGTTGCAGATTTATTATTTTGGGGTTTTTTCTTTGGGTTTGAGGGTTCATTTGGGCTTCCTATATATAGGAGAGGGCTGAGTTCATTAGAACTTCTTGGAACTATTGAAGATCATTTGAGAATCATTAAGCCAGTCTCAAACTCTCTCATTTCCCTCTTATGAGCGTTTCTCTCTTCATGCATTGAAGCTTTGCTCAAGGGAAATCATCCAAGTGCAATCAAGCTAAATCTCAAGCACTTGATTATCCTCTTTCATGCCTTCATCTTCATATGAGTAATTTCATCTCAAGCCATAGGTGAGAGTCTTTTGTTTCATTTGTTTTCTTGAAACTGTAATTCTTTTCGTGGAAATTAGATACTCTCTTTGTGGGAGTTAGTTACTCTCTTTGTGAGAGTTTGGTGTCCTAGTGTAGGACTAATCCTAATTCTCTGTATGGGAGTTAGTAATTTCCTGTGTGGGAATTTGACCCTTGTGTAGAGATGGTTGGGTTCTTGTGTAGGACAAAATCCTCTGTGTGGGGTATCTCTGTGTGAGATTGTATTCACTTCTCTTTGTGAGAATTATAGTGGATATTGGTGTGGCTGGACGTACTCAAGTTTGGGGAACCAGGGTAATTTCTTGTGTTTACGTTTGGATTGATTGTGTTGATTAATTCCTCTTGCATTTATTATTCCGCATTTGCAAGTTAAATTTTAATTGCACAATTTATTGCCATTACTCCATTCACCGCCCTTCCTCTAGAGTGTTTGTTGTTAGTATTGTAAGGTAACGGTCCTTACAGTTGGTATCAGAGCGAGGTTATAGCATATAGCAACGATGGCATTCAACGCTATATCCACGTCTCATGATGAAGGTTTATCAACCGTACGACCCCGACTCTTCAACGGAACCAACTACTCAAGTTGGAAGATCAAGATGATGATCTAGTTGGATGGTCAAGACCTATGGGACATCACGGAGTCGCCATTTGAGAAGCCTACTACACCTGCGGCTTCAAGGACAAAAGCGAAGGACTCAATCAAATTTAATGCGTGGGCTATAAATCCATGCCATTGCGCCCTCACTTTAAATGAGTTCAACCGCATCTCCATGTGCAAAACGGCCAACGAAATTTGGCATACATTGGAGATTTCTCATGAAGGGACTTCGAAGGTAAAGAAATCTAAACAATGCGTATTTAGATCTAAATATGAGTTGTTTAAGATACAGGAAGGTGAAAACATCTCGAAGATGTTCACAAGGTTCACAAAAATCGTGAACGCTTTGGAAGGACTTGGGAAGGTGATTTTCCAAGAGGATAGAGTGGAGAAGATCCTTGACTCGCTTACATCTCCATGGGAGACAAAGGTAAACGGGACTTTGGAGTCAAATGACATGTCCAAATACATCGTTGAGGAGTGCATTGGGAATCTCATGGCGTATGAAGTAAAGCTTCTACACAAGAAGGAGATTCAACCAACCAAGCCCGAGAAGCAAAAGGGGGTTTCATTCCATGCCGAGAAAGAACCAATCGCGTGGAGAAAGAAATTCCATCGAGAAGCCTCGAGTGAAGATGATGGAGAAGATGATGCTAGCGATAATGATTTCATCAAGCTTGCCAATCAATTCAAGGCATTCCTCATTGGCAAGTAAGGTAAATCTTTGTCAAAGTTTGCCTCCAATTCTAACAAGATTCGTACTTGTTACACTTGCAGTGGTAAAGGTCGTCGCTTTACCGAATGCCCTTCCAAACCCTCCAAAGATTACTACAAAGGGAAAGGGAAGAAACATTGGAAAGGCAAGTCCAAATTCAAGAACCAAAAGAAGGAACTTGTCGGCACATTCGATGACTCGGATGAGGACCCATCAAGTGACGAAGAAGATGAAGACAAGGAGCAAGCCCACATGTGCTTCATGATAAAAGGGGAAGAGTCTTTGTCAAACTCTAGCGAGGAGGAAAGCGATGGTGAAGAAAAGGAGTAGCCAAAGCTACCTTATGAGGAGCTTGAGTATCGTTACAATGTGGTCTCCAACATGGCAGGTAAGTGCATCGACTCATATACTAAATTGAAAGCAAAATTTAAGAATGCTATGAGCAGGGTGCATGCTTTAAAATCTTCTAGTGTAAACAATAATGATATGCATATTTGTGATTCTAGTGTGAGAGAGACACACTTCTCTCTCAAGTTAAGGATTTGAGCATTTCTAATGAAAATTTGGTAGTGCAAAACCTTAGTTTAGAATCTCAAATTGAACAACTTATGTTGAAATGCGAAGAGGAATCCCAAAAGCTCATAAGCTTTGTACATTTTAGGGATTCGCTCCACGATTTGCTTGAAAAACAACATCCGACAAACCATAGATGATGTTTGGGATACACTCCAAAGTGGTTACCAAACCCGTCTCTATTTCTTCTTATGGTGCAAATACAAGAAATTTTGCAAAAGCACCTAAGAAGAATCACCATGCTTTCTTGTATAACAATAACTCCAACAAGAAGCATGTAAATCACAAGGTGGTGAGGAATAATGAAAATCCTTCATTTTTTGCGAACATGCCAAGAAAATATTTTCTACACCTAAGCATGCCACATCCACCCTTCTTGCAAAAGCCAAACCTTTGCCTAGGAAATCCTTGAGTTTATGGATTCCCACTAGGTGTAGTGTACAAGAGAGGGATAGATACATCAACTTTCTAGTTAGGGATGTGATCACCTCATATGATTACATTAGGAAATCAAACTCCCCTTGGGTTTGGTTCCCTAATGTTTAGGTCTCTCACACATATCCATATTGCATGGGTATTGTGCTTAAATGTGTATTTTACCCATTGATTGTGTGATGTTTTATGAGTTTGAAAGTGTTTGCAAATTTATTTTTCATGAAAATGGGGACCTTGGGGAATACTTCATCATACATATAATGTTTGAACTATGTTATGAAAATGAGGGACTTAATATGGGTAATATGTTTAAAATATTTTAAAACATATTTTAACTCTCATTTTGGGTTTTGATTAAAATCATTATTTACAATTGGTTACTATGGTCTTGATCTTAAACCATTGATATTGCCAACATTTTTCATGTTATATTTTCTCTTGGCAATGTCATGTGTATCAATGTGTTTGATTTTTCCCATATCTATGCTTTGATACACTTTAGGCTCATGGCTCCAAATATTATCTACAATTGGTAAAGAGGATTATCTTTCAAGATTTTTTTCTACAATTGGTATTATCTCAATTGTTAAAGATCTTGTATCTCCTTCTTCACAATTGGTATTAGATCCTAGAAGTCAAAAATTTTACCATTTCTATGATCTAGGGGGAGTATGGGATAGTGATTGATACCCGCTAAATTTTTATATTTGGTATCATACATCTTTATCTCTTGCTTATTGTCACATCTTTTATTAGAATGACAAGTGGGATATATTTGATGTCCACCTTTTTGACAATGACAAGAGTGAGAGAGATATGCATTATGTAAATCATGTATTTATATCATGTATTTTATACATGAGCATTTGGGGAGCGATATATATATATATATATATATATATATATATATATATATATATATATATATATATATATATATATATATACTAGTCATAACCCGTGCCCGTAGGGCACGGTTCATTTAAGATATTTCCCCCTCAAAATATTTGTCCCACCAAGAATTAATGGACAATAATTGTTATTTAGTTCACTCAATAATTTTAGTTCACCCCAAAATTTACTTCTCCAAGGAATGCTATTATCATATGGTATTACATTAAGTTCAAAGTATCGCGTTGCTAGTTGTCGTTCTTTCACATTATGAATATGTTAATTTAAGGAACAAATTTTTCACAACAATATTTCTATATAAACATATCAAAAAAACCAATACTATCTCTATCTCATTATAATAGCAAATGAACTGCATGCACAAAAGAAAGCCTTTCAGACATTGTTAGAAAGCCTTTCAGACATTAGCAAATAAACACATGATCCAATATGAAAGTAAACGTTTGACATGGTATTCTATATTTTAATTGGTGCGTCAGAGACAAATGCAACTTTCTTATGATGTAAATGGATGCAATTTTTAGAACGTGCAGCTATCTACCAAGTTCTTAATTTTTTTCTTTGAATAAACCTGAACGTTACCGCTATTTTATAACTTTCTTTTGTTTGAGATATATCTTTTGGTTATACTTCTGAAATTTGGGATAAACACATTGGTGTTGCCGTGGTTCCATACCCACAGTTTCAGAATAATAAAGAAACATGTTCAAAGAAATTACATACACCTAAGATGAGAATAATTTTGTCAACCTCAAACAATAAACATCATATATCTTTGTTAAGAGGATGAAACACATGCCAAAGATGAGTCTCTCAAAAAATTCGAACTGTAAGTTTTTTAACTACAACCTCAAATTCCCATCATTCACATACATACACCCGCGAAGTTACATTTTCAGAATATCATTCAAAGAACTAACATACACCCAAGATGAGAGATGGCACACATGGCAAAGATGAGATTAAACGGAGGATAACATCCTGTAATTTGTTGGAACTTGAGTCCTGGTGTTTGACAATTTGAGAGAATAAATAGTGTTTGTTGAGATTAACCAGAGGATGAACATCCTGTAATTTAATGTAACATGAGTCCTGGTGTTTGACAATTTGAGAGAATAAACAATGTTTGTTGAGGTTGAGGTAACACACATGCTAAAGATGAGATCCTATAAATTACATTCATTGTTTTTTTGTTTCGTGAATTCCTTATCAAGAGGATGACACACATGCAATTAAGAGGATGACACATGCCAAAGATGAACAAACCTCAATCTTAAACTTAAACATAGACATTCTCAAACAATGGATAAACATACCCAAACTCAAACTTAAACATAGACATGCTTAAACGCATACAACCTCAAACTGGTATAACCTGAGTCTAATTCATGGCAAGATCAGATAACTATTCAAAGCATAAACAATTTAAAGAAACATGGAATAGCACACATTTTTCATGTTCTCAAAAATTCACATTACACTGAGAGGAATTATCAAGACAAATTTCATGTTTCCAGTGTCCCCAGTGTGAGTCTGTCCATGTTCTCAAAAATAGGTTTCTTGTTCTCAAAATTCAGATCGCAAAGAACAGCTTGCATTGCAAAGAAATTTTTTTAATGTGCTAATAATTCCATGTTTGCATCGCAAAGAATTTCATGTTCCGATAATTTGTTGGACCCAATGTCTACACATATACCTAGACAAATGGTTTAGTTGTTGGTCCAAATAAAAATCAAACTTACTCTTTGCAGCCCCTTAAGTGGATTTCTTCATCAACCCCTTCTTTTGCTTCTTCTTCTTCTTCTTCTTATTCTTCTTCTTGTTCTTCGCTTTTGCTGCTATCACCATCATCAATATCCCCATCCTAAACATAAATCATGTAATGAGAGAATAGAAACTTGACCCCAATTGAACTATATGAAATGGACACTATTACATGGGCAAAACTAACTGCAATTTGATCAAAGACATGTAAGCACTGTATACCTGCGACTTCAAGGTCGAAGACCACCTGTTTTGCAGAAACATATCATGATTAAAGTTCTCTTCCTGTTACACTGTGCTGATAATTCTCCTCCTGCATCAAACCCTCTCAAAATAATAATAAACAACCCATCAATCAAATACTGTTACATAGGAATCAAACAGAGCATGTTGCCTAAGACTACTTGAAGTTCAAATACTGTTAATAAACAACCCCCTTTTGCAAGCATATTCAGTAATAAGCAGCTTAAAAAAATTCATTTCTTAACAAAATCCTCCTTCATAAGATGAGGAAAATAACCCAAAAAAACACCAGATCTGCGAGAAATCGAAAGGGGCAAAAGATGGAACCGACCTTCAGAGATGGCGAGCTGGAGGCGACGACTGTGTTGCTGGCGTGTGCCTCCGGTGAGAGCTTCAACTTGGAGACGAACATTCACTGGACAAAGGCGAAGACGAACATTCGCTGGAGGATGAGTATATATATATATATATATAGGAGGGATCAAATGACCCCCAAAAATAACCCCCAAAAATGACCCCCTATCAAAAATCCTATGCCCCCCATTTTTTCGGAAGATCCGAACCGTTCATCTTGATCTCCACCCTCTAACTACCTGACCCACCAATTTTCAACCCGATGCCATGTGTTTTACACGTTCATCCATCCGACCCAAATTTAACGGTTTCGCATGAACAGAACTTTTGCGAATGGTTGATGAACGGGCAAAACACATGGGATCGGGTTGAAAATTGGTGGGTCAGATATTTAGAGGGTGGAGATCAAGATGAACGGTTCGGATCTTCCGAAAAAATGGGGGGCATAGGATTTTTGATAGGGGGTCATTTTTGGGGGTTATTTTTGGGGGTCATTTGATCCCTCCTCATATATATATATATATATATATATATATATATATATATATATATATATATATATATATATATATATATATATATATATGAGGAGGGATCAAATGACCCCCAAAAATAACCCCCAAAAATGACCCCCTATCAAAAATCCTATGCCCCCCATTTTGTCGGAAGATCCGAACCGTTCATCTTGATCTCCACCCTCTAAATACATGACCCACCAATTTTCAACCCGATCCCATGTGTTTTTCCCATTCATCCATCCGACCCAAATTTAACGGTTTCGCATGAACAGAACTTTTGCGAATGGTTGATGAATGGGCAAAACACATGGGATCGGGTTGAAAATTGGTGGGTCATGTATTTAGAGGGTGGAGATCAAGATGAACGGTTCGGATCTTCCGAAAAAATGGGGGGCATATGATTTTTGATAGGGGGTCATTTTTGGGGGTTATTTTTGGGGGTCATTTGATCCCTCCTCATATATATATATATATATATATATATATATATATATATATATATATATATATATATATATATATATATATATATATATAGGGTGATCTTCGGTTGCGAAAAAAGGGGGTTTCGCACGGTGCGAAAACATTTTTTTTTTTTTTTGAAATTTTTTTTTTCAAAATTTTTTTTTTTGATGTTTAATCCATACAAATATATACCCCAGGGAAAATAATGGGTGAACCCGTTGGGCATTAGAGCACCCATCCACCCGTTACAAATTTAACGGTCTCAAAACGTGCGAATTTGATGAAATGCCTTGATCGAAGGCCAAATGACATTATTTCTCAATGATTATTTTTTGAGGGGGGTATAACAACATATAATGAGGGTGGGAAAAAGAATTTTTGAAAAAAAAAATTTCAAAAAAAAACTAAAAACATTTTCGCACGGTGCGAAATGTTCTCATTTGAAAATTTTCCTATATATATATATATATATATATATATATATATATATATATATGCCGAGTTAAAGTTAGTCTTTATATATAATCCAAAAATATATACATCCTAGCAACACAAGTATATATTTTTGGATTTCATCCTAGCAACACACACACACACACACACACACACACACACACACACACACATATATGGGTAAAGTGTTCCTAGGGCGACTCCTTAGATTTCATCTAAGGAGTCGCCCCCATTTCCCCTCATATCCCACAATTTTTCTTAAAAAAAATTTCTTGGGGTTATTTTTCACCTCATGAATGATCCACATACCAAAAATCAAGTCATTCTAATACTTTTAGAGCCCCATGTACCCCTTGCAACTTCATGGGGTTTTAGCACGTTTTCAGACCGTTAAAGTTGCAAGGGGTAGATGGGGTGCTCTAAAAGTATTGGAATGGCTTGATTTTTGGTATGTTGATCATCCATGATATGAACAACAATCCCATGAAAAATAAAATCCAAAAAAATTGTGGGATATCGGGGAAAATGGGGGCGACTCATTAGATTTCATCTAAGGAGTCACCCTAGGAACACTTTATCACACACACACACACACACACACACACACACACACACACACACACACACACACACACACACACACATATATATATATATATATATAGGGTAAAATGCGCCTGAGCTCGTGCTCAGATGGGATTCCTGCGCTCGACCCCTCCTGACCGTCCGATCCGATCAGCGATCATGGTAATATCTGACCTTTTTGTGCAATTACCAAAACGCCCTTTAAGCTCTTTTTAACGCGCCTCTGTACTAAATTACCGTTAACCCCTTTTGTACTAAAATACAATCGCCACCAATTCTTTTGCTCATTCCCGCGCAAAACGCAGAATCACTCGCAATCGCCACCAATTCTTTTGCTCACTCCGGCGCAAAACGCAGAAGCTGGAGCAATCGCCACCAATTCTTTTGCTCACTCCGGCGCAAAATGCAGAAGCTGGAGTAGATCCCCAGTTTTGCACAAGGTCTTCGATTTCAACAGCCCACGCCTAAGATCGCCCCCAAATCCAGGCCATCACACTCTCGTTGATTCCCCTGTTACTCTCCTCCATCGAGGTAAGGATCGCCATCCCTAATTTGTTGGACATCTCATATTGCTCAACGCAAACAACGGGATAAATTTTTGAAGGGTTTTGCGCGGGGAGTAATTTCCAACCGTTGGACGATTAGCCTTGGAATTCCTCTCCGCGCACAACGGGCTAAATTTTTGTCCCGTTTTGCGCGGTGAGTAATTTCCAAACTAGCGAAGTGTTACGATGGAAATTACTCTCCGCGCACAACCCTTCAAACATCGCACCCGTTGTGCGCGTTGAGCAATATGAGATGTCCATCAAAACTTGCCGAAGCAGCTCATATAGCACAACAACATGGAGCGAATGGCGTACATAATATTGCCCACCGCGTAAAACGGTTGATATGTTTGATTTTTTGATGGATTTGATCCGGTCATCAAATATGATGGTAACAATTAGATCAGATTGAAAAAGAATAGATATAATACGCAAGGTTTTAACATGATTAGTAATAGTAGTGTGGTTTCAACTAACATGCTGATCATGATCGACTGATACTTGGATAGACATGTATAGCAGTCATGCTGCAGCAATATTACTGATATTTTTACTTGTTTCTAATGTAGAAAATGAAAATCGAAGAGAGTGAACCCTATGTGCATGATCAGGAGATGCCAAATGAGATTGAAGCTGAAAATGACAGTGCAAACAGCGTATATCAAGAGGATAGGCATAGTGATAATGAAAAAGGCAGCCCACATGTTGGAATGACATTTCAAACAGAAGAAGATGCGTATCAATTTTATAATACATATGCAGCAATGAAAGGTTTTGCAACCCGAAAGGGATCTACGGGAAAGGGAAAAGATGGCAATACCACGAGGAGGAAGTATACGTGCAACAAAGAAGGGTATAAAAGCTTAAAAGATAAGAGGGAGATAGGGAGGGACGTTAATCGAAGGAAAAACGAGAGAGAAGGCTGTATGGCTCGAATGACAGTTCATAAAATCACCGGAGGAGTATGGCGCATAAACTCCTTTAATGATGATCATAATCATGAGTTGATAAAAAGCCCAGCGAAGATCCAGATGCTACGGTCACATAAAAGATCGCAGATGGATGGAACATGTAGGAATTTAGTTGATCAGATGCGTGGCTGTGGAGTAGGACCTGCAAAGATTGCAAGGATTCTAAATGCCACGAGTAGTAGTAATGTCAATATTACTACGCAACAATGCATTGATCATGGGAGAGTAGAAAGAAAGAACAACATTGGGAAGGAATGCATTAGAGTAATAGAACAATTTATTAAAAGGCAAGCTACAGACTCTCAGTTCTATTATGCTATTGAGCATGATGAAGAGAATGTATGCAGGAGTATATTTTGGGCTGATGGAAGGGCGAGGACATCATACAGCCAGTTTGGAGATGTTGTTGTGTTTGATGTCACTTATAAGACAAATAGATTCATGTTGCCTTTTGCACCTTTTACAGGTGTCAATCATCATAAACAGTCTATTTTATTTGGATGTGCTCTTCTTGCTGATGAGAAGGAAGAAACCTTTGTTTGGTTATTCGGACAGTGGTTAACATGTATGTGGGATAAAGCACCAGGAGCTATCATCACCGATCAAGACCCGGCAATATGCAATGCAATCAAAAGAGTTTTTCCAAATACAAAACACAGGTATTGCATATGGCATATCAGTCTGCACGAAGATGAGCATCTACGTTCATTGCGGTCTTCTTATAACCCTGAATTTGAAGAAGACTATGCAAACTGGTGTAAGAACAGTCAAAATGTTGAAGAAGCTGAGAATTGTTGGTGCATCTTAATGGAGAAGTACCAAACGGAATTTCAGGAGCCATTGACAGAAAAACAAAAAAATGAAATGAAAGCCTGGAAGTGGTTGCATACGATGCATGAGAAAGCACAGCATTGGATTAAGGCGTACCTACTGGATACTTTCTTTGCGGGTATGAATGTTAATACGATAGAGATTGGTGTAAAAATATATGATCAAAATAAACTCAGCACATGGTATTCATTTCTTGTTTTGTGTGTAGGCATGGCGTCCAGCCAAAGGAGTGAAAGCATGAACGCGTATTTTGATGGATACGTAAACTGTATGACTCCATTATACGAGTTCATTGATCAATATGATAAAGCCGTAAAATTTCAGCGAGACAAAGAGGAGAGAGAAGATACTTTTTGTATGCGGAACAAACCAGAATTTAGCGGCATGCATGAGTTAGAGGTTCATGCCGCAAAGGTATATACTAGAAACATATTTTCCATTTTTCAAAATCGTTTCAAAAATACTTTATACTGTCGGCACGAAAGGGTGAGCACGGATGGGGACACGAGCACGTATAGAGTAACTATGCGGATTGATGGAAAGAGCTACGTGCATAATGTTCAATGCAATATATCTAAGGGAATGTTCAGGTGTACGTGTGCAAGGGCGGTGACTGAAGGTTTGCTATGCACGCAAATTTTATATATGATGAAGCAAAAGTATGATATGCAAGCCATCCCTGAGAGATATATTTTACCCAGGTGGACTCTAAATGCAAGACATAGCATCATGAGTCTTGGGGCCTCATCGACTAGCACAGTACACAGAGTGCGTCTAACTCAAATTACTCCACTTCAAGCCTGGAGACTTCGTTCATCATTCGATAAAGTCGTGGAGGCGGTAACAAGAGATCCCCTTCTGTTTGATGTCGTCTTTGGGTGGGCAAACAGTTTTTTGGACCAGCATAATATGACTAATAAAGCGCAAACTGCTTCTGGAGAGCCAAGATCACAGGTGGGGTCCAGTGCACCTATCAAACAAGAAGTGGGAGTAAATGATGTCATTATGCATGATCCTGCAAAAGCTAGAACTAAAGGCCGACCACGAGTGGCGTCAAGGATTCCGTCTGGAATACAAGTCTCACAAGAACAAAGTCAAACAAGAACAAGGACATGCAGTGTTTGTGCAGAAAAGGGTCATGACATGAGAACTTGTCGTATGAGCACAGCTGGTAGAAATAAGGTATATATGAGCACAGCTGGTTACTATTTTATATACTAGTATAAATTATTGTAACATCATTGCGCCATAATCTCTGTAGGAAAAATCTTCGCCCGATGACTTAACAAGGCTGTGATATGAAGGATGACATTTTTATATCCTAAAGGTAACAATTTTGTATCAGCTTGGAAGAAATATACTACATGCATCTGTCACGGACATATCAGTGTAAATGGGTTGTAAGTAAACTGGTTCTCTTTAAAAATGGTCATCTGAAAACGGCAGCCTCCTATATTTTTAGTCCAAAATGCAGCCATCGTGGAGTTGAATTAAGAGGGCTGGGGGTCCAAATTGAACATTAAAACAGTAAGTCTTGGTTATAAGCCTATGAGGATGATGCCTATCATTCGAGACCTATATCCGATGCTGCAGATCTCATATCTTATAATTTCTCTGTTGCTGCAGAACCTGACAAATGTCAAGAAAATTAATGGGATTAAGGAGTAAGAAGCAGAAGCAGTAGAGCTGAAGAGAATGAAGATTCAAGAGAATGAGGCATGTAGCTGTCCGCGATGAGTAATGGTGGGTAATTGTATACAGTTTAGCTCCACGCGCACAACGTTTACAACTTTTACCAGTTGTGCGCGCTGAGCAAAACTTGGTAATTTTACAGGCTTCCTAATAAGCGCACACAACGTTCAATAATGTTACGGATGTGCGCGCTGAGTAATATGGGTAATTGTAAGCAGTTAAGCCCCACGCGCACAACGGTTCATAACTTTGACGGTTATGATCGATGAGTAAATGTTGGTAATCATAGACAGTTGTGCTCAGCTCGCACAACGTTCAATGCTGTTACCGTTGGTGCGAGCTGAGTAATTGTGGGTACTTCAAGTTAGCATCACGCAATTTTGTAATGTGATGCAATTGTACCAAATTTAATGACATTGTATTAAGATCTGTATTCCAACATGCTACAACATTTATGCATTCAAATGTACATAACACAACAAAGTAGAAACTACATCTAAACATTTTGCAACATCACAGTTTTTGCCCGACTAAGCAATTAAAGCACTAGACTATACTAGGGATACAGGGATTCCCACCATGAAAAAAATTTAAAGTTTGTTGCCATTTATGAGCTGCTCCAGCAGCTGCATCAGCGTCACTTGCTTCTTTGTATCTTGGCCATCCGTCCCCCTGTCTGCGTTGAAGAAGAATCAGTGATGAACACATAACAAAGCATAATTAAGTAAAAATATTGTACGGGTAGACTTAGAATAAGATAGAACATTTATTATCATCGAGCAGCAGTGTTCTTCGAAGTAAATTAATTACTTAAATAGTTAAACTCTATTTGAGTATGTGGACCAATGGGCTTTGTGTATGGAGAGCTACTTAGAGCCAAAGAGGAGATTAAAAAGGTATACAATGATCAAGAAGCTTATTATCGGTCAATCATTGACATTGTTGAAGCAAAAGCTCGTGATCGACTTGATTGTCCATTGCATCTAGCTTCCTACCTTTTAAACCCTTATTACTCATTTGACAACCCAAGCATCATAAATGATGAAGTGATTATGGATGGGTTTATTACTTGTGTTGAGGCGATATTCCCCAAAGACATCCAAACTCATAGTTTGGTGATAAATGTAGAATTGCACAAGTTCTACAAGAGAGAAGGCATGTTTGGAAAAGCTATAGCTAAGGAGGGATGCAAACACAATAATGAGGCATATGATCCAGGTAAGTACAATATAAATTTTTTATTTTATGGTAAATTACTAAAATTAGTAACTAGTTTTTGTTGATCTATAATTGTTATTTTTCTTATTCTTTTGTTTATAACTTATTAACTTTTCTATAGTTGCATGGTGGAATGTTTATGGAAATGGTGTGCCAAACTTACAAAGAATGGCTAAAAGGATACTTTCATTGACTACAAGTTCGTCCGGTTGTGAGAGAAATTGGAGCACTTTTGAGGGGGTAAGTACTTATATAGTTCATTTATTTCATTTCAAATTTTAACATCGAGTTACCAACTTATCAAATAATACTCTTTTTTCCTTTAATGTAGATCCATACAAAGAAAAGGAATAGACTTGATACAACACGGCTGAACAATTTGGTCTATGTCCAATTCAATGCTAAGATTATCAACAAGAAGAGAAGAGAGAAGGAGAAGAATGTAGATGTACTACTTGCTAGTGAAGCTACCATGGCACAAGGATGGATTGTTGATGGTGGTGATGATGAAGATGTTGATTTGGATCTTACTAGTGAAATGGTTGGAGATGGATTGGGAGAAGATTGTGGCTTAGAGCGTAGGAGAAGCTCTAGAATTCAAGAAATTAGAGAACTTCATGAGGATGATTTTGTATCGGATGAGGAGGATGTAGAAGAGATGAATTATGAATTTGAGACCGATACCGAGGAAGTGCTAGAGCAATATGGAGAAGAAGAATTTGAGATGTAATGTTACTATGTTAGTTAACTCTATGGATGGTTTAGTATGTAATGGATTATGGTTGGTTTAGATATAATAGACTAATGGTTGTATTATTGCAATATTGTGTAATGGACTAATAGCTGTTTTAGACTTTTTTTATATAATGAACTCATTATTATAATAATTTATATTATAAAAAAATAAATATATTATATAAAAATAAATAAAATAATTAAAAAATGCAAATCCGCCTAGGCCGATTAATCCCCGATTAATCTCCGATTAATGCTCTGGGCGCTAGGCGCTAGCAATCCGAACGCCTAGCGCCTAGCGTTTTTTACAACCTTGTCGAGCAGTGATGTCTGCAACGAAGTATCAAAGAGCATATACAAGCAGTGAAGAAACGGGTGTGCATGGAAGGTGATAGCTTCAATGACGACAAACAGAACATATGAAGGAGCAAAGAACATCTTCGAATCAATATATATGTGATGTATTCAATTTCTGCATCACGTCACTAGACGCTAGTATATTGTCCATCTTTGAGTGTTGAGGACGCAGCAGTGATGAAGGAAAAAATAGAATGTCGTAGAGAAAATATCATATAACTAGAATAAGATACAATAAGATAGAATAATATCATCAAGAAGTGTAGTGGTTGCCGAGGGCTTGTGGGAAGGGAAGCCATTTATAGACGACTTTGGATGCCATTGGATGAGGATGAGACTACAGTAGAGTTACTGGGAGGCAACACAAGAGACCCCGTGAGTCTACAGCAAATTGCTTGTGATTATACAGAAGAATGCCCATGAATCTACAGCAGATTGAGTTCCCAATAATGTATGACCGTGGTGGTGCGCATTGAGCAAACAAAATAGCTCAACGCGCACAACCGGCAAGAATATGGCCGTTTTGCGCGGAGAGCAAATAATTTTGGAAGATGTGCGCGATGAATAAAATCTTATGTACATTCACGATCACTGCTTTGTAGACTCACGGGGTCTCTTCTGTAGACTCATCCTCATCCAAGGGCAGTCTAATTCGTCTATAAAATGGCTTTCCTACGCACAAGCCCTCTTCAACCTCTACACTTCGAGTGATGGTTATCAGTCATGAGGAAGGAGTAATGCTACACTCGACTGTAGGCTCATCCTCATCCAAGGGCAGTCCAATTCGTCTATAAATGGCTTCCATACCCACAAATTATATTCAACCACAACACTTCGAGTGCTGTGAAAGGCATGAGAAAGAAGTAACCTTGCTCAAATATTACTCTGACCATATCAAGCTAACCCTTCCCAAACAACCAGAGACCATAGCTTAAACAAACCATCACCGGTTTGATGCAGTAGTGAAGATGGCCACCCAAACGAGGTTGAAGCTTTTCATAGACAAGGGGATGAAGAGAGTGTTGTTCACGGAAGTGGGCAAAGAGTTTGTCAATTTCCTCTTCAGCCTTTTGGCCATGCGTGTGGGCTCAGTCAGCAAGCTCATCACCAAAGAAAAAGTGGCAGTGGTATGAAAAGCATTTATGTAATGAAGCCCATCATTAAATGTGCTGAAAACTGAATCTCTGGAAAGCTGTATCTATGAAAAATGATTTATCTGGTATTTTAGTTCAAAATGCAGCTAGTGTGGCTTTGAATTCCTAGGTCTGCGGGTACAAACTAAAACTTAATACCCAAAGTTTTAATTATGAGAGTATGAGGATGATGCCTATCATTCGAGAAATCTATATGCTGCTGTCGATCTCATATCTTATAATTTATCTGTTACAGCAGGTCACGCCAATTGTCAAGAAATCATTCTAGAAATTGTTTCCATTGATCAAAAATATCTCCAAGTACAACGAACAAAAAGGAGAAACAAAAAAGGGTTCGATCCACCTATGATGCAGGAGCTCGAGAAGAGGCGTCTCCAGGCGATTCGTCTTCTCCCGAACCAGTAGGGTGACCAGGGACAACCGGAGGTCGGGGAAGCATTCTTCGGCCCCGTGCCTCGAACGCTGCCAAACCATCCCGGAAGGATCTCTCGATCTGAGCAGCAAAAATGGCCGAGAACTCCCGGAATCCCTCACGGATAGACTCCACGATCTTCGGAGCCAGGACATCCCCATAGTCCCTCTGGACCTCAGCTACGATCCGACCATGGGCCACTTCCCGCAGGTCGCCTATATCGGCCCAAAGAGCGCCTTTCGCCTTTCTATGCTCCTCCCGGGCGAGGGACAGTGCATCCTCAGTATACTTGGCCGAACTCATGGCGACATCCAGAGCCTCCGTCAAACATCCCACCTCCGAGGTGAGCTCTGCAACTCTCAGTTTGAACTGGTGGGCCTCCTTGGCTGATTGCTCAGCCGCCTCAGCCCTCAGGCGCTCCTGCGCCAAGGCCGCCTCAAGACCATCTACAGCAACCGGGTAAACCTGCAAGACCGCAGGGATGAATGTCGCCATCAACAAAACAGTCGTTGAAGAAAAAAGGGTCCGACATGCTGGATATGCCATACCAGAGAGTCTGCCAGTTTCTCCCTGAAGGAGCGGTCACTCGGAAGGACAGTTGGACTACTCTCACTCCTCTTCATCTTCCTCTCGGGACCTTCAGACCAGGAGTGAGATCGTCTCTTCTTCTCCTCATTCCCGGTTAACACACGAGAACCCTGCTCGACGGCCGCCACGTCCCCCTCTCCGAGGTCGAGACCGGAGGGCGAATCAATCTGATTCGCCACGAAGGGCAAAGGTTTGGCCGTGCCCAAGGGCGGATGGTGAGGAACGTTAGGAACGTCTTCACTGAAATCCCGACCCACCATCTGAGCAAAAAAGATAAAAATCAGGGTAACGAGCAACGGGTAAAGCAGAATTTAAAAGGAGGAAGGATTTATACTGACGGTCCCTTCGAATCCAAGCCGTCAGAAAGGAACACGTGTCAAAGTCTCACAGAGGCGGCACTTCGAATACCACTCCCCATGGGCGGGAGAATTCGTTCGACTGGCCTTCATTCAATGCGACCCGGTCCCCGGGATATCCGATAAGTACGAACCCTTATCATGTATACCCGAAAAGACGAGTGTTTTTACGTAGAAAGAAATAAAAGAAGAGAGCAGAAAGAACACTGCAGGTAGTTCGCACTTGCAGGGAAGTACAAGTAAAACTCCATCACAGATAAAAAGACTGAGAAAATAACACAATATTCCATTTTAATGATACATTGATACATCTTATACATACACCAACATCTTCATATTCACAACTCACTCGAAAAAAGTAGGGCAAAAGTACAAGACTCTCATCATACATCAAATCGTAACACTAACACCCTTAGATGAGGACTACATGCATAAGATGTATTATTTGACACTTTGAATTGATTGTTTTTGTATCTCAATGATTGAATGCACGTCAGTCTTGCATTACACTCTGCCTGTTGCATGTGTCGATCCATTGTTGTACACCTTGCCTGTTGCACGTGCACGCTTTCACATGTTCATAAGTATAGTTGTTACTGCCTTTACTACAGTAGATGTATATGCCATGACATACACTCTGCCTGCTGACATGCACCATTTCCAAACTTTGTGTAAGGACTAGTTGTGACATGGAATTTCTTAACAATTATGCAACGGTGATACGAATAATAAATTTACCCTTTCACATGTAAACGTGGATGGGAAAAAAAATGGTTGTGTGCTGTGTGCAATTGTGAGTTTTGAGTGGGCGTGTGCGGAGAGCAATTATAGGGTTTGAGTCGTTTTGTGCGATGAGCAATAACCCCATGCCTTTTCGGCGCCGTACACGGGTTCAACATTGGCCCCCGTGATTCGTTCTCGATTATAAACGCGGATCGAGGCCGACTGATAGGTAATTTCCTTTAATAGGGCACGACATTCGAAGCATCGAATTTGGATTAAGGCCGCCAAAACCTTTCGCCTATCTCAACCGTTGTTTTTGCCAAAATTCCGACACGTGTCGATCATCTTGTCCATTCGTTCGCGTAATAAAAGAAATTGGAGGTGAGGCCAATGGCTTTTGCGCTCCGAGGAAATCTCATCATCTTATTATTTCTTCCAGAAACAAAAATGGCGGGAGGAGCATACAGAGAGGTTACTTCAGCGATGGAGCGGGCCAATGAAGAAGGCCGTAAGAGGAAGAGGGCAGAGGAGGAAGAGGAGGAATGGGAGGAATGGGAGGAATCAGAGGAATCAGGGAACCTCATGCTGGAGTTGGGGGAGGCTGGATGCTCCTCAAGTCAAGCTGCGCGGTCTTTGAAGGCGGCTCCTTCTGATCCTCGAGTTGGGGGCGCATCGTCCTCCAGCACGCCACACGACGGGTGGCCATACGAGGACATTGATCCTCCGGTCCCTTCCGTCGGCCCCATACCTCCAGAGTTCGGCCACCTTCTGCAGTCGAACCGCATTGGGTCTGGCCATCATGCGGAGATTCACGGGGAGACCTATCGGCCACCGTACATCGTGGGGACGGCCGAGTCGGCCCTCCTGGACTTTGGGACGGGGGCTCGTCTGGCGGAGAATATCACTCTGCCAAGGGATGTCGATTTCCTGAATGGGGTCGACCTTGAGACGATGGCCAACTGCTTCGTTCGCAGTGGCCTTCATGTTCGTTGCCAATGTGCATTCCGAATTTTGATTCCCCTTCTGGTTTTGCTGATTGTCGCCATCTGTAGGTGACCATTTTCGGGGCAGGTCTGCGCCGCAGGGCCCGCGAACTGATCGAGGGGCAGCGCCGGGTGGCGGATGCCGAGAACGAGGCTTCTGAGCTCAGAGCTCAGGTGAAGAAGCTGGAGGAAGATTTGGGGAAGATAATGGCCGCCAAGGGCAAGTCGGATTGGGCGGCCTCGGACGCGAAATCCAGCCTCGCTGCCTTGTCAAGCGCCAAGAAGCAGTTGGAAGATCAGTGGGGTAGAGAGCGTTCTCAACTCCGAGCTGATCTTGAGGCATCGAGGAAGGAGGTTGCTGACCTTCAGGCCAAGCTTCTCGAGAAGGAGCAAGAGGTCGACGCTTTCAAATCTCGGGCCACCGCCAAGATGGAAAGGGTGGCGAGAGCGATAAAGGATCTCTTTACAGCCGACGGTGCGTCGTCTTCCTAAATTTTGGGAATCGTTACTTTTGTAAGACTGCTGCTCGCGAGCGAGTCATATGTAATTTTTTCAGAATTTAATGAAGGGAATTTTTGCAACAGACGCCGAGTGAGAGCGTTTACTTCCTCCCCCTGATTCCAGGTCGACACCCGGGAACCCTGTTGGACGGCCGACACGGCCCCGTCACCGAGGACGAGTCTGGCGGGAGAATGACCTTCCGTATATGATCGCGATGAGTAATTGTGTGTACTGTGTAATTGTATACAGTTTAGCTCCGATCGCACAACGGATTGTTAAATAACACCGTTGTGCGCGACGAGCAAAACTTGGTAATTGTAGAAAGCGTTGCTTAGCGCGAACAACTTTCATTTCTGTTGCAAGTTGTGCACGCTGAGCAATTATGTGGGATGATTAATTAGTGTCCAGGGGTAAATGGAAGCTGGTATAAACAAAAGTAGCACTTCTACTAAATAAAGGTCAACAGACGATTTCTCGTGAATATACAGAATAATCTTGTATGTATTACACAGATGCTGTTCCCAAATAAAGATCCACTGACGTGCTGAGCGATGTGAGCATAATCGTTGGCCTCGATCAAAATTTCTAAACGCGCACAACGTTCACGCCGTTTGCCAGTTGTGCGCGCTGTGTAAATCTTAGTATATTACCTTTCACTAATTTTTCCCATTAAATTTCATTGTTGGAATTTGATTTAAGCAAGCATCAATGTATATATCACCAATCACAAGTTTGTAATGGGCTGCAAATGTATCACATTAAATGACATTGTATTAAGGTCTGTGTAATGGGCTGCAAATGTATCACATTAAATGACATTATATTGAGGTCTGAATTCCAACATACTACAACATTTATGCATTCCAATGAACATAACACTCCATCTCCGCCGTTCTCTTGTTCGCTGCATCTTCTGCTTTATACTTCTTTGACTCAAGGAACATCCTTTCAATCTCCTCCTGGGTCTACGTGGCACTTATCGTTAGTGATAGTGATCTTATTTTTCTGCACACATACTTTCCTCTGCAGAGGCATTCAAGATACCGTCGGCATCTATCTCAAGGCAAACCATGACACTTCGAACACCCTTGGTAGCAGGAGGGATACCAGCAAGTACAAACTCCCCTAGGAAAAGAGAGAATAAAAAAGTAAATATAATTAGACTTAGGTAGAACAGTTGTTATCATCAAGCAGTTATGTATGCAATGATTCTGAACGGAACTTACGAAGGGTCAAAGAATTTTTGCAAGTTGGCATGGACGAGAATGAAGCTGTAATGATTGCAAGAACATCTTTGCCTTCATTTGAGGTTTGCAATGAAGAAGAACAGATCATGCGAAGAGGAGCAAAAGAACATCTTCGCTGCCATATAAAGGTGATGAATTCAATTTCTGCATCACGGCACTTGCCGCTAGTATATTGGCCATCTTTGTGTGCTGTAGACGACGCACTCATGAACAACAACAAAATTACAAATTTGAAGAAAAAACATTGTATTAGAAGAATCAGAGAGAATCAGATAAAGGAACTATAATCACCTGGGGTAGTGGTTGATGAGGTCTGGTGGGTACGGAAACCATATACAGACGAGTTGGACTGACCAAGTACGAGGATGGAAACACCGTAGAGTAACAGTTCGTGCTCGTGAATATATGGCAGATGGATACCAGCCAGACGTTGTTCCAACTAGTATCCGAGTGCGGTGGTACGCGAAGAGAAAAATTGCTTGAAGGTAGACCTTTTTATACTCAACGCGCACAACGGCAAAAAAACATCTGGTTTAGATTACCAAAAAAGAAAAATCTAAATACACCGATACTCTTGCGGTGCATGTCCAAGTTTTTCCAAAAAAAACATACAGCATCATATCAGAAGAGAATAAATGTGACAAATCACAGTATAGTTAATATTTTTGCTTATTGGACACAAAGGTCACTACTTTTGGACGCAGGGCGGGCTGATTAACTTTGAGCAATGGAATACAGTTTTGCTCATACGACAAGTTCTCATGCCGTGACCGTGTCTCCTGGGGATATTGCAGTTATGAGCAGCTCCAATAGAGATTCTTCACATTTTTGCACTGGTATGAAATGCAATAATGGCACTCGTAAGAAATTCTTCTGAGCATGGAAACAAATGAGGATGCACAGTTTCAGAGAAGATTGCGCAGTTTGAGAGCCGATACCTTGGTGGCACCTTCAGGCTGATGGCAATGTGAAGCATTCGAAAACATCGTGTGCTTCTTCTGAAGGAGCCAACACCATCGTTGATGATATCTGAAGTAGCAGACTCCATCTTTGATGCCCATATAAATGTGACGAATTCAATTTCAGCAACACGGTAATTGCCGCAAGTTTATTGGCTATCTTTGTGTGTCGGAGACGAAGCATTCAGTAGTAAGAACAAAAATTTAGCATGTAAAAGAAAATATAGTGTATAGGTATAACCATATAGAACACTATCATCGAGAGGAGTAGTGGTTGACGATGTCTAGAGGGAAGTGAATCACTTTATATAGACGAATTGGACTGGGTATGGTCCGCATGGATGAGGCTGAGACTACAGTGGGGTTACTGTGGGCTACAGAAATTGACGCAAACAAAATTGATTGCCTCTAAGAAAATTGCTCAAAGCGCAAAACGGGTAAAAATATGGCAGTTGTGCGAGTTGAGCAAATTATTTATGTTTATACAATATTACTCATAAATACATTTATAGCGATGTGAACACCTCAAATCAAACAGCGTGACCCATGAGTATCAACACATAGGTATAAGTTGTCTTATTCTGGAAACAGTAAGATATGTGTTTCTTATCACTTAATAAATGTCTGTTCACCCATCAGTCTGAATATTATTTAATTCTCCCCCAATTTTGTGTTTTCTTTATTATTGGGATTTTTTATTGAACGTGGTGTGCGCTGCGGTAATTAATTATGGGAATTTTAGAAGAACGTTGTGCGCGCAGAGTAATTATTCGTACGACTGTTTTGCTCAACGCGCACAGCTGGGTCTATTTTGATCCGATGTGCGCGCTGTATTATATATGCAAAATGTATACCTTTTTAAATACCCCGCACAATCCGCACTAAAACGCAAATTTAAACAAATCAAAGAAATGTGAATATTTTTGCTATCTTATTCTGTAAACTGTCGGATATGTGTTGTCTTATCACGTAAATGTCTATATACCCATCAATCAACTGCTCCGCATTATATTTGCATCAATTTTGATTTTTTTATCTGGCATGTCAGTCTGAACATTAATTAATTCTCCACCCAATTATGTGTTTTCTTTATTATTGGGATTTTTTATTCAACGTTGTGCGCGCTGAAGATATTAATTATGGGAATTTAGTATTGAACGTTGTGCGCGCATGGTAATTATTCGTTACGACCGTTTTTCTCAACGCGCACAGCCGGTTGTATTTTGATCCGTTGTGCGCGCTGTATTATATGTCCAAAATGTATACAAATTAAAAACACCGCACGGTGAGCACTAAAACTCAAATTTTAACAAATCAAAGAAATGGGAATATTTTTGCAGTCTTATTCTGTAAACTATCAGATATGTGTTGTCAAATCACTTAAATTTCCTTACACCCATCAATCAACTGCTGCCATTATATTTGCATCAATTTTGATTTTTTTTTCTGGCATGTCAGTATGAACAGTAATTAATCTACAAAAATTTTGTGTTTCTTCTTTATTATTGGGATTTTTTATTGAACGTTGTGCGCGCTGAAGTTATTAAATATGGGGATTTTGTAATGAATGTTGTGCGCGCAGAGTAAGTATTCATTACGACCATTATGCTGAACGCGGACAGCTGTGTATATTTTGTTCCGTTGTGCCCGCTGTATTATATATTCTAAATGTATACCTTTTATATACCTCGCACTAAGGGACAAATTTAAACAAATCAAAGAAATGTATATCTTTTTGCTGTCTTATTCTGCAAACACTCGGATATGTGTTGTCTTATCAA
This sequence comes from Scilla litardierei, assembly GCA_030789695.1. Taxonomy (NCBI): domain Eukaryota; kingdom Viridiplantae; phylum Streptophyta; class Magnoliopsida; order Asparagales; family Asparagaceae; genus Scilla; species Scilla litardierei. The sequence goes on along the minus strand of CM061133.1, from coordinate 347,250,809 downwards.
TTAAATGTATTGAACGTGGTGCGCGCTGATGTAATAAATTATGGGAATTATGGGAATTAAATGTATTGAACGTTGTGCGCGCAGAGGAATTATTCGTTACGACCGTTTTGCTCAACGCGCACAGCTGTGTGTATTTTGATCCGTTGTGCGCGCTGTATTATATTTTATAAATGTAATACCTTTTTATATACCCCGCAATAAGGATCAAATTTTAACAAATTAAAGAAATGTAGATATTTTTGCTGTCTTATTCTGGAAACGGTCTGATAAGTATTGTCTTATCACTTAAATGTCTTTACACCATGAATCAACTGTTGCGCATCACATTTGCTTCAATGGTAATTTTTTTAACTAGCCTGTCAGTCTGAAGTGACTCTGAACATTAATTAATTCTCCCATAATTTTGTTTTCTTCTTTATTATTGGGATTTTATATGAACGGTGTGCGCGCTGAAGTTATTAATTATGGGGATTTTGTATTGAACGTTGTGGGCGCAGAGTAATTATTGGTAACGTCCACTTTGCTCAACGCGCACAGCGTGGTGTATTTTGAGCCGTTGTGCGCGCTATATTATATATCCAAAATGTATTTTTTTAAACAAATCAAAGAAATGTAGCTATTTTTGTTGTCCTATTATGTAAACAGTAGAATATGTGTTGTCTTATCACTTAAATGTCTTTACACCCATCATTCCACTGCTGCGCATCAAATTTGATTAAATTTTGATTTTTTAAATAATGTCAGACTGAACATTATTTAATTCTCGCCCGATTTTGTGTTTCTTTTATATTTTGGGATTTTTTATTTAACGTTTTGCGCGCAGAGCAATTATTCGTTACGAACGTTTGGCGTGTAATTTGATCAGTGCTCGCAACCTTACCTTATGTTGCCCATATGACGGGATGATTAACTGTGGGTAATGTAGCATGTAATACAGTTTTGCTCAGCACGCACAACGGTCATGGCATCTGACTGTTGTGTGCGATGGTCTATTGTGTTTAATTGCATACGGTTTGGCTCTGCGAGCAAAAGGGTCACATCTACGTCCAGTTGTGTGATTTGAGTAATAGTTGATAACAAGATACTGTTTTGCTCATCGCGCACAGCGGTCGAACAAATCGATACGAACGTTGTGCATGCTAGTAACTGTGTGCACACGAAAATAGTTTATCACAACATATAGCATGAGCCTGTTGAGCGTCCTGGGGAATTTATAGTTCGGTGAACAGTGTTTGATCAGAATATCTATGTCGGACATTAATTCAAGTAAGCATCAATGTATATATCACCTTATATCAATTTTGTATTGTCCTGTAATTGTATCAAATTAAATGACATAGTATTAAGGTCTGAATTCTAACAAACTACAGCATTATGCATTATAATGTACATAATGCATAAATGTTATTTATAGTTCGGTAAACAATTTTGCTCAGTAATATCAACGTCGGACATATATATCACCTATATCATTTTTGTATTGTCCTACAATTGTATCAAATAAAATGACATTTTATTAGGGTCTGAATTCCAAAATACAACATTTATGCATTATTCTGTACATTACACAACAAAGTTGAAACTACAGCTAAACATTTTGCAACTTCACAGTTTGGAACTGGTATGAAATTCAATCAGGGGAATATCTTAATGGTACATTGAATCCCACTATGAAAAACTCTTCACAGTGACAGAGTCATGCTGAACAGCTCAAGAAAGATGGCATTTATGATCAGCTCCAATAGCACGCACCATCATCACTAGCATCCAGATCGTCCATAACGGTATAAGTAGCCACTCCTTTAACGAAGTTGGCTGATCTGGATTCTTGAGCGCATGCCACTGTATGCGTTGAAGAAGCATCAATTATGAACGATAAAAAGCATATTTAAGTAAAAAATAGGGTATAAAGACATGCAACTTTACGTTTAGGCACTGATATAAAAATATATCACGGTTGCTTCTTCTCGGAAGAATTCAGCTGCTGTAGTAGAACATATGAAGGAGCAAATAACATCTTCCATTACACGTCAATTGCGGGTAGTACATTGTTCATCTTTGTGTGTTGAAGACGAAGCAGTGATGAACAACGGGAAATATTTAGCATTGTGAAGAAAAAATAGTGTATGAAGTAGAAACAGATAGAATCAGTGGTTGACAAGGTCTAGTGGGAAGAGAGGCTATTTATAGACGAATTGATTTCCCAGGATCAAATCCTAGCCACTCTTTATCTTGTCCTAGTCAGCCCTAGAATTCAAAAAACGTATACCTTTTTTTATACCTCGCACTAAGTGACAAATTTAAACAAATCAAAGAAATGTATATCTTTTTGCTGTCTTATTCCGCAAACAGTCGAATATGTGTTGCAATTAAATGTATTGAACGTTGTGCGCACTGATGTAATAAATTATGGGAATTATGGGAATTAAATGTATTGAACGTTGTGCGCGCAGAGGAATTATTCGTTACGACCTTTTTGCTCAACGCGCACAGCTGGGTGTATTTTGATCCGTTGTGCGCGCTGTATTATATTTTATAAATGTATACCTTTTTATATACCCCGCACTAAGGATCAAATTTTAACAATTCAAAGAAATGTAGATATTTTTGCTGTCTTATTCTGAATACGGTCTGATATGTGTTGTCTTATCACTTAAATGTCTTTACACCATCAATCAACTGTTGCGCATCACATTTGCTTCAATGGTAATTTTTTTTAACTGGCCTGTCAGTCTGAAGTGACTCTGAACATTAATTAATTCTCCCCCAATTTTGTTTTCTTCTTTATTATTGGGATTTTATATTGAACGGTGTGCGCGCTGAAGTTATTAATTATGGGGATTTTGTATTGAACGTTGTGGGCGCAGAGTAATTATTCATAACGTCCACTTTGCTCAACGCGCACAGCTGGGTGTATTTTGATCCGTTGTGCGCCCTGTATTATATATCCAAAATGTATTTTTTTTAAAAAAAGCAAAGATATCTGCTATTTTTGATGTCCTATTATGTAAACAGTAGGATATGTGTTGTCTTATCACTTAAATGTCTTTACACCCATCATTCACCTGCTGCGCATCAAATTTGCTTAAATTTTGATTTTTTAAATAATGTCAGACTGAACATTATTTAATTCTCGCCCGATTTTGTGTTTCTTTTATATTTTGGGATTTTTTATTAACGTTTTGCGCGCAGAGCAATTATTCGTTACGACCGTTTTGCTCAACGCGCCCAGGTGGGGGTAATTTGATCAGTGCTCGCAACCTTTCCTTATGTTGCCCATATGACGGGATGATTAACTGTGGGTAATGGAGCATGTAATACAGTTTTGCTCAGCACGCACAACGGTCATGGCATCTGACTGTTGTGTGCGATGGTCTATTGTGTATAATTGCATACGGTCTGGCTCTGTGAGCAAAAGGGTCACATCTACGTCCAGTTGTGTGATTTGAGTAATGGTTGATAACAAGATACTGTTTTGCTCATCGCGCACAGCGGTCAAACATATCGATACGAACGTTGTGCATGCTAGTAACTGTGTGCACACGTAAATAGTTTATCACAACATATAGCATGAGCCTGTTGAGCGCCCTGGGGAATTTATAGTTCGGTGAACAGTGTTTGATCAGAATATCTATGTCGGACATTGATTCAAGTAAGCATCAATGTATATATCACCTTATATCAATTTTGTATTGTCCTGCAATTGTATCAAATTAAATGACATAGTATTAAGGTCTGAATTCTAACAAACTACAGCATTATGCATTATAATGTACATAATGCATAAATGTTATTTATAGTTCGGTAAACAATTTTGCTCAGTAATATCAACGTCGGACATATATATCACCTATATCATTTTTGTATTAGGGTCTGAATTCCAAAATACTACAACATTTATGCATTATTCTGTACATTACACAACAAAGTTGAAACTACAGCTAAACATTTTGCAACTTCACAGTTTGGAACTGGTATGAATTCAATCACGGGAATATCCTAATGGTACATTGAATTCCACTACGCAAAACTGTTCACAGTGACAGAGTCATGCTGAACAGCTCAAGCAAGATGGCATTTATGATCAGCTCCAATAGCACGCACCATATCACTAGCATCCAGATCGTACATAACGGTATAAGTAGCCACTCCTTTAACGAAGTTGGCTGATCTGGATTCTTCAGCGCATGCCACTGTATGCGTTGAAGAAGCATCAATTATGAACGATAAAAAGCATATTTAAGTAAAAAAATAGGGTATAAAGACATGCAACTTTACGTTTAGGCACTGATATAAAAATATATCACGGTTGCTTCTTCTCGGAAGAATCCGCTGCTGTAGTAGAACATATGAAGGAGCAAATAACATCTTCCAGACTCCAGTACACGTCAATTGCCGGTAGTATATTGTTCATCTTTGTGTGTTGAAGACGAAGCAGTGATGAACAACGGGAAATATTTAGCATTGTGAAGAAAAAATAGTGTATGAAGTAGAAACAGATAGAATCAGTTAGAATACTATCATTAAGAAGTGGAGTGGTTGACAAGGTCTAGTGGGAAGAGAGGCTATTTATAGACGAATTGGACTGGCCCATTGATGAGGACGATAGACTACAGTAGAGTCACTGTGCGTGATATTGTATTGGACATAAAGACGAGTGAATCTACAACATACTGTTTCAGCCAGATGATGTTCCCAAGAAGGTTTGGACTTTACGGTGCGCGTTGAGCAAACTTGAAGGCCAATAACAAAATTGCTCAACGTGCACAACGGGGAAAATAATGGCTGTTGTGCAAGATGAGCAAATTATTTATGTTTGTACAATATTACTCAAGGCACTTTTAATTATTTAATTTGTTGTTCCGCTAAATTGTTTTACACTAAATTTTTTATTTTGTTTAATTTAATGGATCATGCTTCTACATAATCTTTCCGAAAGCACTTTTTATTTCAAAGTTTAGGTTTCCAAGGCATTTCCCCCCTAAATTTAATCTTCACAATCTTTCCCAAGGCACTTCTAATTTCAAAGTTTAGGTTCCCAAGGCACGTCCCCCCCAAATTTAATCTCCACAATCTTTCCAAAGACACTTCTAATTGCAAAGTTTTGGTTTCCTAGACACTTTTCCCACTAAAATTTAAGTTTTCCAACATAAAATTTCCATAAAATCCAATCTCAGCCATTGATTTCCCAGGATCAAATCCTAGCCACTCTTTATCTTGTCCTAGTCAGCCCTAGAATTCAAAAAACGAGTTTGGCTCCGCGCGCAAAAACGGTCACAAATACGTGCAGTTGTGTGAACTGAGTAATTGTGGATAATCAGATACGGGTATGCTCACAGCCCGCACATCGGTCAAACACATTATGTGACCGTTGTGCGCGCTGAGTAATTGTGTGCAAACGTAAATGTTTTATCACAACGTATATAAGGACGGTCACAATTTATGCCCGTTGTGCTCGCTGGGTAAATCATATAACGGTAAAAAGTTTTTACATAGGTAATTTCAATTTCGGACATTGATTCAAGTAAGCATCGTTGTATATATCACATATATCAATTTCGTAATGTCATGCAATTGTATCAAATTAAATGACAGTGTATTAAGGTCTGAATTCTATCATACTACAACATTTATAAGTTACACTGTACATACCACAACAAATTTGAAACTACATTTCGTACATAATGACATAAAACACCAAAGAATATCTACCCACAAACACTCTTCTCCGTCGATGATCAAAAATACAATATAAGACAAGAGAAAGGCTTGTGCTCCAAAGGCCCGGCCAACTCAAAAACCTGGAGGCGGAGGCGGAGGCGGAGGCGGTGATGGTGGGGCAACAGTACGGATGTCTCTAGGAGAGGGCACCAGAGTCTCCATCTTCTCTTGTATGTTCGACATTATGAGCATCATAGTGTCGAAGTCGCTACGCAGAAGTGAGATCGCCAGATTGGTGTTGGAGAGATGGGTTTCAATTTCTCCTAATCTACGAGTAAAGTTCACCGGCTGATGGGAGGATGATGAAACAGCAGATGCAGGGCTTACATTGCCTATGAGTATATCCTTAAGCTGACGTTGTTCATCTGTAAGTACAGAGACAGACGTAGTAAGCTCCTCGAGTTTGCTACGGAGGTTGTGCAGAACAGAGTCCTGACGGCGAGACATCCCATCCATAGAGAGGAGGCCGTTACTGTTGTCCTCGAGTGGGGCTTTTTCAGCCGGAGATGGAACTGATGAACCTGCATGTAAAGGAGGAAACCCAGTAGGAGGCAACAACACATTGTGTTCACCTTGTGTTGGACCAAGCGAAAGCGAATCACGCAGAATGGGTCTATAGGCCGGGAACGATGAGGGAAGGGGATCATCGTGTTCAGGTGACGGTGAATCATCATCACTAACTGCCCAAGGGTCAGAAAAAGTCGACTCACGAGATCGTTTTGGCGGCATGAAGAAACCAGAGTACGAAATGCGAGAGTGTTGAGATGAAGAAGAAAACGGAACGACAGACCAAAGGAAAGAGGAATGAAATTTTCCGCGAAACCCCTCGGCTACTGACTCCACATATATATAATGATTGGTTATTTTAATCTCAGCCGCTGGATTACATATGGAAGTGGAACTGACTAAAACGATCTCATTAGACGGCTGGGGTAAAGCATCCGTTCGGATGGGCAAAAAAAATCGTAATGAAGGGCTTACACGGAAACCGAGGTTCTACTTGACTCATTCTCCAGTTACCACACGTGAACATTGTTGAGAAGAAAGCAGAATCATTTACTGTCATCATTACGTACCTCCGAAATAAGATTGTACGAGATGGCGGTTGTACTTTCATCATTACGTGGCATACCGATTACGTCTCGCAACCGATCTATAAATATCTATTGTTTAGTAGCCACTGCACGTTCAGGAGCGATGTGCATTCAAACGAAAAGAAAATGCCCATGAGGTGCACGTATATCGGTCGAGCCTAGAGCCGCCGATTGGCACCCGATCTATTACCTCGGGCTCCACCTTTACAGCAGTAGTCCTCTCTATTGACAGGGATTCATGAGTAACAGGCGGGAACTGATATAATGGAGCCGGTGCAAAGGCAGGAGCGATGTGTATTCAAACGGAACGTGAATGCCCATGAGGTGCACGTATATCGTTCCAGCCTAGAGCCGCCGTTTGGCACCCGATCTATTACCTCGGCCTCCACCTTTACGGCAGTAGTCCTCTCTATTGACAGGGATTCCTGAGTAACAGGCGGGAACTGATATAATGGAGCCGGTGCAAAGGCAGGAGCGATGTGTATTCAAACGGAACGTGAATGCCCATGAGGTGCACGTATATCGTTCCAGCCTAGAGCCGCCGTTTGACACCCGAGCTATTACCTCGGCCTCCACCTTTACGGCAGTAGTCCTCTCTATTGACAGGGATTCCTGAGTAACAGGCGGGAACTGATATAATGGAGCCGGTGCAAAGGCAGGAGCGATGTGTATTCAAACGGAACGTGAATGCCCATGAGGTGCACGTATATCGTTCCAGCCTAGAGCCGCCGTTTGGCACCCGAGCTATTACCTCGGCCTCCACCTTTACGGCAGTAGTCCTCTCTATTGACAGGGATTCCTGAGTAACAGGCGGGAACTGATATAATGGAGCCGGTGCAAAGGCAGGAGCGATGTGTATTCAAACGGAACGTGAATGCCCATGAGGTGCACGTATATCGTTCCAGCCTAGAGCCGCCGTTTGGCACCCGAGCTATTACCTCGGCCTCCACCTTTACGGCAGTAGTCCTCTCTATTGACAGGGATTCCTGAGTAACAGGCGGGAACTGATATAATGGAGCCGGTGCAAAGGCAGGAGCGATGTGTATTCAAACGGAACGTGAATGCCCATGAGGTGCACGTATATCGTTCCAGCCTAGAGCCGCCGTTTGGCACCCGAGCTATTACCTCGGCCTCCACCTTTACGGCAGTAGTCCTCTCTATTGACAGAGATTCCTGAGTAACAGGCGGGAACTGATATAATGGAGCCGGTGCAAATGCAGGAGCGATGTGTATTCAAACGAAACGTGAATGCCCATGAGGTGCACGTATATCGTTCCAGCCTAGAGCCGCCATTTGGCACCCGAGCTATTACCTCGGCCTCCACCTTTACGGTAGTAGTCCTCTCTATTGACAGGGATTCCTGAGTAACAGGCGGGAACTGATATAATGGAGCCGGTGCAAAGGCAGGAGCGATGTGTATTCAAACGGAACGTGAATGCCCATGAGGTGCACGTATATCGTTCCAGCCTAGAGCCACCGTTTGTCACCCGAGCTATTACATCGGCCTCCACCTTTACGGCAGTAGTCCTCTCTATTGACAGGGATTCCTGAGTAACAGGCGGGTAGGGCTGTTGACGAACAGAACGTTCGACGAACTACTCGTGAACAAGCTCGGTACATGTTCGTTTACGTTCGTTTGGTAAGCTTAATGAACAAGCTTGAACAGATTTTTAGAGCTTGGTTAGTAAATGAACAGAGCTTGAACATAACTATGTTCGTTTATTTTTATTCATGAACAAGCTTGTTAAGTGTTCGTAAACAAGCTCATGAACAAACTCGCTAAGTGTTCATGAACAAGCTCGTTAAGTGTTCGTGAACAAGCTCGTTAAGTGATGTTTGTGAACAAGCTCGTTAAGTGTTGGTGAACAACCTCGTTAAGTGATGTTTGTGAATAAGCTCGTTAAGTGTTCGTGAACAAGGGCTTGAGTGAACTAAAATTAAAATTAAACACTCACCTCCTCAAATTGAATTAAACACATACACCTCTTCAACTTCCCATCTTCCCACTCCTAAACTCACAGGCTCCCAGCTCTCTTTTGGTCCATTGCCATTGTTCGTTCGTTTGTTTGCAAATCTGTTCATGAACAAGATTGATTGTGTGTTCGTTAACACGTTCCCGAACATGTTCACGAACAAGCTCACGAACAAGCTCGATAAGTCTTGTTAATGAACAGAACGTTCGTTCGGTAAGCTCGGTTTACGTTCGTTTATGTTCATTTACGTTCGTTCGGTAAGCTTAACAAACAAGCTTGAACATGTTTTTAGAGCTCGGTTAGTAAACGAACAGAGCTTGAACATGGATTTTGTTCATGAACAAAACCAAGCACACTGTTCAAGCTCGTTCAAGCTCGTTCGTCAACAGCCCTACAGGCGGGAACTGATATAATGGAGCCGGTGCAAAGGCAGGAGCGATGTGTATTCAAACGGAACGTGAATGCCCATGAGGTGCACGTATATCGTTCCAGCCTAGAGCCGCCGTTTGGCACCCGATCTATTACCTCGGCCTCCACCTTTACGGCAGTAGTCCTCTCTATTGACAGGGATTCCTGAGTAACAGGCGGGAACGGATATAATGGAGCTGGTGCAAAGGCAGGAGCGATGTGTATTCAAACGGAACGTGAATGCCCATGAGGTGCACATATATCGTTCCAGCCTAGAGCCGCCGTTTGGCACCCGATCTATTACCTTGGCCTCCACCTTTACGGCAGTAGTCCTCTCTATTGACAGGGATTCCTGAGTAACAGGCGGGAACTGATATAATGGAGCCGGTGCAAAGGCAGGAGCGATGTGTATTCAAACGGAACGTGAATGCCCATGAGGTGCACGTATATCGTTCCAGCCTAGAGCCTCCGTTTGGCACCCGAGCTATTATCTCGGCCTCCACCTTTACGGCAGTAGTCCTCTCTATTGACAGGGATTCTTGAGTAACAGGCGGGAACTGATATAATGGAGCCGGTGCACAGGCAGGAGCGATGTGTATTCAAACGGAACGTGAATGCCCATGAGGTGCACGTATATCGTTCCAGCCTAGAGCCGCCGTTTGGCACCCGAGCTATTACCTCGGCCTCCACCTTTACGGCAGTAGTCCTCTCTATTGACAGGGATTCCTGAGTAACAGGCGGGAACTGATATAATGGAGCCGGTGCAAAGGCAGGAGCGATGTGTATTCAAACGGAACGTGAATGCCCATGAGGTGCACGTATATCGTTCCAGCCTAGAGCCGTCGTTTGGCACCCGAGCTATTACCTCGGTCTCCACCTTTACGGCAGTAGTCCTCTCTATTGACAGGGATTCCTGAGTAACAGGCGGGAACTGATATAATGGAGCCGGTGCAAAGGCAGGAGCGATGTGTATTCAAACAGAACGTGAATGCCCATGAGGTGCACGTATATCGTTCCAGCCTAGAGCCGCCGTTTGGCACCCGAGCTATTACCTCGGCCTCCACCTTTACGACAGTAGTCCTCTCTATTGACAGGGATTCCTGAGTAACAGGCGGGAACTGATAAAATGGAGCCGGTGCAAAGGCAGGAGCGATGTGTATTCAAACGGAACGTGAATGCCCATGAGGTGCACGTATATCGTTCCAGCCTAGAGCCGCCGTTTGGCACCCGAGCTATTACCTCGGCCTCCACCTTTACGGCAGTAGTCCTCTCTATTGACAGGGATTCCTGAGTAACAGGCGAGAACTGATATAATGGAGCCGGTGCAAAGGCAGGAGCGATGTGTATTCAAACGGAATGTGAATGCCCATGAGGTGCACGTATATCGTTCCAGCCTAGAGCCGCCGTTTGGCACCCGATCTATTACCTCGGCCTCCACCTTTACGGCAGTAGTCCTCTCTATTGACAGGGATTCCTGAGTAACAGGCGGGAACTGATATAATGGAGCCGGTGCACAGGCAGGAGCGATGTGTATTCAAACGGAACGTGAATGCCCATGAGGTGCACGTATATCGTTACAGCCTAGAGCCGCCGTTTGGCACCCGAGCTATTACCTCGGCCTCCACCTTTACGGCAGTAGTCCTCTCTATTGACAGGGATTCCTGAGTAACAGGCGGGAACTGATATAATGGAGCTGGTGCAAAGGCAGGAGCGATGTGTATTCAAACGGAACGTGAATGCCCATGAGGTGCACGTATATCGTTCCAGCCTAGAGCCGCCGTTTGGCACCCGATCTATTACCTCGGCCTCCACCTTTACGGCAGTAGTCCTCTCTATTGACAGGGATTCCTGAGTAACAGGCGGGAACTGATATAATGGAGCCGGTGCAAAGGCAGGAGCGATGTGTATTCAAACGGAACGTGAATGCCCATGAGGTGCACGTATATCGTTCCAGCCTAGAGCCGCCGTTTGGCACCCGATCTATTACCTCGGCCTCCACCTTTACGGCAGTAGTCCTCTCTATTGACAGGGATTCCTGAGTAACAGGCGGGAACTGATATAATGGAGCCGGTGCACAGGCAGGAGCGATGTGTATTCAAACAGAACGTGAATGCCCATGAGGTGCACGTATATCGTTCCAGCCTAGAGCCGCCGTTTGGCACCCGAGCTATTACCTCGGCCTCCACCTTTACGGCAGTAGTCCTCTCTATTGACAGGGATTCCTGAGTAACAGGCGGGAACTGATATAATGGAGCCGGTGCACAGGCAGGAGCGATGTGTATTCAAACGGAACGTGATCGTCAAGGTAATAGGTGCAGTCAAGAGAAAGGGCTTTCTCCTCTCTTCCAAGAGAGTCTTCAACACACAACACACTTCTCCTTCAAGTTCTACTTCAAGGCATATGAGATTGTAAGTGTTGCTTTCATAATTTCATAACTTTCGTTATTTTGTTTTTGTGCTAGGTTTGCGAGAGCGGTTTGCTTACTCCCAAGTTGTAGGAGTGAAGGACATCGATTGTATTCGATTTCACTTGTTGGGTTGCTACAAGTGGGTTTAAAGGCAACCTCAAGTTAGTGTTCTAACTTGAGTATCCGGAGGTATCCGGGTGGAAGGGACGTAGGATAACCGGGAACAAGGCGGGAAGTTACTTGGGTAATCTGAACACTTGAAACATAATTGCGTTTGCATTTGTTTATTATTTGGGTTTAATTTTAATTCCGCACTATATTTGTTGATCATATATCATATATATGTGTGAATTTTGTGATATGGTCTCCATGTATGCTATATCTATATATGTTGTGATTTGAGACGTTAAGTTTCATTCATGTATGTTAGGATTTATCCTGGGTATCCTTGAATGCGGGCTTGTCATATGTGGCACTGGAAGATGTTGGACATTTTGGTGAACAGGTTGTTGTACCAGGATGTTCAACAGGCTAAGACCTTTTGCATATATTGTCTGCTCAAAATGATGTGCATCTGGCGTCCGCGTATTCTATTAGTTTCCTACCTAACTCATCAGACCCTTATGGTGGTTGTTATCTGTTGTTAGATTTGATTGGGTACAATCTCTTGTTACCTTATTGCGATATGGTTGGAGAGAGATTTTCGCCAAAAACAATTCCTGAGTAACTACCACTTACGGATCTTTAGGGATCTCGTTCCATATATGGGATACGGTTATTGCTGTTATTAAGTTGCTTCCAGATTGATTGATCTAGCGCTGATTATTCGGCGGTTGTTTTGGGAGGACCGCTTAAAAGGGCTTGAGGGCTTTGGCGGCTAGGTTAAGCACTTTGGCAAAATAAGTTCTTGTTGATACACTCCGGGAGGGAGGCCGACGACAACTTCTTGTTGATACACTCCGGGAGGGAGGTCGACGTCTGCGCACGCAGGATCAAGGGAGTTGATCTAGTCGGTGGTGCAAGGGGAGCTTGCAGGCAAGGGGAGCTTGCCAAGAATACTTCACGGGGTTGATTGCGATCACCCCTCACGGTTTGTTTTAAGGATGAGTGTGTTCTTCCTTATAGAAGCGTGAATTGTAGAATCTGTATTCTCTGATCTTTATAGTGAAGTATTCCATTTTTCTCCCCGCAGATGTAGGTGTGCGCACCGAACTGCGATACCAAGTCTCGTGTGCCCTTGCGTGCTGTGTGTCTTTATTGTTGTTCGTTATATTCTTTACTGCGTACTGAAATTCAGTGTATCTCAATGTTGATATTGGACTTTCGTTCCTCTTATCACCTAAGTTTATAATGTGGTTTTATGATTTTTTGGATTTTATATATATTTAGATTCTTATTTGGCACGATTGTTGTTATTTTACTGCCTCCTTTTGGATAATGCCATAGGGGGATCGAAATAAACAAACAGAATCGTAATGAATGTTCTAGGTATGGTCTAATAAACAGACATACAAAAACCGGATGTAGGTTGCTACACTGTTTTTTTATACATCGGAAGTTGCTACATTGACTCTCCAAATTTGGATGGCCCTGTAGCAAACCGGCAAAATGATTCCAGTTTTGCAGGGCGGTTGATGGAGGGAAAACGCCATATTTGGCGTGTTGTTGCAGTGTGGTTTGGAGATGATATAACCGGCCAACTTCCGCTTAGACTTGCATGGAGTCATCGAATATTGCTTAATTCACGTAAACTAAATATGGCAAAAAACACCTAATTAAATGTCACATCATCTACCAACTAGATTCAATGGGGTTGGATAGTGGGGTGTCGAGACTCGAGAATATATTGTCGGGCCCGCTAAACAATATGTGGACCTTCGTGTTCGAATTTGCAGTAGGTTTCGCGTCGTTCCGCTGTGCTGCGTTGAAAAATTCTATCTTTTTCCATCTGTGGGCTCCACTTTCATGTGTTACTATTAATAAGACGAAAAGCGATGGTACGTAGAGATGGAAATTGCGGATGAGGTGAGAGGTTGGTGGGACCACAAACAAGAATTCGACCGGTCATCTACTCATCCAACTACCGAATTTGCTGGTACTTTGTTTGAGATAAGTTTTTCACGTAAGCGCCATATCAGCGAATATTTGTATCCATTCTGACAAGTAAAACATTTTAGTCGTTTAATATATCTCCTCACACAACTGTATACAGTAATGCCATATGTCCCCGATGAGGCAATTCGTATAATAAATCCAAATATTCGACCGCGCACAACTATCCCTCATTTGCGCATATACTGCGCGTGACTAAATTATGTTTGCTCACCGCGCACATCGGTTCAAATTTTGCCCCGTTTTGCGAGCTCAGTAATTAATCCGCCGTTTGTTTATACTTGTAATAACAAACGGAAGAGCGAGAGAGTCAAGAAGCAAGATGGCCACCCATAATGCAGGGTCCGGCAAAAAATTTGAGTTGCCGCCAAACTCGGAGTATTAATGTAGCAGACCGCAAAAAAACGCCGCGAAGACCCCAGAAAACCCCGCCATGTGGCCGGTCAAGTGGATGATATCTATCCCGCCAAATTTGGGGATATATCACCATTCGCCATGATTTGTGCCTTCACTGCAGATATGGCTGAGAAATCGTGTCACTGGGACGAAGAAACTTTGCAAGGCCAGTCTTCAGAGGGAAGAAGAGACGGTGACGTAGCTGATAACCGTTCCCTTCATGACAGGGGGGATGTGCGGCCGCAGTTGCCTGAGACTCCCCTAAGGGATACGTGGCCATGGGGAGGTCTCGTTCCGGCAGGCTATGTCCCCCCGGCGTACGAGGGGGCATTGCTGTTGAATCCGCCCACTGACGTTCCATCGGAAGGTACTAGGGGGAACCGTCACCGACCCTTCTTCCCCGTCTGGGACGGCGAGTCTGCATTGGTGGATAGGGGGTGGCCAGTCGGCTGGTGGAGAACTCCATCCTTCCCATTGACCAAAGTGTCCTGGGTCAAATTGACATTGAAAGGCTCGCTAACTCAGTCGTTTATGGCAGTTACCAGGTTAAGTACTAATGTCGTCTCGTTGTGCTGTTGCCTTACTCTTACAGTCTTACTTATCCATGATTCCCTGCAGACATCATTGGTCGGGGCGGAACTGCGTCGCCGAGTGGTGCAATTGTTGATTGCCGAGCGGAAAAAGGCGGTTTCCTTCGAATCTTAACTTAAGGATTTGAAGGAGCAGCTGATGAAAGAGAGAGACCGCAGATCTCAGGCGGAGTGGGAGGTTGCGAAAGCTAAAGATCGGGCGGCCTCTATGTCAGCGGTTCGGAAGAGCTCCGAAGAGCGATGGTACGTAGAGAAGAGCAGTCTCCTGGCTCGTATAGCCGAGTTGGAGAGAAACTCGCTTCCTCCAAACTCGATTGTAGACGTGAGGCATGAGGCTGAGGCGAGGAAGCGTCAGCGATCTGGTCGGGAGTCCGGTGGAGGATCGGCCCAAACGTAGGACGGTTTGGCTACCAACGCCCCCTCCAGCGAGGCGTCTGTGTGAATCGTGGCCATCTTAGTACCCCAAATTCTTTTCATATTTTGAGAGGTGAACATGTGATGGTTTACACGTTAGTAATGAACCCCGAACATTTAATTGGCAATGAACACCGTCTGGTCCAGTCTTTTACCGCTTGTTAGTTTAATTATCTGTTTGCCAACCATTAGCGATCTTCGTACACCGATTGCTTAATTTCTTATGGATATTAAAACTATTAGCATACAGCCATCACAGAAATGGTCAAGGATGGTGTGAAATATCGAAGTTTCCCGGGAATATACTTAGTGCACGTGAACTGCGTTGGAATTGAGCTTAGCATCACAGTGAACCAGATATACAATTTTTTTCTCATTGCTCACACCGGTCCCACCTTTTACCTGATGTGTATGGATGAATCTGATTTGTCAGTGTGTTTCATTGGAGTCATTTTATCCAGCATTCACATAGCCTCTACATGCATCGAGATTGTTACGTATAGAGTTTTCCTTTAAACGAACTTGGGATATTGGACTTATGCCATAGATTCAAGTAGACCATCGTCAAGGAGAGAAAGATTCAAGAATACGCAGAGGTGGAAATCACTTCATGCAACATAAATAACACATTTACTGCAGTATACGGTCTTCAACATCAATAACATACCAAAGCACACAATTATGAGTCCAACTCTTAGCATTCTCCTTTATGTCCGTTGTGCGCGGTGAGCAAATTTTTAATGCTGTAACATAAATTGCTCAAAGCTCACAACGGGCAAAATTATGCCAGGCGTGCGAATTTAGCTACTGTATCCCATAACATAAATGTTCAAAGCGCACAACAAGCAAAGACATGATGGCGCGTTGAGTTCCCGTTGTGCAGAAATCCCATAGATTTTGTACAAAAATCCCAAAAAATTCAGTATATTCTTTCATTATAAACTCAGTCACTACATTTGCACAAAATTATAAATTCAATGCTCTGATGATACGGTAATTACAGAGGGAGATTTTCCTACATCTTTACAGAATAATGTCTCGAATTGTCGCATCCTCTCTTCAAGGCCTTCCACCCATCCTTCGGCCGCAGGCAGGCGGTTAGCCTTCCATTGCCTTATTACCGGTGGGACCGGGCTTCTTTCTTTAAGTTGAATATTTACAAAGTGATTATTATTTACAAAACCTATGGTGAAGGGACCACGTTTCGTACCTTGGTGTGGTCCTGATCTTAACGGAAAAAATGAAAGACATTGTTGCATTGGCAGCAGATGTATTACACAGTTATAACGACTTGAGATAATATGTCCAACTTCAGGGAAGGTCATCCAATATTGCATCGGGGGGGTGGTCACCCATATAGTTAATTGACACTACCTGTTCTTGTGCACTTTCCTCACCCATCACCTTTGAGTACACATCATAGTGGTCACGCAGCTCTTGAAGCAAGTCTCTTCTGACCACCTTCCACTGGTCCTCTCCCATCCCTAGATGTGAAGATATAGCCCTGTAACCACAGTTCCCATCTGCCGTCACATCTGTGACGTTCGATATATATTTGGCGATTACAGCGGGGAATTGATCAAGATAAGGTATGACTCTTTGAACGGCTCTAGCGTCCTTTGCTTCATAATTTGCTGCTGCAATTGAAGCTGTAGCAGAAACCCCAGTCATACTGCCAGATGTCGCGGCTTTGCCAGTTGGTTTCTTTCTAGCAAGTTGAGGAGGAATGGGTGGGGCAGACGTATTTTTGATCCTTTGGGACCGTCTCGGCTGGACACGGCCGACGCTTTCTTGTTTCGATGAGACTTCAGGAAGAATTTGAGCAGAGCAACTAGCCGCATCGCCGAAGTCATGATCAAAATGAGCAGGATGAATGGGGGTGGCTGTATCTTCATTTGTCAAATTATTATCCCTTTTTCTTCTTCCATTGAACACGACATTAACTTGCGGCTCTGTAATCAGATTTGTCGCCGGGGTAGCTAGCTCCTTCAACTTAATTAACAACTCCTGCTTCATCGGCCCATCAAGTTGAGCATAGAGCATGTGTATGCGCTCTAATTCAGCATGTATAAGCCCATCTTCTTCAGCCATCAATTCCGGCTTAGCCTCCATGTCTAGCTGCTTACAATGAGAATTTACGGCATCTAAGGGAATGGGGCGATTTTCCCTTGTGTATTTGCCAATCTCATTGGCACATGGTACACCATAAATCATTCTAGCTAGACAATCACCTGTGCATTGGTCCGTTCCCATAGGGTCAGATTTATCAGCTTCCACAGACATTATCTTCAACGCCGCAGCGGCTGTAAATCCTATCAGCTCCTTGAACAAGAACCCATGCACATTATGTCGCAACATGATCTTAGATTTCTCGAATGATGCCTTGATCTCGATATGCTGCCCCTCTAATGATTCATGTATGGTTGGCCAAGAATCGGATAAACTGAAGGCCGATGAACCCAATGCCCTTTTAAGCTTAGAATGTTCAGTCTGTGCTCTTTTGTTCTGCCCTCTGTTGGTACTGACATTTCCAAAGTGGAGATTGCCATCTGTCCATACAGAAATAAACTTCTCCTTGTACTTGTCCAACCAAGATGTCTTCACATAGCTCACGACCCTTGTGTAATCTTTGTACTCGGTCTCCAATGCCTTCAGTTTAGCAACATACTCCTCCTCCTTGCGTGCCCCCACCAATAAATTCCAACTAGAGATGAAACCTAACCATTTTTCTTGATCTTCAAAAGAGGGCTGGCAATTTTTGGCAATATTTTTGGATATGTGCATTCTACATATTTGGTGCACCGCAAGGGGAAATTCATGGCCAATGGCATTCATAAGTGCTGGCTCCAGTGCTGACAAAATTACACGTGGCATCCTGTATCCCTGCAGCAAAGAGCTCAACTTCCCCAAGGCCCACAAGTAGTTCTCCTCACGTACGGCCTCCGTGTAACAAAATGCCGCTGCGAACTGAATATCTGTGGACGTCACCCCATACATCTCCATCAATGGTGGCCTGTTGCGGTTGGTCTTCAACGCGCAGTCCATAACCAGAATCTCTGGAAATTTTCGTAATAACTCAACCGACTGCGGATGTGCCCAAAATATAGTCCTCACTATAGTTGTCACTTCGTCCACTTCATGATACACAATGTAATTACGCTGTGTCAGTAGATTAAGGAATAGCTGCATTTCTGCTCTCCAGGCCATTTCCCCTGCCTTCATCCTCTGTCTGGCTTTATAAATAGTGTTGATTGTGGTAGATGTTGCATTATCCTTTTCCTTCAGGTATTTCAAGATTTCCCTTGGCCTAAGCAGTCTATGTGACAAGTCTCTCACCGTGGCCATCTCCCCACCTCCGAACCTCCTCTCATCTGGATGTCGCTCGATGTACATTGCGGGTTTATGGTTGTGATTGCCACGTACAACTGTCAAAATCCACTTATCTGTTGCCACACCATTAGCCCTCAAGTAGAAGGGACATGAACACTTCTTGCTTCGAGTTGATTTTTTGGCCGATATATCCGGCCTGTGTGGCCGATATGTCCCACTTCTTTCACAACAAAAATAATAAGTTGGGACCCTATTGCCCTTTGTACTCATATTTGATGATTTTGTAACAACCAAATTCCCGGTTTTCACACCGACCCCTTTTACCCATTTACCAAGCTCTTCTATGCTGGGGAAAATTTTATTTGTTGTGAACTGATTTGTATAATCTTCATTAACCTCTGAGCCTTCAACAATACGCTGAATTAAGTCCCAGATACCAATATAGTCACTAAATGTTAAGCTTTATTTTCTAGTAAATTAGTCAGTTAACAAAGCAAAATAATTTCAAACCTTTGCTTCTTTGTCCGCTTCATCCCAGATCCCCTCAATGTGTACCGAGCCCATCTCAATCTTCGTAATTTCTACGCAATCATGTTCCAAATGTACATTGCAGCAATAAATTTCTGAAATTATTAAAAAATACCAAATTAATTAGCATCAATTAATGGCTTACCAACTTTACGATGTAGTGCGGCCGCAGTCGACTATTTTAGGGCACCCCAACCCAATGACACAAATCTTTTGCACTGCCTTAAGGACCTTCGTTTGATATAAGCAGGAACTCTTATAGTCTATATACCTCAGCGAATTAGAATAATTTCTGTTGATCAAACCCTATCTCGTTAGCTTTTCCCGCCTTAGGTCACAAAACTGATCGCATATGGAAGCTGTTACGATGCATTTGTATATACGGATGCGTAGAAATAGTGGTTCATAGTGTAAATTTCTCATCGCGAACAGTGGGAGGGCAAAAATGTAAATTGCTCTCCTCTGTAAACCGTCTAGCAGTTTGCCCACCGCACACAACCGCGCAAAACACGGACTTGCTCAGCGGACACAACCACGCAAAACTGGGAATTGCTCACCGCTCACAGCCAATCAAAACACGAAATTGCTCAACGCACACAACCACGCAAAACTCGGAATTGCTCAGCGCACACAACCACTCAAAACCCGTAATTGCTCACCGCCCACAACCGTTTTGGTCAAGTCCACGTGCACATGTGGACGGGTTATTTGCTAGTAATATTTCAAACTAGACTTGTTTACTCAACCAGCACAACGGGTAAATTATTGTAGACCCGATATGACCCGGTAGGACCCGAAATTGTCCCGTGATACCTTCTGCTCGCAACGAATTGACAGACAATTACACAGATTGCTCACGGCGGAATTTCAAACGGCAAGTATTTTCAAAGATCGCTCCAGTCGCCCAGACCGAACTCCAAAAGCTTTGATTTTTATTTAATTGCTTGAAGGATACATCACTTAGTCAACTAGTGAGATCAAACAAAGAGCTGAATCGAGAGAAATCGATTTAGGGGTTTTTGACCTAAATTTATCAACATCGACTCTTTGGTACGTCTATACTTTTAAGTACGGTTTATCTGCCTTTCTTATTTTGATTTTACATGCATTCATCCACGGTTGAGGTTGATGAAGTCGGTACAAAAATCCAAGGTAATATTGATTTATCTTCTCGGCAATAATGCATTAAATCTTTGAGGATCAGGTTATGAATTGTTTGATACAGGATACTATGGATTTTACAACCGACTTTACCACCAATCAACTGTTCAAGGATAGAAAAGAGCTGTTTCAGTGGATACAAAACGTCGGGTTAAGTCATGGGCATGTGATTGTTACACGTTCGGGGAGATTAAGTAAAACGGCCAAAGGGCATCATGCTGTGTACTTTGCGTGTGAAAGAAGCGGTGAGTATCGGGGACACCGAAAGCTAAAAAAGACCAACCAGCCTGTTAAAACCAAGAAGTGTTCATGTCCTTTCTCATTGCGTGGTTATATGGTGGGCGTGGGCGTTGAGGAGTGGAAGGTAACAGTCGTTTGTGGTAGGCACAACCATGAAGCAGCTAAATATGTCGATGGCCATTCCGATGACGGGACGTTGCAGGGAATGGAGATGGAAACAGTGCGTGACTTGGCGAATAGCAAGGTTCGGCCAGCTGAAATTTTGAAAGTACTGAAGGCAAATAAAAACTTCAGTGCTACCTCAATCAAAGCAATTTATAACGCACGAAACCGGTTACAACGGGGGAAGAAGGTTGGTATTGTAAAACAGTTGAAGGAGTTAGCATCAGCTGATAAAATTGTGGGTGCTGAGAATGTGAAGGCTGTGAATAATGAGGGGGGGATCAGAAGGTGGGGGAGGCGTTTTGGGAGAATGCAGTGCCTGCTGAGTTGCAGGAGGAGGATCATACTGGGAAGATGGGTGGGGAGGATGATAAGGTGGATCGTAATGAGGCGGAGCAGACTGCTGGGGAGGAGGAGGAGGATGATGAGAATGCAGTGGCTAAGGCCTTTGAGAAGGAGCATGAGGTTCTACGTCTTCAAATTTCTACCCTGGTAGCGGAGATTGCTAAGCAGCATGCTGAGATAACGGATACGTCTACATTGACGTGTAAGCCGGGTAAGGGAAGAAGTAGACCGTTGTGGAAACGTACAATAAAGAAGCCGAAACAATCAATTTCACATGATGATAGTGACGAGGACTTGGCTGCCGACATAATAATACCATATTGGAACGCTTTTCCTGAGTGTCTACGACCCCTTATAGTGCATGTCGTAGATGTGAAAGCAAACGGAAACTGTGGGTATAGGGCTGTGGCAGCTCAGTTGGGACTGGGTGAGGACGAATGGAGGCAGGTGAAATATGACTTGCGAGAAGAGATGCAGAACCACGACGGCTTGTACCGGCAACTTATGGGTGCCGTGGAATTTAAAAAGAATGTAGTGGCACTGGGCCATTTGTTAGACCGTCCAAAAGCTAAATGGTGGATGCAGATGCCAGAAATGGCACATGTCATTGCCTCATGCTACGAATGTGTAGTACATATTCTTGCACCTCATCAGTGTGTGACATATTTTCCTTTAAGAACTCCTCCAGTACCCCTATCATCCAGACGCCACATAACGTTGGGTCATGTGAACAATAATCACTTCGTTATTGTTAAACTTGCCCCATATGGTCCTGTCCCTCCGACTTCAAGTATGTGGCTAAGATACCGTTCCGATGTGTCAGCCGGATGGCCGGCTGCTTATGAGGATAGGATGCAACAATTCCAGTCAATAGTATTTGGGCACGATATTGCAACCGTTGACGTTATTGAAATATTGTAGGATAAAACGTTGTATCATTTTACTGTGGATTGTTTATTTCATATTGACAGATTGGTAGCATGAAATTTTATCATGTCTGCCTAAATGTGCAAATGTTATCATCTGTATGCCGTGCTTTGGTGTATGGTATCTATAAGTTATGCCCAACGATAGACCTACTAATCAAGTTTGCCTCTTACTAACTTTTTGGTGAACGGGTACATACTGATATATACTGGATTTTGAATGCTTAATAACACACTCAATCTATCCAGATTTTCTTAAGGGTGTTAATTAATACAACTAATGATAGTTATCACGTTGGTATTATATTATTTTATACGTATCAATAATGTTGTTAACATCGGCATAAGAATATGAGGAATCCAATAGAATAAATATTAAAAACAAAATTTAGATCTCCTCCGCGCGCACCGCGGTCAAAATCGTTCTCAGCGTCGCGATTAATAACGATTACCGTTACTAATGTCAAGCCTGACAATCCATGTAATATTACTCAGCGCGCAAAACGGTTTGGATCGTGCTAAAATATAACCGTTGTGCGCGCTGAGTAAAATTTTGCCAACTAAACCACCGAATTTACTCGAAACGCGCAACGGGTTAAAATTTTTACCCGTTTTGACCCGTTTGGACCCTCTTTCATCCCTTGATAAATTCTGCTCACCGCTCACAGCCATAACCTTCCATAGAATGCTCAAGGCGGAATATCAAACGGCCAGTTTTTCGTAGATTGCTCAAGGCGCACAGACGGAAATTCCAAAGATTTGATTTTTATTACTGGGCTCGACATTTACATCACAGTGGCAACTACTGCGTTCAAACATATCGGTGAAGCGAGAGCAATCGATTTAGGGGTTTTCGACCTAAATTTGTCGAAATCGCGATTTGGTAAGTATACAATGTTAAGTACATTTTATTTGATATCCTTGTTACAATTACAATGTGTAGAAAGAGGAGGCGAAATTTTTGGTTTTTAATTTCCTGCAGATACAGTTGAGATCGATGGAGATGCTAAAAAATTCGGAGGTAATATTGATTTTTCTTTACGTCAATAATGTAACTAATGTTTGGTTCCCGGTCCAATTAGTTGTATGAATTGTTTGATACAGGTGTATATGGATTATACAGCCGAATTTACTACGCTTCAACGTTTTAAAAGTAGAGACGAACTCTTTCAGTGGATAAAGAGCGTCGGACGACAACAGGGGCATGTGATTGTTACCAGTGCGTCGAGTATGAATAAATCGTCCAATAGGACTCCCGCTGCCTACTATGCATGTGCAAGAAGCGGGAACTACAGGGGACACCGACCAGTACGAAAGAGCAACCGGCCAGTTAGAACCAACAAGTGTGGATGCCCGTTCAAATTGCGTGGTAATGAGGTGGGCGATGGCGGTGAGTGGAGTTTAACGGTCGTTGATGGCAGGCACAACCATCAAGCTGCTAATTATGTCGCGGGCCATTCCGACGACGGGGTGTTGCAGGGAAAAGAGGTGGAAGCATTGCGAGACTTGGCAAATAGAAAGGTGCCGCCGTCAGCAATTTTGAAAGGCCTGAAGGAAACTAAATCCTTCAATGAAACACCAATCAAATCAATTTATAATGCACGTTCCCGATTACTAAGGGGGCAGAGTGTGGGTATGGTAAACAAGTTGAAGGAGTTAGCATCACCGTGTAGAATTGTGGGTGATGAGCTTGTGGTGCATGTGGATAATGTTGAGGAGGAGCAGAAGGGAGATGAGGAGAAGGTGGATGAGGCTGAGGAGGCGACTGCATTGGCTGCTTATTGGCAGGATGATGTGGTGGATCGTAATGCGATGGAGCAGGCTGCTGAGAAGTTGGCTCTTAGTGGGCAGGAGCATAATGCTGCGGAGGAGGATGAGGTTAATGCAGCGGATGAGAATGTGGAGCCGAGGGTGCATGATGTTTATGGGGATGATGAGGCTGAGAATGCAGTGGCTGCTGAGTTGACTGTAGATGATTATGTTATTGGGGAGATGGTGGAGATGGAGGAGACGGTTGCCCTTAACGTGGAGGTGCAGAATGCTGAGGAGGTACTGGTGGAGGATAATGCAGCGGCTGAGACTGTGGAGCCGAAGGTGTATGAGGAGAAGGCGAACGAGGAGGATGATGATAAGGAAGTGGCTACTGATTTGATTGCTGAGGAGCATACTGGGAAGTTGGTGGATACGGCGGGGACGGTGGAACGTAATGTGGCTGACCAGACTGCTGAGATGGATGAGGGGGAGAATGCAGCTGGGGAGAATGAGGAGCCGCAGGAGGATGAGGCGAATGTGGAGGATGTGGAGGATGAGAAGATAGAGGATGCTGGGTTGATGCAAGCTGAGCTTACGTTGGAGTTGGGGGCGACGGTGGAGACGGGGGATCATAATGTGAATGCGCAGACTGCTGGGAGGGAGGAGGAGACGGCTGTGGCCTCGTATTTTGATGAGCACGAAGAGATGGATGTCATGCTTAAACAACTTTCTCCCCTGGTTGATGAGATTTCTGATCATTTTTCGGATGTGACGGAGAAGCCTACAGTTAGGAGGAAGCCTGTTAAGGCTCCACGGTTGCATTCAATTGCGGAGCATACGGCGGCGGCGAAGGAGAAGCCTAAATGGAAGAGGCGGCCTTCGAAGGAAAGTAGTAGGCGTCCGAAACTTCAAATAAAGAAGCCGAAACCTTCGTTTCCCCCTGATGATTATGTTGATGATTTGCCTGCCAACTTCCTCATACCATATTATTTGGATTTTCATCGCACGCTACAACCCCTCATGGCGGGCGGCGTAGACGTGGATGCAGATGGCAACTGTGGGTACAGGGCTGTGGCAGTTCAGTTGGGCTTGAAAGATTCCGAATGGGGGACTGTCAGAGCTGATTTGCTCCGTGAGATGCGGACATACAGCGGATTGTACAGGCGTGTTCTGAGTGAGGTTTCATATAATAATAATTTGAAGGCAGTGGACTATTTTATTACTGATAAAGGTCCAGGACGGGAAAATTGGATGCAGATGCCAGACATGGGACATGTCATTGCCTCATGCTACAACTGTGTAGTACATTTTATTTCAAATCGTATGTGTGTGACATTTTTTCCATTGAGAAGTCCTCCAGTAAACCGAGCCTCCAGACGCCACATAACGTTGGGTTATGTGAACGGAAATCACTTTTTTATCCTTCAACTTCAACCAGCAGGTGACGTCCCTCCGACTTCAGTTGTGTGGACAAGATCGCATGACCCTGTGGCCGATGGATGGCCGGCTGGTTACGAGCAGAGGATGCAGTCATTCGTTGATAGGGTAAAAGATACGAAAATTGCTACCGCTGATGGTTTTTAGTATCTGTAAGATAAAACGTTTATCAATGTAATAAGTTTTTTTTGGTATAAAAATGGACCACTTTGGCGGATGAAATTTTATCATGGCTTCCGAAATGTGCAAATGTCATCATCGGTATGGATTGATGTTGTGTATCATACCAATTACACCGAGCGCAACACTGCAGTAATATTGCCCGTTTTGCGCTTTGAGTAATTAAGTCTTTACCTACCAAATTGCTCAACGCGCAGAACTGGCAATATTAGTGCCGGTTTTGCGCTCTGGGTATTTTTAATAACATCAACCTTTGTTCCAAATTGTTATGCGATGAGAATGTGTCATTGTTAGAGTGTCCAATACTCCAAGTGAGAGTAGGGTTATTGTATCATATATGTTATTGTCTGACAAAATTGCTTACCACAAACTCCCATTGATAAGTTTTGCCCGTTGAGCGCCTTTATTAGCCAATTTGTTAGTGGTTACTACAATTGCTCACCATTCACCACGATCAGAACAAATAATTTTGGCCGGTTGTGCGCGGTGAGCAATTTTGTTAGTGCGAAAAAAAACTCCTCCTCTTCCACTCAATAAAATTTGCTGATATATCCACATTTATTGCTGCTCGCACCGTGCAAATTTTTAATGGCTAACAGAAATGCTCACAGCGCACAACGGCGATATATTGGAACCTTTGGTCTTACTAATATTCTAAGAGACCCCTCGTGTCTGCAGATCAGTGTTGGTGAACATACAGAGCAGGGATCGTTAATATACAGCGGATTGCTACCAGCCGGATGTTCTGCTCTATAATGATTAATGCCTTTGCGCGTTGGGATAAACTGTAGCCTCTTAAAAAATAGCCCAACGCGCACAACGGGCAAAATAATGCCCTTAGGCTCGGGCAAAATTACGAGCACAACGGGAAAACAACGCGCACAACGGGCAAAAATTACGTGCACAACGGGCAAAACAACGCGCACAACGGGCAAAAAGGAAAGCCGGTGGTTCGCTTTTTGAGCATATAAAAGGTAGTTTATCAACAATTGTTAAACGCGCACACACCTAGTAGCCTTATGCCCGGTGTGCGCGTTGAGCAAAGTTTCGACGATAGCCCATTTGCTCAACGCGCCCCGCACGGACTAATTTTGCCAGTTGTGCGCTTTGAGCATATTTGTTGGATGCTGTAATTTTTGTTCCCACGGTTAATCATTCACACTCCTATTTTCATCATACTAAAATTGTGATTCCGCCATATGCCAACAGTCAAACTTCGCTTAGAAACTTTACCTAATTGTGATTAAGGCCAATACTTATTCATTCTGAAGACATTTTATATAAAATCTGATACCTAGTCAATCTGATTCAGAAACTGCATGCAAACCTTTAGATTAACGCTGATACATATTCAAACGGTGACCATTCCAAAATGGCCAACCCATTCTAACATACTGAAGAACGTACAGATACAGATCCAAACAGATACATATCCCTTTACTCTTACAAACTGATACATTTGAGTGTCTTCACAGATGTTTGCAATGAAGTGGCGCGTGATCTGCGTGTTTCCCCCTTCAACTTCCGCGAGTTCATCGGGCGCACATCTTCGTTGCGTTTATTAACGTCCTTGTAACCTGCAGTCAAGTATGTAGCCGTGTCAAACACAACGCCTGGAACCCCGATTCCCCTGTGGCGATGTACGACACGGGCAATGCGCTCCACATCTACGTTGCAGTTGCCGAATTTCTGCCCTGATCTGCTCAAGATGATTGTCATACCAGATGTTTGCAATGACGTGGAACTTTGTCCTTTGTAGGAGACGCCGTGAATTAAAAAGTCGTCAGACCGTTTCGCTTATTACCGTCATTGCTGTCGTCGTTGTAACATGAAGTCAGGACAAAAGACACCGATTGGAACTCCGTTACCGGAGACGATGTAAAACAACACAGGGTTGCATAAGAAGTTGTGTTTGGGAGTGTAAGAGATCGGAAAGGATAGGATGGAGTGTCTGTGCGTCAAAGATGATGTATAGTGAAACGATGAAGGGTTTGATGGAGGAGATGGAGTGTAGAGATGGAGATGGATATGGAGTGTATAGCAAGACACGCAAAACAAATACATAGCCACAATTCATAATAGGAGGGAATAACAATCTATCATGGTACAACACCCATCAGCTTACCTGAAACATGTGAGACAGCATAGCCAATATCACCCCAAAAGAATATGGTATGATCATCGAACACATTTTTCATAGTGTTGTTTGGGAAAAATTTTCTCAACGCAGTTGCAACACCCCCCAGCATTGTCGGGGATGCTTGATTATAAATGGACGATAGCCCTTCGTTGCATAAGTTTCCAACATGAACCATTTACCTTTACGTGAAAAGAGTACTGGATGAATGCTATCGTCCATATCTATATCAAGCATGCACGAACAGCTGAAGGACTTATTGTTTCCATACGGAGGTTGTGTGGGCAAATAAAGAAGATGATAGAAGAAAGTAGACGAAGTTTAGAGAAGATGAGTGCTCGTTGTCCGCCATTTATAGGGGAAATTGGACCAATCATAATGAAGCGTATAAAAAGTTCGTGATCCTACAGTAATGCAATGGATCTCGGGAATCGACATTTAGAGCATCTCCAAAGGGGCTCCCTAAATTATTTTAGAATGTGGAAAAAAATAGGTTAATTACTCTCCGCGCAAAACCATGAAACCCTACGGTTTTTCGCCTTGATGACATAATAGGAAAATTACACTCAATAATACTACTCTCCACTAAGATTTTTTAATACATTATATTCGCCGTGCACACCGGGCTAAATAATACAGAGGCGAGTAACTATGTAACGACCACTTTTCGTTGTACGTTTTTCGTGCACGTGCTTTTGGCCATGCACGTGTTTGTTTTAGACTTTGTTTGTTGGTGAACACTTTTGTGTGATATGCCGTTGCGAACGTCTCTGAGAGTATTAAATAGTGGCACTATCTTGGAACGACACTTCTCGAGTCGTTTTTCCACAATTTAAACTTACTTGATGAGACGTGACGATTTTTACTTTTGACGGGAGACGTTTCTATTTTTAGTTTCGTCGTCCGACGTCGAATTTGAGATCCGTCTTCATAGTTAGCTCACATTCGTCATCACGATCACCCCGATATTTATTTTATAATTTTTGGAGTTTATTTGACCATTTTTATATTTTTAACAAGTTTTATATTATTTTTAATAATTAATTTATAAATTATTTTCGGCCAAATAAAATTTATTTGAGTTTTAAACGTTTTAAAGAATTTTTGAGCCAATTTCCAGCTCATTTGGACCAAGTCAAATCCTTGGGTGAGTTGGAGAAGTTGAATTTCAAATTTTAAATTATTTTAATATTCTAATCCCATTAGATTTAGCCCTAGACCAAGTCAACCCATCTATACTATATAAGCAACCCCTAGGAAGACCTATTTTCGCAAGAAATTAGCCCTAGCCTCTTCCAAACTTGAAATTGGACGTTGCGACGATTCGTCGCAACGTTGCGACGTTCAGCTGCCGCACGACCGAAGGAAACAGCGCCGTTTCCCCGCTCCGACCGAAGGCCAACCCCGCATCCTAGCCGCTCCGCACCGCTGCAGCAAGTGCCGCTCCGTTCCATCGACCTGACCGAAGCGCTCCCCCGCATCCGCCTTGTCGCCCCGCTCCGCACAGCGCTCCGCTTGTCGCCCCGCATCGCTCCGCATCTGACCGGTCGCCCCGCCCGCAGCGACCGACGTTGCAACGTTGCAACGTTGCAACGTTGCAACATCGCCCGCCTCGCATCCCAAGCGCACGACCGAAGCCCCCGACCGGTCTGACCGAAGGAGACAGCCCCGCCCGCTGCTGCGACCGACCCAAATCGCTGCACAGCCTCGTTCTCTCGCAGCGACCGACCAAATCCCCCGCATTGGCTGAGTACGACCGAGAGCCATTCGTCGCAACCCTGCATCCGTCGCACCACTTGCCTCCGTGGGCCCCCCAAGTTCTCCAGAGGTATTGTGGGTCCCCCAATGGTCCCTAGGACTACTGTGGGCCCCATCTAGGTGCGTTCTCTTCGACGACTTGCCGCGTACGACGTCGTCGCACGTCGTAGCCCGTCGTCGCACGTGCGAGCCTTGGTATCTGGAATCGTCGCCCGGTCGATTGCTCTGAAATTTCCAGCGAGGAATCTAATTGGAATCTGGACTTGGAGCGCGATCTTTTATTCCAACCCCCGGCGTCACTACCCGACGCCGGTGTAGCTTTCGCGTCGTGTTGAGGTAGCGTTTTGCACCCCTAGGACCCCCAACCAAATTGCATGCTAACCAAGATTAAAAATCAGTATTTTAAAGTATTTTAAATGTTTTAGCAATCACTAATCAAGATTAATAAAACGGATGTAGGCCGGTGGACTTGTGCACGTAGGAATCGTGACTTTGGACTCGTTGGACGGTGTTTTCTTGACGTGATAGTTGCAGGCAAGTGAAACTTGCCAACTCTTGCTTAGGGCCATGTTTTTAGGCCACTTCCTTGTTTTTAGCGTAAAAGAGACTAGTCAGTGAAATGATAGCTGGCTAGACGCCTACTTGATCTAGTTTGACAACGAAACTAGATCCGTCACCTAATTGATCTAGCTTGACAACGAAGCTAGATCCAACCTTTAAACTTGTTGTTCATGCATACTAAACTGTCACGTTTACTTTCCTTACCTGTACGCCTTACTACTTGTCATTTCATGTCATCCATGCATTGAATGTCGCATTGGTAGCACACACTACAATACTTGTACTTGTACTCCCTTGACTGGCTAGGTGCACCCCTAGACCAGCAAGGTAAAACACTTCCTGGCTCGTGATCCAGAAGCGAGCATTACCGTTCGGGGGTAAGGCCCTGGCTCGACACACGTGGAGGGGTAGGGATAAACATTCGCTTGAGCTTAGGAGTGGCCTGATCAGCCCTCTAGCCAAAAGACGGAATCTCTGTGCACGAGGTGCTTACTTTCCTTGTCTTGTACTTGTCTTGTGAATGATTCATGTAATACTTGTCATCCATGCCATGCCATGCTCGTACTTTACTTTACTTTACTTTACCTGCTGCACTCATACTTTAACTGCCATGTCATTGCATCATGCTAGAACTGCTAGGTTGCTCTTACTTGTACTTTCAGTTTCACTTGCACAAGTCTTCCAGACTTGCTGACATGTGCCGCTTTTCTCTTTGGGTGTCACATGTTAGACCCTGAGCCAGAGATAGTTGTAGCGGACGAGGTAGTTGCTGACACTGAGCCTACGTTCGTCGAGGAGTTCGTGTGCACCGGAGACCAGTTTTAGAGACTGTTGGCGTTGCTTTTGCTTTAGGTTGCTGTTAGATGTCGGTGCTTGCACCATTACTTTGTTGTTGTACTTTGTACTTTTGTTGGCCATGCTCGGCCTCTTTTAGACTCTTTTCTTTTAGCCTGGTGGCTTTTTCTGTGATGTTGAGATTTATTGCTATGGATATTCTGAGATGTTTCTTTTGTCTCTTTCATTATTATTATCTTTGTTTCGTTTCGCGTTGCAAGGACCTGCAGTTTTAAAGTGATTGACGCTTATCGGACTTGCAGCTTTGTAGCTTCAAGTCTGAGCGGACCTTCTCACGCTTCGCCTCCACGTTTTTGGGAAGCGGGGCGTGACAGGTTTTGTTGGTGGCCCATGCAGGTCCAGTCTTGCAATTGCGAATTAACGAAAAAACGATAATAACGGAATGTCCATTAAATAAATTGCAATATCCAGTCGTTTTCTCACGACACTAGGTGGTAAGAAGGCTTAGTTAGACGTCTGTGCTTGCTAGTTAGAGGCCTCTGATTGTTAGTTAGACTCCCTGTCAGCAATTGATCGTCGTAGGAGTTACCTTAGTGGTTAATGCCTAACCCTGACCATATTAGGCTTCTAGAATTTCTTTTAGTCGTTCGCTTGGGTTCATCGATTTCGGGCCAAGCTGAACGCATTTCTTTACCGTCTAGCCCCTTAGAAGGTCTTAGCGCCTAGTTCCTAATCTTTAGTTGGTCGACCGTAGGAGTTTTCCCGTAGACTCTTCTGATTCATATCCTAGACGTATGAATGTTTCGATCATCCGACCAATTTCCCTGCCTCGATTCACGAGATCGCCTCTTGACGATCGTCGTCAATTTTCAAACATCTCCATTGCAAAACCTGAACATTCTGAAAGTACTTTTCAATCTTCCCTTCCACTAAGTTTAATTCTGTTCAAAATTTTAATATACCTATACTTCATACTCCTTCATTGATTTAAATTTTTAAAACGTTTGTCGGAATTTTTGAATACTAGCTTATAGTATTTTCCCAGCCTATGTTTTTTCGTACTTATGTAATTGTGTTGCCCTTCATATACTAATTTTATTCTGAACCGTACTTTTATTTTTCCAATACGATTTATAATTTTCCTTCTTATTTGTGTTATACGAATGATACGTCGTGTTACTTTTATATACTTTCAAGACACATGGAATTTCAGCTTTCAGCAAGTTGGTTTTGCTCGTCGTTTTCTCCACTTCAGATTCTTTTGCAAAATTACTATTTTCATAACCACATCCTGCTTTAGACCCTCCATGATTTGATTTTAAGGATTTGCTATTCGATCTTGATAATTCTTATACTAAGTCGTTAATATTATTTTTCCGTGCACCATACATACTTTCAACTATTTTTATATCCGTGCCAGACTTGTTGTGCTCGTATATTAAGAACCTTATGTAAATTAGTTTCTCATTTCTGGCAAATCCTGGTTCTCTAAAAAGTAGTTTCAAAATTGAGTATTCTCAATTTTCCATAGCCCAAAAAGTTTTGAAAGCATTTAACCTGAGTTTAAATTTTTCCGTTACTCGATTTCATTTTTCGACTTTCCAAAACTTTTTGACAAAATTATATTAAATTACTGACGTATAGAATTTTCTAAACCATGTCCTTAATATTCGTGTAAATGATTTTACTCCCTTTCTTAATGATTTATATAAACCAATAGACCATTTCCTATCATTTTGAGTATTCGACCCAGATTTATTTTGAACAACTCGTTTTATCGATCACCAAATATTTCTTTCCAGACGAGGATTCTAATTTTGAAGAACGACAGTTTTCAGATTTCGCGTATTTTAGCTTGTGCTACTTACCCCAGTTTCTTTTCTAAATCCTATACATGTATCACTACACCCCCTTTTTCTCTCAACCTAAACATCACCATTGAGTTAATGTTTCGTCTAACCAAGCTGTCTCCTTGTATTCGTCCTATCTGAATTCGTGCTTATCAATCCTTCTCTCGTCACGCTCTCGATCTCTCTTTATTGCTTAGGCCTTAGGGTCCTTCGATGTCTGTGTCAACTCTAAGTTGTTAGTAGACCCTTGGACCTCGTGAGGTAGTCGTAGTGCACGTACCCAAGTTGTGTACGTGGGCTTGAATGAGAATTCCCATAGTATATTGATGTTTGCCTATTGAGTGATATATATATATACTCGGAGTTATTCGTGATAGTATGAAGTTGTTGTGTGTTAGTAGTTGTAGATTTTTGTGTGGATAGCTATACTATACTAGGGATGCCTGTGTATATAAGAGTTAGCGTTGAAATATCTAAGTTGTGTAGGTAGCTAGAGATACTTATAATGATTGAAATAATTTGATTTGGTGAAGCTATGTGTGTGATAGGTGTGATAATAATAAGTGAACGTATAGATGAGTGAGTAGGCCTATCGAGTGACTTATATATTAGTACGTATGTGTATGTGCTCGTATGTAGGTATGTATTATGCTTAGACGTAAGTAGTTATGCTTTGTTGCCTGAGTATATAGGTGATATGCATATGATAGTAGAATTATAATTTTGATTGGTATTGCTTGCTTTGCGGGATGTTGCATGCGTGCATACCGTGAGGTATACACGACTATTGCACATCTTAATTATGTATGTGTGGATGTGTTAGTATACTAATTATAGGTAGTAGGTTATGGTGTGAATATATACACTACTTATGTGTGACTATACGGTGAATGTTTGTACTAAGGAGTATATTATAATTATACGTGTGCTGATGTCTGTATTATTATTATGGTATATAGAGTGATTGAACTATGTAAGTATTACCTGACTAAATATTAAGTGTGATTGATCTATGGAATGTATATGGTTGTATTGGTAGACGTATAAATATTGGAGTGGTATTGGTATATGTATGGATGGCGTGTTACGTATATAGAATATTCTGATATATGTATTGAGTCTCACTCAAGCTTGAGTGGGTATACTCTAAGTACATTGAATGAATGTCTGAAGTTTGAATACAGCGATGTTTGATGTATGTATAGTGATATAAGTGTTTGTGCCTGGTTGTGTTACGCACATGATTGTGGGTCGCTATACCAGTATATAGTTATAGGGTTGGTCTTGTGGTATAGCTATTTATTAGGACTTGTTGTGTGAACATATGTATACTAGCTAAACTAGGCGCATATATGTGCTAGTAATATAATGGTATGATTGGTATGCGTAAATGAACTGTTAGCGTGTATGGGTGTGCACCATGCACGGGTAAGTATGTGCTTAGTTATAGGTATTGATGACTATGATATATGTGGCGTGTCGTAAATACAGTTATAGGACCGTACGTAATGTGAATGTATGGTGAAATATTGGAATGCATTTGAATGACTATATACATATTGTGAAACTATAGTGAATATATATATATAGTGAAACTTGATTAATAATGGTATGGTGTGACTATATGTGTTGAGATGTTTGGTATTGGATGAATATTAGAGGGTAGTATACCCTTGATGTTTGTGCATATGTAGCTATCTATACGTAGGGAAATGATTGCATTTGCTAGTATGAGATCATACCTATATAAGTACCTGAACTATTGTTTTGTGAATAGCAGTCAAATGAGGGATGTATGTTTATATACCTGATTGAAATACATGTATGAATTTGACTGACTATAATAGGTATAAGTGTATACGTATGTGAATGTATATGTATACGTGGTGGTAGTGTTAATGTTTGACTACCTAGTGCGTATATGAGCACTTGTAATGACTATACTTGGTTTAAATTATAATGTGGCTTGATTGGGGTAGTTACTAGAGTGACTAGCTATATTAGAAAGTCCGAGGACGGACTTTATTCTAAGGTGGGGAGGATGTAACAACCACTTTTCGTTGTACCTTTTTCGTGCACGTGCTTTTGGCCATGCACGTGTTTGTTTTAGACTTTGTTTGTTGGTGAACACTTTTGTGTGATATGCCGTTGCGAACGTCTCTGAGAGTATTAAATAGTGGCACTATCTTGGAACGACACTTCTCGAGTCGTTTTTCCACAATTTAAACTTACTCGATGAGACGTGACGATTTTTACTTTTGACGGGAGACGTTTCTATTTTTAGTTTCGTCGTCCGACGTCGAATTTGAGATCCGTCTTCTTAGTTAGCTCACATTCGTCATCACGATCACCCCGATATTTATTTTATAATTTTTGGAGTTTATTTGACCACTTTTATATTTTTAACAAGTTTTATATTATTTTTAATAATTAATTTATAAATTATTTTCGGCCAAATAAAATTTATTTGAGTTTTAAACGTTTTAAAGAATTTTTGAGCCAATTTCCAGCTCATTTGGACCAAGTCAAATCCTTGGGTGAGTTGGAGAAGTTGAATTTCAAATTTTAAATTATTTTAATATTCTAATCCCATTAGATTTAGCCCTAGACCAAGTCAACCCATCTATACTATATAAGCAACCCCTAGGAAGACCTATTTTCGCAAGAAATTAGCCCTAGCCTCTTCCAAACTTGAAATTGGACGTTGCGACGATTCGTCGCAACGTTGCGACGTTCAGCTGCCGCACGACCGAAGGAAACAGCGCCGTTTCCCCGCTCCGACCGAAGGCCAACCCCGCATCCTAGCCGCTCCGCACCGCTGCAGCAAGCGCCGCTCCGTTCCATCGACCTGACCGAAGCGCTCCCCCGCATCCGCCTTGTCGCCCCGCTCCGCACAGCGCTCCGCTTGTCGCCCCGCATCGCTCCGCATCTGACCGGTCGCCCCGCCCGCAGCGACCGACGTTGCAACGTTGCAACGTTGCAACGTTGCAACATCGCCCGCCTCGCATCCCAAGCGCACGACCGAAGCCCCCGACCGGTCTGACCGAAGGAGACAGCCCCGCCCGCTGCTGCGACCGACCCAAATCGCTGCACAGCCCCGTTCTCTCGTAGCGACCGACCAAATCCCCCGCATTGGCTGAGTACGACCGAGAGCCATTCGTCGCAACCCCGCATCCGTCGCATCACTTGCCTCCGTGGGTCCCCCAAGTTCTCCAGAGGTATTGTGGGTCCCCCAAAGGTCCCTAGGACTACTGTGGGCCCCATCTAGGTGCGTTCTCTTCGACGACTTGCCGCGTACGACGTCGTCGCACGTCGTAGCCCGTCGTCGCACGTGCGAGCCTTGGAATCTGGAATCGTCGCCCGGTCGATTGCTCTGAAATTTCCAGCGAGGAATCTAATTGGAATCTGGACTTGGAGCGCGATCTTTTATTCCAACCCCCGGCGTCACTACCCGACGCCGGTGTAGCTTTCGCGTCGTGTTGAGGTAACGTTTTGCACCCCTAGGACCCCCAACCAAATTGCATGCTAACCAAGATTAAAAATCAGTATTTTAAAGTATTTTAAATGTTTTAGCAATCACTAATCAAGATTAATAAAACGGATGTAGGCCGGTGGACTTGTGCACGTAGGAATCGTGACTTTGGACTCGTTGGACGGTGTTTTCTTGACGTGATAGTTGCAGGCAAGTGAAACTTGCCAACTCTTGCTTAGGGCCATGGTTTTAGGCCACTTCATTGTTTTTACCGTAAAAGAGACTAGTCAGTGAAATGATAGCTGGCTAGACGCCTACTTGATCTAGTTTGACAACGAAACTAGATCCGTCACCTAATTGATCTAGCTTGACAACGAAGCTAGATCCAACCTTTAAACTTGTTGTTCATGCATACTAAACTGTCACGTTTACTTTCCTTACCTGTACGCCTTACTACTTGTCATGTCATGTCATCCATGCATTGAATTTCGCATTGGTAGCACACGCTACAATACTTGTACTTGTACTCCCTTGACTGGCTAGGTGCACCCCTAGACCAGCAAGGTAAAACACTTCCTGGCTCGTGATCCAGAAGCGAGCATTACCGTTCGGGGGTAAGGCCCTGGCTCGACACACGTGGAGGGGTAGGGATAAACGTTCGCTTGAGCTTAGGAGTGGCCTGATCAGCCCTCTAGCCAAAAGACGGAATCTCTGTGCACGAGGTGCTTACTTTCCTTGTCTTGTACTTGTCTTGTGAATGATTCATGTAATACTTGTCATCCATGCCATGCCATGCTCGTACTTTACTTTACTTTACTTTACCTGCTGCACTCATACTTTAACTGCCATGTCATTGCATCATGCTAGAACTGCTAGGTTGCTCTTACTTGTACTTTCAGTTTCACTTGCACAAGTCTTCCAGACTTGCTGACATGTGCCGCTTTTCTCTTTGGGTGTCACATGTTAGACCCTGAGCCAGAGATAGTTGTAGCGGACGAGGTAGTTGCTGACACTGAGCCTACGTTCGTCGAGGAGTTCGTGTGCACCGGAGACCAGTTTTAGAGACTGTTGGCGTTGCTTTTGCTTTAGGTTGCTGTTAGATGTCGGTGCTTGCACCATTACTTTGTTGTTGTACTTTGTACTTTTGTTGGCCATGCTCGGCCTCTTTTAGACTCTTTTCTTTTAGCCTGGTGGCTTTTTCTGTGATGTTGAGATTTATTGCTATGGATATTCTGAGATGTTTCTTTTGTCTCTTTCGTTATTATTATCTTTGTTTCGTTTCGCGTTACAAGGACCTGCAGTTTTAAAGTGATTGACGCTTATCGGACTTGCAGCTTTGTAGCTTCAAGTCTGAGCGGACCTTCTCACGCTTCTTCTCCACGTTTTTGGGAAGCGGGGCGTGACAAACTATCATAATTGCTCACCGCGCAGAACGTTTAGAAAACGAGAATTGCTCAATGCGTAAAACGCAGAACGCATGACAGCGAATTGTATTGATGAGAAGAAGTAGAGTTAATGTGTGGCTACATCGAAGACCCCGTCGTGCTACAGAGGGGTTCTCGTGAATATACAAATGACTGCTCATCTACAGCGGATTGATGTCAGAGAGATGAAGAGACGTTAATTGCGATGGGAGAGAATTGATGTAGCAGGAGCGATTTGAAAGCTCTCAGGGAGACCTTTGACCCGGAAAATGACACAAATGTCCTCAAAGGCAAGAGCAATTGTGACCCAGTGGCGAACTTTGTGGCAGTTCACCCTCACTGTGACAAAATTGGTTGTGTGTGGTGAGCAATTCTGAGGTTTGAGTGGTTTTGTGCACTGAGCAATTCTGATTTTTGAGCGGTTGTGTGCGGTGAGCACTTCTGAGTTTGAGTGGTTGTGTGCGATGAGCAATTTTGAGTTTTGAGTGGATTTGTGCGCTGATCAATTCTGAGTTTTGAGTGGGTTTTGTGCGGTGAGCTTATTCTGAGATTGAGTGGTTGTGTGCGGTGAGTAATTCTGAGGTATGAGTGGTTTTGTAGCCGCTTACTTAATTGCTCAACGCTGAGACATAATTGATCAAAGCAAAGAAAGAAAAGCCCCCGTATTCGATCTCTCCTCACAATCCCAGGGTGTTGGGGCGATTTGCCTCTAGACACTCCTCCCCTCTCAAAAGAAACCTCCCGTTGGCCCGATCGTTGGATAGGCCCTCCTTTGATACCGGACCTCTCCTTCCCGACGAATTCTTCGTCTTACAGGCGGATCGCCAACGAGTTATTACTCTTACACATGGAGCGGCCCGTCTTCCACTCCCCGACTTCCCTTGTAGAACTTACACCAGGGGACTTAGGGCGGACCGCTCCTCCCCTCCAACGCCTACTCCGTGACGACCTCCACCTCCGGGGGTGGCGTCGCCGAAACCTCCCGCTGGCCCGATACCGGACCTCTCCTTCCCGACGAATTCTTCCTTTCTCAGGCGGATCGCCGACGAGTTATTCGTCTTACACATGGAGCGGCCAGCCTTCCACTCCCCGAATTCCCTTGGAGAACTAACGCCAGGGGACTTAGGGCGGACCGCTCCTCCCCTCCAGCGCCTACTCCGTGACAACCTCCACCTCCGGTGGAGGCGTCGCCGCCCGCGGGGTGTCGGTCCAAATCACCGGTGAAGGCATCGCCATGCCAATCACCCCACTGGGCACCACCGTTCCCAGACAACGGGTCCCTCCGCCATCCAACGGTCTGCCTTCCACTCATCGACCTCCCGTCGCACATCCTGAAGTGGAACGAAACCCCAGCCCGCCATCCAACGGCATGCCTTCCACTCCTTGACTACCCGTCGCACATCCTGGTGCAGGTTATAGTAAATTGGAACGAAACCCCCGACCGCCATCCAAAGGCCTGCCTTCCACTCCTCGACCTCCCGTCGCACATCCTGATGCAGTTTACAGTAAAGTGGAACGGCCCGCCATCCAACGTCCTGCATTCAACCACTGGCGTCGTTATCGACGTATTGTAAAGAACGCGAAAATGTCCCTCCAAGCAAGTTGTTAAATTCAGTCTATGATAAAATTAACTTGTTTACATGCAAACTTTTAGATTATCTCTGATACATAATCAATCTGAATTCTGAAGGCATTTTAGATTAAATCGGCGACATATTCAATCGACTTCGTATACTGATTGAAAATTTTTAGATTATATCTCAGACATATTCCAATTGATGACATTTTCAAAATGACCCCACCATTCAACTATATGGATGTACATAATGATACAGAACAAAACATATTCATTACCCCATGCTCTTTACAAACTGATACATATGATTGTCTTCGTAAGATGTTTGCAATGAAGGTGCTCTTTACCGGATCTATTGTCGGCGTGATCTGCGTGCTTCACCCTACAACGACGCCTGCAATGACGACACTCCTATCCTGCCTACGGTTGCCGTAAGTAGGCAACGACGTTAACTAACGCAACGAAGCGACCATCTTCGTTGAGTTTATGGACGTGTTTGCCAACTATCTGCCACCGTAGCCCTTATAGGAGTGTCGTCATTGCAGGCGTCCTTGTACCCGGCTGTCAAGTATGACGACGGTTCAAAGACACCGAAAAGAACTCCGATTGCCAAGAGGCGGTGAACACCGACACATGGTTCGTTATAAATAGAGGATCTATAGTACAAATATGAAGGGGATGGAGGAGAAGATAGTGTAAAAGAGGAGATGGCCGTTCCACGTGAATGCGTGAAAAAAGTACTTGTTGAATTCTATCGTCCATTTTTATCTCAAGCATCAGGCCCGAACCGTAGAAAACCATCTCATCTTTACACCCCATATCCATCTCCATCTCGTCCATTTCTACCTCATGCATCATGCTCGAACAAAAGAAGACCTTATTATTTCCAGACGGAGGTTGTGTGGGCAAAAAGAAGAAGATGATATAAGAAGTTAGAGGAAGTTGTGGGAAGATGAGGGCTCCTTGTCCGCCAATTTATAGGGGAATTGGACCAATCAAAATGAAACTAAACGGTTTTTCGCCTTGATCAACAATGATGCCAATTGGAAAATTACTCCCAACAATACTAATCTCCACTAATCCTTTTAAAAACATTTTATTCGACGCACACACCGTGCTAAATAATACAGGATCGAGTAACAAACTAACAATCAGAATTGCTCACCGCGCAAAACGCATGGAAAAATGGAATTGCTCAAGGCGCACAACGCATGGCAGCGATTTTTATTGGTTTATGAGGATGCGACCGAAGTAGAGTTAATGTGTGGCTCCATCGAAGACCCCGTCATGCTACAGGAGGGGTTCTCGTGAATATACAAAAGACTGCACGTCAATCTACAGCTGATTGATACCAGCCATGTGCAGTTCTCAAGAATGTTTGACCGGCCGGTGGGAGGTGAGCTGGAAAAATTAATAGCTGCTAACATAATTGCACAAAGCTAGGAACAAACAAATTTATGGCAGTTGTGCGCGATGAGCAAATTTTTAATGGTTTAAATAATTGCTCATAGCGAACAACAAGAAACGACAGGTGTAGACGCTATGAGTCGTTGTGCGCTTTAACATGTGTTCGCTTTGAGCATCTAAGGTATTTTATAGACAATGGTTTAACGCGCACAACCAATCTGAAGACATATTCAATCGAATTCAACTATATTGATGTACATACTGATACAAACCCAAACTGATTCATTAGCCTATGCTCTTACAAACTGATACATCTGATTAAGCCTGGATGGCGGCCCTTGGTCACATAGGTTGGCGGTGGATGGCTACTGTCCCTCTGGCTCTGAGGCACAAACACTCCTTCCTGTTGTTTTCGATCTCTTGTCTCGCATCCAAATTGAAGAATAAAATGAAGCAGAATCGCGTCGGAATACGGAAAAAGGTGAAATTCGTGTAAGCATCGATCCAGAGGTTCTCGAATGCTTCATTGGCTGCGAGCCCTTGCGGTGTACATCGACCACGTTTACAGTTACCGTGCTCAGCGTATTTGTCATGCAATCCGAAGGCATCTGCTGATCCCAGTATTCTAGCGCTGAAGCTTCCGGGTCTGGAAAATCAAACATTTCATCCTGGTAACAAAACAGAATGCTTAATGCCATCATACATACATATGTAGTTTGGAATTATTCAGAGGAAATAATTAGAAAATTTGTACTTACTCCAATGACTAGATCCTCCTGGTTCGGGCAGCTATTCAGCAAGCATGACAGGATTGAAAACGTCGTTGTTGTGCAGGGTATCCGTCTGAGGGTGAGTTCTTTCATCTTCGGCAAGAGACACCACAGAGTAACGGGCATGATATAGATATCTGATATGGACGATAGCATTCATTTAGCTGTTCGTCCATTTATAATCAGGCATGCCCGAAAAAGGGTTTCCAGATGTGAGGATTTCGCCTTCCACGAACAGCTGAAGGACTTAATGTTTCAATAGGAAGGTTGTGGGGGCAAATAAAGAAGAAGATGATGGAAGAAAGTAGATGAAGTTGTGAGAAGATGAGTGCTCCATGTCCGCCAATTTTATAGGGGAATTGGAGCAATCAAAATGAAGCGTATAATAAGTCCTTGATCCTACAGTAATGCAATGGATCTCGGGAATCAACAATTATTTACTCAACGCGCAAACCGCGGAATACCAACGCGAAAATCGCGTAATCCCAATTATTTTAGCATCTGGATCAAAATTGGTTAATTACTCTCCGCGCATAACAAGGAAACTCATCGATTTTTCGCCTTGATCAACATTGATGCTAATAGGAAAATTACTCCCGACAATACTACTCTCCACTAAGATTTTTTAATACATTTTATTCGACACGCACCCCGGGCTAAATAATACAGAAGAGAGAAACTATTATAATTGATCCTCGCGCAAAACGCATGGAAAATGGGAATTGCTCAATGCGCACAACGCACAACGCAAACGCAGTACTATATTAACTGTGGGGCTACATCGAAGACCCCGTCAAGCTACAGAAGGGTGCTCGTGAATAAGAAAATACTGCTCCTGAATCTACTGTTGATTGATACCAGACATATGATTTTCCCAAGAATGTATGACCAGTGGCAAGTGAGCTGGCAAAATTTATATTTTGGCCGTTGTGCGCGGTGAGCAAATTTTTAATGTTTTAAAAATTTGCTCAAAGCGCACAACAAGTATCGCCAGATGTTCACTTTGACCCGGTGTGCGCGTTCAGCAAATATAATGCTGTACATACATACTGATACAGATCCAAACTGATTCATTAGCCTATGCTCTTACAAACTGAAACATGTGATTGTCGGTGTGATCTGCGTGCTTTCCCGTCAACTTCTGCGAGTTCACCGGGCGACCATCTTCGTTCCGTTTATTACCGTCGTTGCAGATTTTCTGCCATCATCGGCTGGATATGAGTGTAGTCATAGCATGCGTCGGTGTAACCTGCAGTCGGGTATGTAGCCGTTTCAAAGACACCTAGAGAAACTCCGATTCACATGAGGCGTCGAACAACACCAACAGATCAAAATACTAAACACCGCTGGTCTTTGAACAACTTACAAGCTCAGATGCAGAACTGCATGCGGCGATGTGTTCCAGTAAGAGAATACTAAACCCTGCATGCGGCCCCAACCTCGTCGCATCTCTTCGTTACAACCTCCTCAAGATCTGCTAAGGCGCACGTAGGTGGAGGATCTTCGTTGTAGACAATGAAGGCGGATCCTACGGAGAACACACTGGCATTTGATGCGTCCATCACCTGGTCAACATTCATCCGGACGGTTCGACCGGCAGCTAGATCCACCTTTTCGAGGAAGCCC
This sequence comes from Scilla litardierei, assembly GCA_030789695.1. Classification (NCBI taxonomy): domain Eukaryota; kingdom Viridiplantae; phylum Streptophyta; class Magnoliopsida; order Asparagales; family Asparagaceae; genus Scilla; species Scilla litardierei. The sequence goes on along the minus strand of CM061133.1, from coordinate 347,208,256 downwards.
CTTTAAGGAGGCTCGAACTGATCGGTGAAGTAAAAGCTTAATCCAGAGAAGATCTTCACCGCCTGTAAGAGACCAATATAAGAGACAAATATGATATGTGCACTACTGGACATGGGCCTCCGCACACGCATACACAAGGAAAAGTGTTCATAAGATGGCTTCCTCCGATAATTATCCAAAGACTCAAATAGTTCAAAACATTTTCCAATTCAAAAAGTTCAAAGGCGCGACATGCCGTCATTGGCGTGTCATTACAGTCACTTCCCTGCTCGTTTTGTAATTTCTGTCGCTTTACTTGAGCATCATCACCATCATCTGTTCGGACGAGGAAATGGATGTGTGACTCTTCACATCATTTGATTTTCTGGAAATCTGAGACAACCATGCCTTTTGTGTTTCCGCACATGTTCCAGGCTTCCAGCTTCTGCATTATGAGACAATTATGATCTGCTTTATCCACAGTCAGATTTGGCCAATATGCCTGCGAGCCAAGAGAACGAAAAGAAAGGAGGGAGTGCTTGTGCCTCAGAGAGACGGTACCCATGCACCACCAACCTAATTGACCCAGAGCAGCCAATCAGGGCGCAAAGGCCCGGGGGGCCATTCTTCTCTTCGCAGACCAGGGAGAGAAGCATATTAGGGAGGCAACTGCATCAGCCTGTAGTCCTCCGATTTCATACGTTTCTCCACGGCATTCACGATCCATTTATCCTACAGTAATGCTAGGGATCTCGGGAATGAACATCTTATTTACTCAACGTGTAATCCCACCGAGAAAAATGAGTAATCCTAAGTATTTTAGGCTCAGCTGAAAAAGAGGCAATTTACTCTCCCCACACGACAAGGAAACTGAACCGTTTTGCGCCTTGAATTACTCTCCGTCAAAGACTCGAAAAATTATTTATTTTCTAGCGCAACAAAAACAATCAAATTGTTTCTGTTGTGCGTGCGGGTTAATTGGTTCCACTATAAGCCCTTGTGTGTAATGTGGAGTCCTCAGATGTGAGACCGTGTGTGTACAGCGGTTGGATATTGATTAACACTATGACTTTTTAACTACCTCGCACGACGCGCACGACGGCTAATTGATATCAGCCCTTTGTTGCGTTTATTAACGTCATGGATTGGTAACGGCTATTTATTACAAATATTTTACAAATAACGTGACCAAATTTAATAATTTTAGTACCGATGGAAATATCTCAATTATACATACTACATGAGACCGATATTGGATATTTTTCGAGCAAATTTAAAATATTTACAACATTACAAGAAATACTAAATACTTAAAAATTAAAAAAAATTAACATTGAAGAATAATATTATTTATAGTTTTCTTTCATGCAGGAACAATGTATTAGATTAACCCATTATAACGATAAATATTTTTCATTAGTAAAGCTTAAACAAAGAAAAAATAGGATTTGAAGATGGTGGGTTGGAGTTGCCCATCCTCAAAAATAGCATCTTTTAGAGATATTCCATTTTGAAAGGGGGTTTTTAGAGATTTGTGGTGGAGTTGCTATATGGAATTGGAGCGATCAAAATGAAGCGTATAATAAGTCCTTGATCCTACAGTAATGCAATGGATCTCGGGAATCAACAATTATTTACTCAACGCGCAAACCGCGGAATACCAACGCGAAAATCACGTAATCCCAATTATTTTAGCATCTGGATCAAAATTGGTTAATTACTCTCCGCGCATAACAATGAAACTCAACGATTTTTCGCCTTGATCAACATTGATGCTAATAGGAAACTTACTCCAAACAATACTACTCTCCACTAAGATTTTTTAATACATTTTATTCGACACGCACCCCGGGCTAAATAATACAGAAGAGAGAAACTATTATAATTGATCACCGCGCAAAACGCATGGAAAACGGGAATTGCTCAATGCGCGCAACGCAGATGGGTCAATGAGGATGTGACTGCTGAAGTACCATATTAACTGTGTGGCTACATCGAAGACCCCGTCAAGCTACAGAAGGGTGCTCGTGAATAAGAAAATACTGCTCCTGAATCTACAGCTGATTGATACCACACATATGATTTTCCCAAGAATGAGTCGTGCTTTTTACACCCCTATGCGTAGGGGTGTATGTGCATTCGTTTTCCAAAATTAGTAAAGTCTATTAATTTCAATGTCAAAATATTTTGGATCTTTCCTATTTTAAGATCAACTTGGCACTAAATACTATATACACCCCTATGAGTAGGGGTGTTTATAGCACATATCCCAAGAATTTATGACCGGTGGCAAGTAAGGTGGAAAAATTTATAGCCGTTACATAAGGGCTCAATGTTCAGTACCAAAAAATTTCTCACAGCGCACAACAAGTAAGGCCAGGTGTTAATTTTGAGCCGGTGTGCGCGTTCAGCAAAATTTGTAATGGTTAACATAATGGCGTAAAGCGCACAACATGCAGAATTATGCCGGTTGTGCGCGTGACGCAAAAGTTGCGTCGAAGACAAATTTGCTCAACGCCCCCACGGGAATAAATTTGCCCGTTTTGCGCTTTGAGCATATTTGTGAGATGCTATAAGTTTACTCCCACTGCGCGCCACCGCAGTGAATCAATCAAATTCCAAATTTCATCATACTTAGTCTGAATTCCAACCAACCCTACATCCAAACTTTTAGATTTAAGTCTTATTATACTTGTTCAATCTGAAAACATTGTAGATTAAACCGGATACTTATTCACTGACTCAGAAACTACATACAAACTTTAAAAATAAATCTGATACCTTTTCAATCTGAAGGCATATTCAATAGAATTCAGATACTGCTTGCAAAATTTAGATTAAATCTCATACATATTCAAATTGATGACATTTTGAAAATTAACCAGCCATTCAAATATATTGATGTACATACAGACTGATACAGACCCAAACTGATTCATTAGCCTATGCTCTTACAAACTGATACATATGATTAAGCCTGGATGGCGGCCCTTGGTCACATAGGTTGGCGGTTCATGGCTACCGTCCCTCTGAGGCAACAGCAATCCCTCCTTTTGTTTTCGATCTCTTGGTTCGAATCCAAATTGAATAAGAAAATGAAGAACAATCGAGTGGGAATATGGTGAAATTACGATAACCATTGATCCAGACGTTCTAGAATGCTTCGTTGGATGCGAGCCCTTGCGCCCCCTATGTTCCAGGTTCAAAAATCCATGTTTTTGAACCTGGAACATTGGCGGGCGCAACGGCTCGCATCCAACGAAGCATTCTAGAACGTCTGGATCAATGGTTACCGTAATTTCGATACTTCCTGGGCCCGAGGACGTTGTTCGTGCTTCAATCTTGAAGGGTATTCCGAAGGAGCGGACAAAGTTCGATGATCTAAAGAAGGATGAGATGATCCTTGATCGCTAAAAGCAAAAAAATGAACTGTTAAAAGCTTGGGGGAGGCGTCCATAACAATCTATAACCATCTAGTTACCTCGGTCGACCATCGTCGTTACGTTTATTATCGTCGTTGCCGACTGTCGGCAACAGTGAAACATGATAGGAGTGTCGTCATTGCACGCGTCGTTGTAACCGGCTGTCAAGTATGTATCATACTTGACACAATGTGCTGGTTATATCCCCCTGACCAGTACTTCTTGGGCGGTTGACCTGGGTGCCCAGTTTCGGGGACGGTCATATGGAAACCCTTTTTCGGGAATGCCTGATTATAAATGGACGAACAGCTGAATGAATGCTATCGTGCATGCTTGATAGCAATATCTGATATCTATATCAAGCATGCACGAACAGCTGAAGGACTTAATGTTTCAATAGGAAGGTTGTGGGGGCAAATAAAGAAGAAGATGATGGAAGAAAGTAGATGAAGTTGTGAGAAGATGAGTGCTCCATGTCTGCCAATTTTATAGGGGAATTGGAGCAATCAAAATGAAGCGTATAATAAGTCCTTGATCCTACAGTAATGCAATGGATCTCGGGAATCAACAATTATTTACTCAACGCGCAAACCGCGGAATACCAACGCGAAAATCGCGTAATCCCAATTATTTTAGCATCTGGATCAAAATTGGTTAATTACTCTCCGCGCATAACAAGGAAACTCATCGATTTTTCGCCTTGATCAACATTGATGCTAATAGGAAAATTACTCCCGACAATACTACTCTCCACTAAGATTTTTTAATACATTTTATTCGACACGCACCCCGGGCTAAATAATACAGAAGAGAGAAACTATTATAATTGATCCTCGCGCAAAACGCATGGAAAATGGGAATTGCTCAATGCGCACAACGCAGATGGGTCACTGAGGATGTGACTGCTGCAGTACCATATTAACTGTGGGGCTACATCGAAGACCCCGTCAAGCTACAGAAGGGTGCTCGTGAATAAGAAAATACTGCTCCTGAATCTACTGCTGATTGATACCAGACATATGATTTTCCCAAGAATGTATGACCAGTGGCAAGTGAGCTGGCAAAATTTATATTTTGGCCGTTGTGCGCGGTGAGCAAATTTTTAATGTTTTAAAAATTTGCTCAAAGCGCACAACAAGTATCGCCAGATGTTCACTTTGACCCGGTGTGCGCGTTCAGCAAATTTGTTATGGCTAACATAATTGCGCAAAGCGCACAACATGCAGAATTATGACCGTTGTGCGCGTTAAGCTCTATAGTTGCGTCGATGACAAATTTGCTCAACGCCCCCACGGGAATAAATTTGACCGTTTTGCACTTTGAGCATATTTGTGAATTGCAATAATTTTAATTCCACCGCCCACCAGCGCATTGAATCAATCACATTCCAAATTTCATCATACTTAATCACGCACAACCAGCAGAATTATGCCCGTTGTGCGCATTTAGGTAAAGTCATGACAAATTTGCTCAACGTCCCCACGGGAATAAATTTGACCGTTTTGCGCTTTGAGCATATTTGTGAGATGCTATAATTTTAATTCCACCTCGCACCAGCGCATACTTAAACACGCACAACCAGCAGAATTATGCCCGTTGTGCGCATTTGAGCATATTTGTGAGATGCTATAATTTTAATTCCACCTCGCACCAGCGCATTGAATCAATCACATTCCAAATTTCATCATACTTAAACACGCACAACCAGCAGAATTATGCCCGTTGTGCGCATTTGAGCATATTTGTGGAATAAATTTGACCGTTTTGCGCTTTGAGCATATTTGTGAGATGCTATAATTTTAATTCCACCTCGCACCAGCGCATTGAATCAATCACATTCCAAATTTCATCATACTTAAACACGCACAACCAGCAGAATTATGCCCGTTGTGCGCATTTAGCTAAAGTGTAGATTAAGTCTCGTACATATTCTAGTTGATGTTATTTTGAAAATGACCCAGCCATTCAAATATAATGCTGTACATACATACTGATACAGATCCAAACTGATTCATTTGCCTATGCTCTTACAAACTGAAACATGTGATTGTCGGTGTGATCTGCGTGCTTCCCCGTCAACTTCCGCAAGTTCACCGGTCGACCATCTTCGTTCCGTTTATTACCGTCGTTGCAGATTTTCTGCCATCATCGGCTGGATATGAGTGTAGTCATAGCATGCGTCGGTGTAACCTGCAGTCGGGTATGTAGCCGTTTCAAAGACACCGAGGAACTCCGATTCACATGAGGCATCGAACAACACCAAATGGTTGCATAACAAATAGAATGAGCTTTTTATCTTCGCGATCGGAAAGAACAGGAGGGAGTGTTTGTGTGTCATAGACGAGGTATAGTGAAATGATGAAGGATTTAATGGGTTGGATGGAGTTTATAAAGAGGAGATGGATATGGAGTGTATAGTCGAGGAGTGGAAGGCGAAATGCTCACATATGGAAGGCATTCATCGGGCGTGTATGCCCTGGAGAAGCGTATGAAATCGGAGGCATACATGCTGATGCAGACGCCTCCCGAATATGCTTCTCTACCTGGTCTGCGAAGTGCGAAAAGATGAATGGCCCCCCTGGCCTTCCCTGGATGTCTGCACTGGGTCACATAGGTTGGCGGTGCATGGCTACCGGCCCTCTGAGGCACAAGCACTCCCTCCTGTTCTTTTCGATCGCTTGTCTCACAGCCAAAATTGGAAATCCCCAGGAGGAAAGGGACAATTATGATCTGCTTCATCCACAGTCAGATTTGCCCAATTTGGCTGCGAGCCAAGAGATCGAAAAGAACAGAAGGGAGTGCTTGTGCCTCAGAGAGACGGTAGCCATGCACCGCCAACCTAATTGACCCAGAGAAGCCAACCAGGGCGCAAAGGCCCGGGGGGCCATTCTTCTCTTCGCAGACCAGGGAGAGAAGCATATTCGGGAGGCGTCTGCATCAGCCTGTAGGCCTCCGATTTCATACGCTTCTCCAGGGCATACACGGCGTTCACGGTCCATTTATAGCGAAAAACGACCGATCAAATTGATGAGTATTAAGTTAGTTATCCTACAGTAATGCTAAGGATCTCGGGAATGAACATCTTATTTACTCAACGCGTAATCCCACCGAGAAAAACGCGTAATCCTAAGTATTTTAGGCTCAGCTGAAAAAGAGGCAAATTACTCTCCCCACACGACAAGGATACAAACTGAGGGGTTCTCTTGAATATACAAAAGACTGTTCGTAAATCTACAGCTGATTGATACCAGACATGTGCATTTCTCAAGAATGTTTGACCGGGTCGGTGGGACGTGAGCTGGAAAAATTAATAGCCGCTTACATACTTGCTCAACGCTCAGTACCAACTAATTTATGGCCGTTGTGCGCGTTGATGATATTTATAATGGTTTTTTTAATTGCGCAAAGTGCACAACAAGCACATCCAGAGCCAGCTGTTCGCTTGGAGCATCTAAGGTATTTTATGAACAATTGTTTAACGCGCACAACCAACAGAATTTACTCGTTGTGCGCGTTAAGCTGATGTTTCATCGATGACTAATTTTCTCAACACGACAACGTGAATAAATTTAATCATACTTATTCTGAATCCCAATCAAGGCTACATGCAAGCTTTTAGATTTAAGTCTTATTATACTTGTTCAATCTGGAAACATTGTAGATTAAACCGGATACTTATTCACACTGACTCAGAAACTACATGCAAACTTTAAAATTAAATCTGATACTTATTCAAGTTGAAGGCATATTCAATCGAATTCAACTATATTGATGTACATACTCATGCAGACCCAAACTGATTCATTAGCCTATGCTCTTACAAACTGATACATATGATTGTCTACGTAGATGTTTGCAATGAAGGGCTCGCTGTAGGATAACGGACTTATACTCATCAATTTGAATGGTCAATTTCACTATAAATGGACCGTGAACGCCCACAAAAATTTCGCTTTGTGTTTGAGATTACCCTCAAAAATTACTCACACCGCAACATCTGTATAGACTGTATATTCACGAGCTCAACAACTGTAGACTCACGGGTTCTTTCCATGACTCACAGTAAATCAACTGTAGTCTCATCCTCATCCATGGGCAGTCTAAATCGTCTATAATAAATGGCGTCTCATTCTTAAATGTTGGTAACTGCTAATTTGATTGCAGCATTCAAAACCTCTCAATAAATACGCAGTTAAAGCCTCGCTTTAATACGCAGCATTCAAAGCCTATTTTAATACTCGTTTAATATTTGACCGTTTGAATTCATAACAGCTATTTTTTGAATTCTATTTATATCCCACTGCTTTCCTCAAGAAAATACACGGAAAAATTGCTTCCTCCAAAAATTCTTCTTTGCTTCATCCCGTTCTCCTGGGTAGCTATAATGTGCAAAATCCAAAGTCTCTGGCCAAGTGTGGACGCGGCCAGAGGCTGCTGTGTTAACCTTTGGGAGCAACCGGCAACAGCGATTACCACCGAGGTCGCGCCACAGCGGTTTCAATTACACCTGCCAAGTATTCTGCTTCTCGGATCTTCCTCGTATAGCCACGGTACGTAGCCAAGTGTGGACGCGGCCAGGGGCTGCTGTGTTAACCTTCGGGAGCAACCGGCAACAGCGATTACCACCGAGGTCGCGCCACAGCGGTTTCAATTACATCTGCCAAGTATTCTGCTTCTCGGATCTTCCTCGAATAGCCACGGTATTCTACATATTTTTCTTACAATATATTTGTTTCTCAGTTTAACCGGACAAATTCTAACCATTGCTTCGTTCTACTTGATGTAGAAATATACCATGATAAATGGAAGATAAAATTGAAAGTTACTCCTGTTATTTCAATGTGGACCATTTCCTTCATGATGTAGATGCCTGTAAAGAGAATGGGATGGCGGTAGAAGATGACTCCAATGAAATCAGTCTAACTTCGCAACTAAAATGCACATTCAAATCTTTCCAGAAGATCTCAGCGGTCAGCGTAGTAGCATTTGCAACCACAATGCACCTTCAAATCTTCCCAGAAGATCTCAGCGGTCAGAGGACCTTCTAGGATACATGAGCATTTTCTTCCTTTCTTGGGTGTGATAGTAGTGATTTTCGAGGTTTTCCATTTGGTAAGTATATACTTTTAAATACACTATAGGTGTAATTCTTATTCAATTGGGTGGAAAATGATGTAGAAATTTGGTGATTTTACATGCATGCAGATACGGTTGAGATTGCTCGAGAAGGTACAAAAATCCAAGGTACTATTTATGTCGTAAAAAAATCCAGCGTTCAGTGGAGGTTAACAGTCATTGAGGGCAGCTGGGCAGACACAACCATCAAGCTGCTAATTATGTCGAGGGCCATTCCGATGAAGGGCAGTTGCAGGGAATGGAGATGGAATCATTGAGCGATTTGGCAAATAGCACGCTGAGGCCGGCTGAAATTTTCCTGAAGGAGAATCCTACCTTCCATGCAAATAAATTTATAAATCACGTCACCGTGTAAAAAGGGACAACAAGAATGTTGTCGCTTTGCATGTAAAACTTCCGATAGGATTCCTGCTGCCCTTCATCGGAATGGCCCTCGACATAATTAGCAGCTTGATGGTTGTGCCTGCCCTCAACGACTGTTAACCTTCACTCCTCACCGCCAACGCCGACGCCCACCATTACCACGCAATGAGAACAGACATTGACACTTCTTGGTTTTAACTGGCCTGTCGGTCGTTTTTTCCTTTCGGTGTCACCTGTAAACCCCGCTTCTTTCACATGCAAAGTTGTTTACTTTGCATGTGAAAGAAGCGGGGTTTACAGGTGACACCGAAAGGAAAAAAAGACCGACAGGCCAGTTAAAACCAAGAAGTGTCAATGTCTGTTCTCATTGCGTGGTAATGGTGGGCGTCGGCGTTGGCGGTGAGGAGTGAAGGTTAACAGTCGTTGAGGGCAGGCACAACCATCAAGCTTCTAATTATGTCGAGGGCCATTCCGATGAAGGGCAGTAGCAGGGAATGGAGATGGATCATTGAGAGATTTGGCAAATAGCACGCTGAGACCGGCTGAGATTTTGAAAGTCTAACCTTCCACGCAAATCAATTTATATGCATGCACGTCACCGAGTAAAAAGGGAGTTTTTTGGGCGTTAAGCAGAGGTCTAACCAACCTATCCGCGCCGAAGGCGCCCGCTAAATTTTTATACGCTAATTTGTTGTTCTGCGCCGAAGGAGCACTGAATTTATTGTTTCTTGCCGAAGTCGGTCGTGCCTCTAAATTTTTTTACGCTAATTTGTTCTTTTAAATTTTGGCTGTAGAGATATTTTTTGGGGGACAAAGTTTTCGCGGAAAAAAATCTTAAATGCACTGTGCCCACGGGCACAGGTTATGACTAGTCAATTTATAATGCACGTCACCGAGTAAAAAGGGACAACAAGAATGGTGATATTGAAAAAAATTCGGTATAAAATTGATGTTAGGTTTTGTGCAAAATAATCACTTGTTGTAAGAAATTAAAAGATATGTTTACCCATATTGCTACCTTCGTATGGAAATTTCACCACACTTGTCACTTGTGCTTTTTAAGCCCCGCGGACGACGTGGTTATTTTGCCCGTCGTCCGCGCGGATGGAAATTGCTTCACACTTGTGCGTTTTAACCCCCGCGGACGACGTGGTTAATTTTGCCCTTCGTGCGCCCGGATGGAAATTGCTCAACACTTGTCCGTTTTAACCCACGCGCACTACGGGGGTAATATTGCCCGTCGTGCGCGCGGATGGAAATTGCTCGACACTTGTGCGTTTTAAACCCCCGCGGACGACGCGCACGACGGGGGTTATTTTGCCCGTCGTGCGCTCGGATGGAAATGGCTACACACTTGTGCGTTTTAACCCACGCGCACGACGGGGTTAATTTTGTCCGTCGTGCGCTCGGATGGAAATTGCACCACACTAGGCGTTTTAACCCACGCGCACGACGGGGGTAAGTTTGCCCGTCGTGCGCGCGGCTGGAAATTGCTTTACAGATTGTGTTTTCCCCCTCGCGCACGACGGGGGTAATTTGGCCCGTTGTGCGCACGGCTGTAAATTGCTCCACACTTGTGCGTTTGCCCGCACACGACGCGCACGACGGGGGTAATTTTGCCCGTCGTGCGCGCGGATGGAAATTGCTCGACACTTGTGCGTTTTAACCCCCGCGCACGACGGGGTTAATTTTGCCCGTCGTGCGCTCGGATGGAAATTGCTCCACACTAGGCGTTTTAACCCACGCGCACGACGGGGGTAAGTTTGCCCGTCGTGCGCGCGGCTGGAAATTGCTTTACAGATTGCGTTTTCCCCCTCGCGCACGACGGGGGTAATTTGGCCCGTCGTGCGCGCGGCTGTAAATTGCTTTACAGATTGCGTTTTCCCCCTCGCGCACGACGGGGGTAATTTGGCCCGTCGTGCGCACGGCTGTAAATTGCTCCACACTTGTGCGTTTGCTCGCACACGACGCGCACGACGGGGGTAATTTGGCCCGTCGTGCGCGCGGATGGAAATTGCTCGACACTTGTGCGTTTTAACCCCCGCGCACGACGGGGTTAATTTTGCCCGTCTTGCGCTCGGATGGAAATTGCTCCACACTAGGCGTTTTAACCCACGCGCACGACGGGGATATGTTTGCCCGTCGTGCGCGCGGATGGAAATTGCTTTACACATTGCGTTTTCCCCCTCGCGCACGACGGGGGTAATTTGGCCCGTCGTGCGCGCGGATGGAAATTGCTCGACACTTGTGCGTTTTAACCCCCGCACACGACGGGGTTAATTTTTCCCGTCTTGCGCTCGGATGGAAATTACTCCACACTAGGCGTTTTAACCCACGCGCACGACGGGGATATGTTTGCCCGTCGTGCGCGCGGATGGAAATTGCTTTACAGATTGTGTTTTCCCCCTAGCGCACGACGGGGGTAATTTGGCCCATTGTGCGCACGGCTGTAAATTGCTCCACACTTGTGCGTTTGCCCGCACACGACGCGCACGACGGGGGTTATTTTGCCCGTCGTGCGCGCGGATGGAAATTGCTCGACACTTGTGCGTTTTAACCCCCCGCGGACGACGCGCACGACGGGGGTTATTTTGCCCGTCGTGCGCGCGGATGGAAATTGCTCCACACAAGGCGTTTTAACCCACGCGCACGACGGGGATATGTTTGCCCGTCGTGCGCGCGGATGGAAATTGCTTTACACATTGCGTTTTCCCCCTCGCGCACGACGGGGGTAATTTGGCCCGTCGTGCGCACGGCTGTAAATCGTTCCACACTTGTGCGTTTGCCCACACACGACACGCACGACGGGGGTTATTTTGCCCGTCGTGCGCGCGGATGGAAATTGCTCGACACTTGTGCGTTTTAAACCCCCGCGGACGACGCGCACGACGGGGGTTATTTTGCCCGTCGTGCGCTCGGATGGAAATGGCCACACACTTGTGCGTTTTAACCCACGCGGACGACGGGGTTAATTTTGACCACCGTGCGCTCGGATGGAAATTGCTCCACACCAGGCGTTTTAACCCACGCGCACGACGGGGTATGTTTGCCCGTCGTGCGCGCGGATGGAAATTGCTTTACAGATTGCGTTTTCCCCCTCGCGCACGACGGGGGTAATTTGGCCCGTTGTGCGCACGGCTGTAAATTGCTCCACACTTGTGCGTTTGCCCGCACACGACGCGCACGACGGGGGTAATTTTGCCCGTCGTGCGCGCGGATGGAAATTGCTCGACACTTGTGCTTTTTAACCCCCGCGCACGACGGGGTTAATTTTGCCCGTCTTGAGCTCGGATGGAAATTGCTCCACACTAGGCGTTTTAACCCACGCGCACGACGGGGATAAGTTTGTCCGTCGTGCGCGCGGATGGAAATTGCTTTACAGATTGCGTTTTCCCCCTCGCGCACGACGGGGGTAATTTGGCCCGTCGTCGCACGGCTGTATATGTCCACACTTGTGCGTTTGCCCGCACACGACGCGCACGACGTGGGTAATTTTGCCCGTCGTGCGCTCGGATGGAAATTGCTCCACACTAGGCGTTTTAACCCACTCGCACGACGGGGGTAATATTGCCCGTCGTGCGCGCGGATGGAAATTGCTCGACACTTGTGCGTTTTAATAACCCCCGCGGACGACGCGCACGACGGGGGTTATTTTGCCCGTCGTGCGCGCGGATGGAAATTGCTCCACACTAGGCGTTTTAACCCACGCGCACGACGGGGGTAAGTTTGCCCGTCGTGCGCGCGGCTGGAAATTGCTTTACAGATTGCGTTTTCCCCATCGCGCACGACGGGGGTAATTTGGCCCGTCGTGCGCACGGCTGTAAATTGCTCCACACTTGTGCGTTTGCTCGCACACGACGCGCACGACGGGGGTAATTTTGCCCGTCGTGCGCGCGGATGGAAATTGCTCAACACTTGTGCGGTTTAACCCCCGCGCACGACGGGGTTAATTTTGCCCGTCTTGCGCTCGGATGGAAATTGCTCCACTCTAGGCGTTTTAACCCAGGCGCACGACGGGGGTAAGTTTGCCCGTCGTGCGCGCGGATGGAAATTACTTTACAGATTGCGTTTTCCCCCTCGCGCACGACGGGGGTAATTTGGCCCGTTGTGCGCACGGCTGTAAATTGCTCCACACTTGTGCATTTGCCCGCACACGACGCGCACGACGGGGGTAATTTTGCCCGTCGTGCGCGCGGATGGAAATTGCTCGACACTTGTGCGTTTTAACCCCCGCGCACGACGGGGTTAATTTTACCCGTCTTGCGCTCGGATGGAAATTGCTCCACACTAGGCGTTTTAACCCACGCGCACGACGGGGATAAGTTTGTCCGTCGTGCGCGCGGATGGAAATTGCTTTACACATTGTGTTTTCCCCCTCGCGCACGACGGGGGTAATTTGGCCCGTCGTGCGCACGGCTGTAAATCGTTCCTCACTTGTGCGTTTGCCCACACACGACGCGCACGACGGGGGTTATTTTGCCCGTCGTGCGCGCGGATGGAAATTGCTCGACACTTGTGCGTTTTAAACCCCCGCGGACGCCGCGCACGATGGGGGTTATTTTGCCCGTCGTGCGCTCGGATGGAAATGGCTACACACTTGTGCGTTTTAACCCACGCGCACGACGGGGTTAATTTTGTCCGTCGTGCGCTCGGATGGAAATTGCACCACACTAGGCGTTTTAACCCACGCGCACGACGGGGGTAAGTTTGCCCGTCGTGCGCGCGGCTGGAAATTGCTTTACAGATTACGTTTTCCCCCTCGCACACGACGGGGGTAATTTGGCCCGTTGTACGCACGGCTGTAAATTGCTCCACACTTGTGCGTTTGCCCGCACACGACGCGCACGACGGGGGTAATTTTGCCCGTCGTGCGCGCGGATGGAAATTGCCCGACACTTGTGCGTTTTAACCCCCGCGCACGACCGGGTTAATTTTGCCCGTCGTGCGCTCGGATGGAAATTGCACCACACTAGGCGTTTTAACCCACGCGCACGACGGGGGTAAGTTTGCCCGTCGTGCGCACGGCTGGAAATTGCTTTACAGATTGCGTTTTCCCCCTCGCGCACGACGGGGGTAATTTGGCCCGTCGTGCGCGCGGCTATAAATTGCTTTACAGATTGCGTTTTCCCCCTCGCGCACGACGGGGGTAATTTGGCCCGTCGTGCGCACGGCTGTAAATTGCTCCACACTTGTGCGTTTGCTCGCACACGACGCGCACGACGGGGGTAATTTGGCCCGTCGTGCGTGCGGATGGAAATTGCTCGACACTTGTGCGTTTTAACCCCCGCGCACGACGGGGTTAATTTTGCCCGTCTTGCGCTCGTATGGAAATTGCTCCACACTAGGCGTTTTAACCCACGCGCACGACGGGGATATGTTTGCCCGTCGTGCGCGCGGATGGAAATTGCTTTACACATTGCGTTTTCCCCCTCGCGCACGACGGGGGTAATTTGGCCCGTCGTGCGCGCGGATGGAAATTGCTCGACACTTGTGCGTTTTAACCCCCGCACACGACGGGGTTAATTTTTCCCGTCTTGCGCTCGGATGGAAATTACTCCACACTAGGCGTTTTAACCCACGCGCACGACGGGGATATGTTTGCCCGTCGTGCGCGCGGATGGAAATTGCTTTACAGATTGTGTTTTCCCCCTAGCGCACGACGGGGGTAATTTGGCCCATTGTGCGCACGGCTGTAAATTGCTCCACACTTGTGCGTTTGCCCGCACACGACGCGCACGACGGGGGTTATTTTGCCCGTCGTGCGCGCGGATTGAAATTGCTCGACACTTGTGCGTTTTAACCCCCGCGGACGACGCGCACGACGGGGGTTATTTTGCCCGTCGTGCGCGCGGATGGAAATTGCTCCACACAAGGCGTTTTAACCCACGCGCAAGACGGGGATATGTTTGCCCGTCGTGCGCGCGGATGGAAATTGCTTTACACATTGCGTTTTCCCCCTCGCGCACGACGGGGGTAATTTGGCCCGTCGTGCGCACGGCTGTAAATCGTTCCACACTTGTGCGTTTGCCCACACACGACACGCACGACGGGGGTTATTTTGCCCGTCATGCGCGCGGATGGAAATTGCTCGACACTTGTGCGTTTTAAACCCCCGCGGACGACGCGCACGACGGGGGTTATTTTGCCCGTCGTGCGCTCGGATGGAAATGGCCACACACTTGTGCGTTTTAACCCACGCGGACGACGGGGTTAATTTTGACCACCGTGCGCTCGGATGGAAATTGCTCCACACCAGGCGTTTTAACCCACGCGCACGACGGGGTATGTTTGCCCGTCGTGCGCGCGGATGGAAATAGCTTTACAGATTGCGTTTTCCCCCTCGCGCACGACGGGGGTAATTTGGCCCGTTGTGCGCACGGCTGTAAATTGCTCCACACTTGTGCGTTTGCCCGCACACGACGCGCACGACGGGGGTAATTTTGCCCGTCGTGCGCGCGGATGGAAATTGCTCGACACTTGTGCTTTTTAACCCCCGCGCACGACGGGGTTAATTTTGCCCGTCTTGAGCTCGGATGGAAATTGCTCCACACTAGGCGTTTTAACCCACGCGCACGACGGGGATAAGTTTGTCCGTCGTGCGCGCGGATGGAAATTGCTTTACAGATTGCGTTTTCCCCCTCGCGCGCGACGGGGGTAATTTGGCCCGTCGTCGCACGGCTGTATATGTCCACACTTGTGCGTTTGCCCGCACACGACGCGCACGACGTGGGTAATTTTGCCCGTCGTGCGCTCGGATGGAAATTGCTCCACACTAGGCGTTTTAACCCACTCGCACGACGGGGGTAATATTGCCCGTCGTGCGCGCGGATGGAAATTGCTCGACACTTGTGCGTTTTAATAACCCCCGCGGACGACGCGCACGACGGGGGTTATTTTGCCCGTCGTGCGCGCGGATGGAAATTGCTCCACACTAGGCATTTTAACCCACGCGCACGACGGGGGTAAGTTTGCCCGTCGTGCGCGCGGCTGGAAATTGCTTTACAGATTGCGTTTTCCCCATCGCGCACGACGGGGGTAATTTGGCCCGTCGTGCGCACGGCTGTAAATTGCTCCACACTTGTGCGTTTGCTCGCACACGACGCGCACGACGGGGGTAATTTTGCCCGTCGTGCGTGCGGATGGAAATTGCTCAACACTTGTGCGGTTTAACCCCCGCGCACGACGGGGTTAATTTTGCCCGTCTTGCGCTCGGATGGAAATTGCTCCACTCTAGGCGTTTTAACCCAGGCGCACGACGGGGGTAAGTTTGCCCGTCGTGCGCGCGGATGGAAATTACTTTACAGATTGCGTTTTCCCCCTCGCGCACGACGGGGGTAATTTGGCCCGTTGTGCGCACGGCTGTAAATTGCTCCACACTTGTGCATTTGCCCGCACACGACGCGCACGACGGGGGTAATTTTGCCCGTCGTGCGCGCGGATGGAAATTGCTCGACACTTGTGCGTTTTAACCCCCGCGCACGACGGGGTTAATTTTACCCGTCTTGCGCTCGGATGGAAATTGCTCCACACTAGGCGTTTTAACCCACGCGCACGACGGGGATAAGTTTGTCCGTCGTGCGCGCGGATGGAAATTGCTTTACACATTGTGTTTTCCCCCTCGCGCACGACGGGGGTAATTTGGCCCGTCGTGCGCACGGCTGTAAATCGTTCCTCACTTGTGCGTTTGCCCACACACGACGCGCACGACGGGGGTTATTTTGCCCGTCGTGCGCGCGGATGGAAATTGCTCGACACTTGTGCGTTTTAAACCCCCGCGGACGCCGCGCACGACGGGGTTATTTTTCCTGTCGTGCGCGCGGATGGAAATTGCTGCACACTTGTGCGTTTTAACCCCCGCGGACGACGGGGTTAATTTTGTCCGCCGTGCGCTCGGATGGAAATTGCTCCACACTAGGCGTTTTAACCCACGCGCACGACGGGGGTAAGTTTGCCCGTCGTGCGCGCGGCTGGAAATTGCTTTACAGATTGCGTTTTCCTCCTCGCGCACGACGGGGGTAATTTGGCCCGTCGTGCGCACGGCTGTAAATTGCTCCTCACTTGTGCGTTTGCCCGCACAGGACGCGCACGACGGGGGTAATTTTGCGCGTCGTGCGCACGGATGTGAATTTCTTCACACTAGGCGTATTAACCCACGCGCACGACGGGGGTAAGTTTGCCCGTCGTGCGCTCGGATGGAAATTGCTTTACAGATTGCGTTTTCCCCCTCGCGCACGACGGGGGTAATTTGGCCCGTTGTGCTCACGGCTGTAAATTAATATCCACTTGTGCGTTTGCCGGCACACGACGCGCACGACGGGGGTGATTTTGCCCGTCGTGCGCGCGGATGGAAATTGCCCGACACTTGTGCGTTTTAACCCCCGCGGACGACGCGCACGACGGGGGTCATTTTGCCCGTTGTGCGCGCGGATGGAAATTGCTCCACACTAGGCGTTTAAACCCACGCGCACGACGGGGTAAGTTTGCCCGTCGTGCGCGCGGATGGAAATTGCTTTACAGATTGCGTTTTCCCCCTCGCGCACGACGGGGTAATTTGGCCCGTCGTGCGCACGGCTGTAAATTGCTCCTCACTTGTGCGTTTACCCGCACAGGACGCGCACGACGGGGGTAATTTTGCCCGTCGTGCGCGCGGATGTGAATTTCTTCACACTAGGCGTATTAACCCAGGCGCACGACGGGGGTAAGTTTGCCCGTCGTGCGCGCGGATGGAAATTGCTTTACATATTGCGTTTTCCTCCTCGCGCACGACTGGGGTAATTTGGCCCGTCGTGCGCACGGCTGTAAATTAATATCCACTTGTGCGTTTTGCCGGCACACGACGCGCACGACGGGGGTAATTTTGCCCGTCGTGCGCGCGGATGGAAATTGCTCGACACCTATGCGTTTTAACCCCCGCGGACGACGCGCACGAAGGGGGTTATTTTGCCCGTCGTGTGCGCGGATGGAAATTGCTGCACACAGTAGGCGTTTTAACCCCCGCGGACGACGGGGTTAATTTTGCCCGTCGTGCGCTCGGATGGAAATGGCTACACACTTGTCGTTTTAACCCACGCGCACGACGGGGTTAATTTTGTCCGTCGTGCGCTCGGATGGAAATTGCTCCACACTAGGCGTTTTAACCCACGCGCACGACTGGGTAAGTTTGCCCGTCGTGCGCGCGGATGGAAATTGCTTTACAGATTGCGTTTTCCCCCTCGCGCACGACGGGGGTAGTTTGGCCCGTTGTGTGCACGGCTGTAAATTGCTCCACACTTGTACGTTTGCCCGCACACGACGCGCACGACGGGGGTAATTTTGCCCGTCGTGCGCGCGGATGGAAATTGCTCGATACTTGTGCGTTTTAATAACCCCCGCGGACGACGCGCACGACGGGGGTTATTTTGCCCGTCGTTCGCGCGGATGGAAATTGCTGCACACTTGTGCGTTTTAACCCCGCGGACGACGGGGTTAATTTTGTCCGTCGTGCGCTCGGATGGAAATTGCTCCACACTAGGCGTTTTAACCCACGCGCACGACGGGGGTAAGTTTGTCCGTCGCGCGCGCGGATGGAAATTGCTTTACAGATTGCGTTTTTCCCTTCGCGCACGACGGGGGTAATTTGGCCCGTTGTGCGCACGGCTGTAAATTATTCCACACTTGTGCGTTTGCCCTCACAAGACGCGCACGACGGAGGTAAGTTTGCCCGTCGTGCACGCGGATGGAAATTGCTTTACATATTGCGTTTTTCCCCTCGCGCACGACGGGGGTAATTTAGCCCGTTGTGCGCACGGCTGTAAATTATTCCACACTTGTGCGTTTGCCCTCACAAGACGCGCACGACGGGGGTAATTTTGCCCGTCGTGCGCGCGGATGGAAATTGCTCGACACCTATGCATTTTAACCCCCGCGGATGGAAATTTCTTTACACGTTGCGTTTTCCCCCTCGCGCACGACGGGGGTAATTTTGCCCGTCGTGCGCGCGGATGTGAATTTCTTCACACTAGGCGTTTTAACCCCCGCGAACGACGGGGTTTATTTTGCACGTCGTGCGCACGGATGGAAATTTCTTTACACGTTGCGTTTTCATCAAATTCGCACGTTTTGGGACTGTTAAATTTGTAACGGGTGGATGTGTGCTCTAATCCCCAACGGGTTCACCCATTATTTTCTTTGGGGTATATAATAGTATGGATTAAACATAAAAAAAAATTGAAAAAAAATTTCAAAACATTAAAAAAAAATTTTCGCACTGTGCGAAAACCCCTTTTTCGCACCCGAAGAACACTATATATATATATATATATATATATATATATATATATATATATATATATATATATATATATATATAAATATATATAAAATGGGTATCATACGGCATATAAGATGATCTCTCATATTCCCTCTCACATAAAAGGGGCAAGTACAAGCCCACATGGGCTTGTACTTGTTGTACTTGCCCCCTTATGTGAGAGGGAATATGAGAGACCCTTTATGTGTTCTTCCTCTCCATACTGTGATAAGTAGGGAGAAGTTGAACCATTCCTGGTTTTAGACTAAAGGAATTGGCATCAGCTGGGAGCACGATGCATGAGTCAGAAGCAGACCTAATAGGTCTGAGCACATCTCTAAGTGACCTATCTCCAAACGTTTGAGAGTGGTCATTATTGTCATTCCCAATGGCGTCGTTTGTGTTGTGTGCCATATTCACGTGTCTAACTAATCTATGTGTCCTAGGGGTTCTAAGCCACATAAACAAATAAGAACACAAAAGATGATTTTTTGTTGTTTTTTTATCTTAAGCTAATTTGATGGGTTTTGAAAATATTAAAGCGAAATTAACGCAAACAAACAAAACAAAACAAAAAAATTCAAATCAAAAGTGGATATACAAAGTTTTTATACACAAAAAGTGGAACGATCTCACCGAATTTTCCAAGTTAATTGGAAACCGTAAAAGATGTAGACCGTTGTCCCCGGCAACGACGCCAAAAACTTGACTGGTCCAAAAGGATGCACTGATATTCCCAAGTAAAGGAAGTCAGTCAACTAGTAAACCTGGTGAGTCCAGGATCGTATTCCTCAGGGACAAAGTAGCATGTAAGTTTCACAATTTAAAATTAGTCGAGAAAAATTATTTGATGAGAGGTGAATCACCCTTCGAAGGCGATTTTTGGTTGGGTTTTACGTGAGGTAAAAGTCGTTTTAAGATTTTACGAAAATAGAATATTGTGAACGTGAAAATATGATTTATAAGAAGCATGTGTGTGTGTTGTGTTTCCGTTTGTGTTACAGTAGGTTATGCTATTCGTTCGCCATAGATTCTCAATCCCGCATCCATGCCAAGGTATGTGGATCGGATGATAAAACTTTAAAAACGAGGATTTTCAATTTAAAAAAATCATCGTAAAAACAATTGATTTCTTTGAATAGTAAAATATAAAAGATGAACCTCGCGGTTCATCACCCTCCTTGGGCTCCTCTATGGATTGATGCACGTAGATGATGCCTCACGGCATGTCATCCTAAGCGGATTCCTCTACGGATTGTGCATATTTAAACAAATAAAGAAATCAACGTTTTTAACGGTTTCGATAGTTGCAAGGGTTATGGAGACATAAACGCAAAAATCCTAGGAACACTAACTTCCACACAACACACCCACCGTACCTTAGCCCAGCATGGTAACCAAAACCAGCAAGTTTCATTAATACAAACATGATTTTAATACAAATCTTAATACAAAACTAATACAATTTTAATAAAAATAAGGGAAAACAAGGAGTTTTTCCCCACTTTTGAAGCCCAAACGAGCCCAAACTTCTCCCAAAGCTACAAAATCTTGTCTGAAATTTGATGGAGAGAATTTTGGCTCAAGAATGACGCAATTCGGAGCTTGGATGCTCAAGTTATGAGCCAAAACACCCTTTTTATATGCAAACGGGTCTGCAGGTCTCTTCAGCAAAGGCGAGCGCTGCCCGCATGTTAAAAATGAGATGGAGGATCTTTTTCAGCGTTGGCGGGTGCCGCCCGCGTGGTCAAAGCGGGCGGACGCCCGCTGTTTCTGTCGACGCGGATTCTCAATAAAAGCGGGCCCGCCCGCTTTGACTGAGCGGGCTGGAGCCCGCTCATTCCAAGTGGGCTTGCCCTCTTTGACTGTGCGGGTGGGTGCCTGATCGTTCCTTATTTTACACCTTTTTTCTACATGTTTTCATGACATTTCAATCGCCCATATTGCATTTTCCACGATTATTCGACGATATCGCGTTGCTTTTCACTATTTCTTGTTTTTGTCGTATTTCAGGAGATATGAAGCGATCTGGAGCGAAAATGAGATCAATGGATTTTCACGCACACCGGAGCGTCGCCCACAGCTTATTTGAGGAGTTAGCAGCGCTAGAGCATGAGCGGAAGAGGAAGAAATTCGATAGAATCGACGAGTAGGCGAGGAGGAGAAGAAAAGAGCCCAGAGGCAGCTCGCTCGGCCGAACAGAGAGTTCACTCGGCCGATTGAAGAACTGCACTCGCCCGAGTGAAACGGATACATACTGCCAATGTTCAATGTTCACTCGGCCGAGCTAGAGAGTTTCACTCGGCCGAGTGAGAAAACTCACTCGCCCGAGTGGTACATGGATTTTCTTCCGAAGAAGCGGCCAACTTGCTGGAAATTTTGAGAAGACCCACTCGGCCGAGCAAGATTGCTCACTCGGCCGAGTAGAGAAGCCCACTCGCCCGAGTCAGACTGGGTGACAGACCCCCGAAACCCCTAGACTTTCTGACTTTTATTGGGTTTGTCACTCGGCCGAGTGACATGTTTCACTCGGCCGAGTAGCGCAATCCGACTGTTACGCAAATTGGGTTTTCTAGGCTGTGCAGGAGCAATTCTGTTAGGAATTTCTGGACGAATTTGACTTGTATTTAAACCTAGTTTTATTACTAGTTTTAAAAGAGACCTGAATTATTTTTTGACGACTATTCCTTTTGAAAACCTCAGCTGGAGATCATAGACGCGCAATTTGGTTTGTTCTTTCTTGCTAAAACTCTTATTTTTATGAATTGTTCTTTCTCTACAAAGAATTGTGCTATGATCTTATTTGTTATTTCTGATATTTCCATGATGATTTGTGAGTAGTTTCGTCGTTCTAGGGCATGGGGATGAATTCTATGGACCCGATCTTTGAATTGTGATGAATGAATTGAATTGTTGCTAGGATTGATAAAAGGTTAGGTTGTAATTGATTTATTGCGAGTAGCTAGGAATTTCCATCGATTGGGATTGCAAGAGATTGGATCCCAATCGATGGGAAGGCCTAGATATTCGACTTCGGTTTATAATTGAGATTCTCTAGATTTGGTTTGCAAGAGATTGGACCAAAGCTTGGATTTTTATTATAAATCTATACAAATATTCGTTTACAAAAGATTGGACGTATACGAACTATCATAACCTAGATCGTAGCTCGAGTTTGCACGAGAGTGGGCTCGAGATGCGATTGGACGATGATGTCGATCTTCACGCTAGTGGCTTAGG
Organism: Scilla litardierei; assembly: GCA_030789695.1. Classification (NCBI taxonomy): domain Eukaryota; kingdom Viridiplantae; phylum Streptophyta; class Magnoliopsida; order Asparagales; family Asparagaceae; genus Scilla; species Scilla litardierei. The sequence goes on along the minus strand of CM061133.1, from coordinate 347,185,828 downwards.
TTAGGGTTTGCACGAGAGTGGGCCCTAATCTAGGTTACTATAGACCGGCAATAGCGCGAGAGCGTGAGCTTGGTTCTACATTAAGTTGCGACTAGTTCACCTACATTCAAGCCTTGCAACACTGAAATTCATGATCCACAAGGATAAGAGACGGTCCGTAGCGGGGACTTCCTATCCCTAGACGCTTTTATTATATTGAATCCTATTTGCTATTTGAACGATTGTGACACTACTACCAAAACCATTCTTATTCCATCAATAACTAGGTGATCAAAATAGAGTACTGTCAATTGTCCGTTCTGAGTTCGATACCTGCTCGCCACTACGCTGTGCGCTTGCGGTAAAACTACAGTCGTTTTCCGGGTGTATAATCGGGACCGACCAAGTTTTTGGTGACGTTGCCGGGGAGATTTGCGGGGTTCGATTTTGCTCACCTGGTTATATCTCACCTTCTATCTTTCTTTTATTTCTTTTGATGCTCAAATTGATGTGCTCTCCCAGATTTTCCAATAGAATCTTAAGCAGGTAACATGGGAGACACGATGATGAGAACGGAGTCTAGCCCAGGAGATGATGATTCCTTCGCAACTCTTCTGAAAGAACTTGTTGATGAGGTCCAAGCCACAGGGGCCTTGGCTATCGACATTGAGGACCCATTTGAGCAACTATTTGCTAGCTTTGTGATGGATCAAATCTCTCCGGAAGGGACTATTGAGGGCAACATTAAAGTCGACGTAAGGGACGTCAAGTTATACTTTGAAGGTAGTGAAGCATGCATCGGAGAGTTTTATACTCCTGAGGAGTCCATTTGGCATGTCGAGATTCAGTGAAGTGCACTTGACGATCCTCTCTTCGACATTTATGAACGCACTGACATATCTCTTGATTTCAGGTGTGGACCGGAGGAAAATGGTAGTCCCATCGACGTCAAAGCGGAGTTGTGCAGTGTCCACTCCGATGCACCCTCCTCACTAAGAAGCAAATCTGAGCCGGCATACAAAAGCCCACTCCCTGAGCAAGAACTAAACTCAGGCGTGACTGAAGACGCCATGCTTTCACAGGAAGAGGAGGTAGGGGTACAGCGCCCCCTGAGGTAGTACTAAAACAATTACCTCCTAATTTAAGGTACGCCTTCTTGGGAGAAAAATTAACATATCCGGTGATTGTTAATGCCAGCCTCGACCACACCCAACTGGAGAGACTTCTTGATGTTCTTAGGAGCCATAGGGACGTCCTTCGCTACACCATCTCTGACCTCAAGGGAATAAGCCCTAGACTTTGTATGCATAGGATCCACCTTGAAAATATTGAAGCCACCTCCATAGAGCCTCAAAGGCGGTTAAATCCCTACATGAAGGAGGTGGTTAAGAAGGAAATCCTTAAACTGCTTGAAGCCGAAATCATTTATCCTATTTCTGACAGCAGATGGGTTAGCCCTGTGCATGTCGTTCCCAAAAAGGGGGGTATGACCGTCATAAAAAATGATAATGGAGAGCCTATATCCACACGCACCGTCACGGGTTGGCGGATGTGTATTGACTACAGGAAATTGAATAAAGCCACCTGTAAAGATCATTACACGTTGCCCTTCATTGATCAAATGTTAGAGCGCCTTGCTAAACATAAATTCTTTTGCTATTTGGATGGGTATTCGGATTCTTTCAGATTCCCTTGCATGAAGATGACCAGGAAAAGACTACTTTCACGTGTCCTTATGGCACATATGCCTACCGTAGAATGCCCTTCGGACTTTGTAATGCCCCCGTCATCTTTCAAAGGTGCATGACTTCCATCTTTTCCGATTATATTGAAAACATCATGAAAGTCTTCATGGATGATTTTTCTGTCTATGGTAGCGAGTTTGACTCATGTCTGGCCAATCTTACTAAAGTTCTTAAAAGATGCCAACAAAATAATCTTACTCTTAACTAGGAGAAATGCCATTTTATGGTCACAGAGGGGATAGTTCTTAGGCATCTTGTTTCATCTAGAGGGATTGAGGTTGATAAGGCAAAAATTGAGGTAATCGAAAAACTTCCTCCGCCTATTAATGTCAAGGGCATTAGGGGATTTCTTGGTCATGCGGGGTTTTACCACCGCTCTATCAAGGAATTTGCCCTAATTGCTCGTCCTCTTACTTCCTTACTTGCTAAAGATGCTCCATTTGTCTTTTCAGGAGAGTGCTTGCAAGCCTTTAATACACTAAAGGAAGCCCTCATTTTCGCACCGAGCATACAACCGCCAGACTGGAATCTTCCTTTCGAGCTTATGTGCGACGCAAGTGACCAAGCAATTGGAGCAGTGCTAGGATAAAGGAAAGACAAAAAGCTTCATGTAATCTTTTATGCAAGCAAAACCTTGGACGAGGCACAAAAGAATTACACTACCACTGAAAAAGAGCTCTTGGCAATCGTCTACTCTATTGAAAAGTTTCGCTCCTACCTCCTTGGATCCAAAGTGATTGTGCACACCGATCATGCGGCATTGAAGTATCTACTAAGCAAAAAAGAAGCCAAGCCAAGACTAATAAGGTGGATACTATTATTGCAAGAATTTGACTTGGAAATTAGAGACAAGAAAGGAACAGACAACGTTGTGGCGGACCACTTGTTTAGGCTTGTTCGTGACGAGAAGGATGAAAGCCTACCGATTGATGACACTTTTACCGACGAGAGGCTATTCGCCATAAGACCCGGAGAGGTGCCTTGGTATGCGGATTATGTGAACTATTTGGCATGCGGGATAAAACCATGTGGGATGGCTACGCAACAAAAAAGGAGGTTCATGCACGAAGTCCGCAACTATTTTTGGGAAGACCTGTACTTCTTTAAGATATGCAAGGGCGGGATTATACGGAGGTGTGTTTCAAAAGAGGAGGCCACATCTATCATTTCTCATTGCCATGATATGCCCTGCGGGGGACATCACGCCGCCTCCAAAACCACCACAAAGATATTGCAGTGCGGGTTCTTTTGGCCGACCATGTTCAAAGACACACATGACTTCGTCAAGTATTGCGATAGATGCCAACGGATGGGAAACATATCGAAACGGAATGAAATGCCAATGAAACCCATTTTGGAAATTGAGCTATTTGATTGTTGGGGAGTGGATTTCATAGGACCGTTCCCATCAAGTAAAGGAAACAAGTATATTCTATTGGTCGTTGACTACGTCTCGAAGTGGATGGAGGCCATTGCAACCCCCAACCAATGATACGAGGGTGGTATCCAAATTCTTCAAACAAAACATATTCCCGCACTTTGGAGTGCCACGAACCTTGATAAGCGATGGAGGAAGCCATTTTATAGAAAGCAAGTTCGAGGCCATGCTAAAGAAGTATGGGGTGAACCATAGAATCGAAATGGCATACCATCCTCAGACGAGTAGACAAGTGGAAGTGTCAAACCGGAAAATCAAACAAATTCTAGAGAAAACCATCGATAGATCTAGAACGGATTGGTCCATGAAATTGAATGATGCACTATGGGCATATCGCACGACCTTTCGCACTCCCATTGGCACCACCCCATACCGTCTTGTTTATGGGAAAGCTTGTCATTTGCCAATAGAGTTGGAACATCGTGCGTATTGGGCAATCAAGACCTTAAATTCTGACTACAAGAGCGCGGCATTGCGCCGACTTCTAGACATCAATGAGCTTGACGAGATTAGACGGGATGCCTACGAGAGCTCTAAGATCTACAAGGAAAGAACGAGAATTCTTCATGACGCACACATCACCGTTACGGACTTCAAGGTCGCAGACAAGGTCCTATTATTCAATTCTAGAATCCGACTCTTTTCCGGAAAGCTAAGGTCATGATGGTCGGGACCTTTCACCATCCGGCACATACAACCGGGAGGGGCCTTCGAGCTAGAAGGAAAGGACGATGCCACTTTTAAGGTGAATGGACAAAGGCTCAAGCATTAATCTGAGGGAGTCCCCATCGGGGAGGTGAATAGCATATACCTAATCAAGGGGTGGTCCCATGATCTTTCATACCTCCTCGATGATGTCATTGATGATGATATGCCATATGCTATCGGCGCCTTGCACAATGATGGCTTCGAAGAAGGCCAATCTTCTAGAGATGAAGAAATGTGGGGAGACCCGCCGGATCATTCTATGGACGATGACAAAGACGCCGCTGATGTCGTAAGAATTAGAGAGCTATGCAAGCTCTCCACGGCAAAGAATTTGAAGAAAGCTCCGCCAGACGAGAAATCATCGCCTTCGGCAAAGAAAAAGGACGGTAAAAGCTCAAGCTTGGTGGACTCATCCCCCATTACCACCCATGATGAAGGGGAGCCGAGGAACGCCTATGAACAACAACAATTAAATCCAAGTGGGCTTCCCGGCAAGTTTGACACGCGCATCTCACATGCGCCGAACATCGAGCATTAAACGCGTATCTTAAGGGGTCGAGCTCAAGACCTTAAACGAGCGTCGAAAGACAACCCGACGGTTTTATCTTATTTTTAGTTGAATTTTTCATTTTATTTTTGCTTTAGATCTTTGTTAGTGTTTAGAGTCAAGAGTCGATGAAAATCCTGACAACGGGCTCTATTTTTCATGACAGTAGATGGAGAACAAGGAACCATTTGAATAGAGGATGACCATGGCAAAGAAGAGCGCTCCACGAATGCGCTCAGGCCCCCAGGAGAAGGAAGAACCAGACGGTGAGAAGAAAAACCGAAAGTAGAAGAAAAATAGAGAGTTGGAGCTGAAATTAGCAGCCCACTCGGCCAAGTGACATTGTCATTCGGCCGAGTGAAGACCCTACTCGGCCGAGTAGAGTACTGATCAGGGAAGATTCTGAAAACCACTCTCTATATTTTATAAGCCACTCGACCGAGTGACTTAGTCACTCGACCGAGTGAATCAGACACTTTCAGCACTAAAAAGCACTAAGTGGTCTTTTGATTCGGGTTGAATATTGCATATTTAGCATCCTATTTAGCCTTATTTTGTGCTTATATGATGCTTAATTGGTCTCTAATACGTTCATATTTTGTATATCATCAAGTATTAGAGAAATCACTTGATTTAAGCAGAAAACAGCAATTCCATTGCGTATTTCTGCTTTTTTATATTTTTCATGGCTAGATCTCGATCTCACGATTCCAATGACTATTTATTTGTATTTTTCTAATATCTGTGCTAATTACTGTGAATTTTTGAATGCAGAATACCATTTAATTGGAGAAATACGGAAGAAATACGTTTAAAATACGAAAATACGGCGGCAACCAACCAGACGCTGCCACGTGGCAGCATCTGAGCGATCCCCGCTGAATCCGACGGCCACGAGCGGATGATGAAGAATTCACGACGCGGGCGACTTCGCGACCGTTCGATCGCAATCGAACGGCTGCGATCATCCCCGATGAAGCAAAGCGGAGCGCGGGATCATGGGGACACGCGGCGGCCATCGAGCGTATCCCCGCCACATCCGACGGCCATGAATCAACCCGCTCGCGAAATCGAATACGGACGGAGGAGCGACATGGCCTTATCGGGAACGTTGATTTCCGATCGAATGGTCGAGAACATCTCCAATCTGGGCTCAGAGCTGTTCAAAGAGCAGGCGACGTGGAGCTTCCCTAACCGTTGGATTACGATCCAACGGTCCCAAAACAAGGACGAGTTCTTAGCAGGCGCGCGGGTTGAAACCCGTTAAGTCTGGACACGTGGCGGCACCGTAACAGATCCCGCTCGGATCAACGGCCATCATTAGCGCCGCGCGATATGAAGCGGGTTTGGGCGATAATGGATGCGGTTTTGGACCCGTTAAACCCCTTAAACCCGCAATGCTATTATTTAAGCGTATGCTAGGGGTTTTGGGGGTATTCTGGCGTATTTTGGGGGCTTTTGGAGAGGCTACTGTGCGTATTTCTCCAGGGAAATTTTCTGATAAATTCCAGAGGCTATTCTTCTTATTTCCAGGGAGTTTTGGTGTCTATCTTGGAGATTTGGTGATAAATTCTTGAACTTATACTCCGAATTTGGCGCTTTTTCATTATATTTCGCTATTTGAACTATGTATTCTCTTATGAAATCTGATTTTTCTTGCACCATGAATAGCTAAACTCCTTGTGCTATGGTTGTGATGTAATTAGGAGTATGTAATTGTGAAATTTCATGTCTTTAGCCTTATTATCATGTTAAAATTGCTCGTAACGTTGATTTCGACGTCGTATTCGTTGGGAATTGCTCATTGTCGATATTATTTATGATCCATATGGCTAGGCCCTGATAAGGCTAGCTAGTTCATGTTCTCTAATCAGGACATATTATTGTGCTTATCGTTTAATAAAATCAACGTTGCAAGTAATGCGTATACGACTATTTTGACTAGTTTTTATCGATTCATCTTCCGACGTCTTCACGCCTTGACCGGGTGAAGCGTTGTGTGATATTAAAAGACATGATATTTTAGCGATTATAAACTCCTAATGAAGTCACAACCGTAGCACATTCATCTCATATGTGTTGGTGTTGATGTAGTTAGGGTGTCGTAATCATTGATTTCTATATCTTTTCGTCCTATTTGCATTGCATAATTGCGTATTTTGTCAATTTCTATATATATCTTGTTTGGGTATGTTATACGGAGACGTGTGCATGCTTGAATAGAATCTGATCTTTGCGGACTTATTCGTGATGTGTTTATTTTCCTTATGAAATTGACGTTACACGTGATTAACTCTTTGGCATATTTTTATGCTCTTGATCGCCATACTTTCCGACATTCTCGTGTCCTGACTGGACGAAACGTTGAGTTATAGAAAAGGTATTAATAATCATTGATTGCATACACCCTAACGAAATCATATCCAACACATACTCCCCTTATTAGTACCCAATATCGACTTCACCGTAAATATTGTAGGATTTTCTTTTGTTATTCTAAACTCTTTATTCTTGATAGGTGGTTGGTTATTATCATTTTAGTACTCTTTAAAAACTGAAGTTCGTAGTTTTGCAGGTCAGTTGTCCCGTAGATTCGATACCTGGACTCACCAGGATTATTACTTGTACGATCTCATGCGCATAGGAGTAGAGCTCACACTTTGCGACGATGCAAGTTTTTGCGCCGTTGTCGGGGATAACAGTACTTGTAAGCTATGATTTCAGTTCGTTTGGAGGAACATTCGGTGAGATCCTTCCATCTTATAGTTTAAGATTTTTATTAGGTTTTTTCTTTTGTTTTCTCTTTATAAAAAATTTTCAAAAAAAATGGAGGAAGTGGAATTGATGGAGGATATGGAGTATATGGAATACATGAATTTTTATCGCACAAACAATTTGTATGATGCAGAGTACGATATTGCACACAAACAAATGACAGAGAAGCTCAAGATCGTTGGTTTTAATCAGACTGATTGTGAAACTTTCTTTCTGGCCTGGAGGAGGTTCATAGACATAATATCGAGCTATCCGCAGCATGGGTTTACAAAGAAAGAGCCTATGGAGTCCTTCCTAGGTGGACTACGACCACAGCTGCAGGAATTCTTGGGAGTCATGACGCCGACAGAGGCGTGGAATTACGTGGAATCTTTACAAGAGAATGAAGAAATCATGAAAGAGACTTCAGAGTGCGATTCAATAGAGCCTTCAAGCCTTGATCAAGGGGAGCAAAGCGTAGACGTACCATTGCAATCCTTGAAAGAGGAAGTTTACTTGCTCATTCAGACACAAGAGGCTACATCCCATCAATTCCAAGAGAATTTCCTTGCTCAAAGTCGGCAGATTCAGAAATCTATTGAAAATCTTACTCTGATTGCCACTTGCTTAGAAGAAAATAATTCTTCTGAAATTCAATTTCAAGAATCTAATACGGGTATATCTTCTATTACAGGTACATCGAGCGAGCCATGTCACGATGAAGTCACAAATCAGAACATTAACATGGCTGGAAAAGTGTGCAAACGAGAGGACGAGCTAGCAATTTTGGATGAACAGGAGGAGGAAATAGCGAGGGACATGGGTTTAGCGATCATCGCTATTGAGCCCGAACCATTCTCTCCCCTAGTTTTTTCCCAAAATCATTCATCCCTCTCCCCAATGACTGAGCTTCATACCGAGAGTAGTGCATATCTTTTAGGGAGTAGTCGTCAACATGCTTTAATTTATTTCACCTATTTTGATGACTACATTTGGAATATTTTTATTGCAAAGAATTTTAGACTAATTTGGACTGACATAACTCATCTCTTGCAGGACATTGGTAAACAGCTTATAGAGATGCTTGTAGTTGTGTTGCTGGAGTCCAAATTAGTTTTTGGAGGAAGAATAATCGCCGAGGAGCGCAAGGAGAAAATCGAACAACTTCCTCCACCATTAAAGATTCGGGATCCGCCATTTGACCACGGTGTGTTCTTTCCAGTAGTGTAGATTTTATATGCTTTCTAGGTTGCTTGTTTGAATAAACTCGTACGCCTTTCAACATTGAGGACAGTGTCCATCTTTAGTTGGGGGGTGTGTATGAGACCTTCGGATTTTTTTTTCAAAAACAAGGCAAAAGAAAAGAATAAACAACCAATCTCATCTTTTAAAACTCCTTCACATTCCACAAAGACGGATGATTATGCATTGATTGAGTTCTAAAAATTGTTTATGGCTTGAATTAATTTTTATTCCTTCATGGAATTTCTCGTTAATATGCTATTCATGAAAATTTTCAATTTCCATGATTAATATCTCGAAATAGTTTGAATTTATTTCATGCATGCTACGATGATGAAAAAGCTTTAGTATACACAATTGATTAGATTAGTCTTCAAGTTGAAGAGGAATTTGGCCATTGTTACTAATGTGTATCTTCATATTTATGGGTGTTGAGTTGCTTACAAAGAAGAAAAAAACAAAAAAAGAGAGAAAGAAATGAAGAAACAACAAAAAAATGATGACGAATAAGTGTGTCACTAAATAAATAACTTGGTTGGCTCGAGTAGTACAGTCCGAGGGGGTCCTTTTTGGCCTAATGCCCTATTATCGTCTGATTTCGGAGCCATTGACCGGAATCTCACTCATTTGATGGAGCGATCCAAGTTATACATTTTTCCGCAAATGTTGCTTTATGCGCGTTACGCGGAACTAAAAAAAGAAAAAAAGAAATGGTGAATAAGCTAAGCAACTTCAATACCCACGATTTGAACGATCGTTTTGAGATGCCAATTCCTTGGAAATGAGAAAACTAGACCAAAACGACGTGTTATACTTTCGCTTGCGTAAAACGATGCTTGCATGTTATTTATTCAAATTAAATTAGAGAAAATATCATGTGATTGATCTTGTGCATGGATTGTTTATATTGATGGTCTAAATCATGTTGGAAAGCGTATTATTGAGCCATGCCATAAGCAATTGATAGAATTTATTGTTTTACTAATCATTCGACTTAATCGCTCTTTTTGCTAGGGACTAGCAAATCGCTAGTTGGGGGTGTGATTCGGGTTGAATATTGCATATTTAGCACCCTATTTAGCCTTATTTTGTGCTTATATGATGCTTAATTGGTCTCTAATACGTTCGTATTTTGTATATCATCAAGTATTAGAGAAATCACTTGATTTGAGCACAAAACAGCAATTCCATTGCGTATTTCTGCTTTTTTATATTTTTCATGGCCAGATCTTGACCTCACGATTCCAACGACTATTTATTTGTATTTTTCTGATATCTGTGCTAATTACTGTGAATTTTTGAATGCAGAATACCATTTAATTGGAGAAATACGGAAGAAATACATTTAAAATACGAAAATACGGCGGCAACCAACCAGACGCTGCCACGTGGCAGCATCTGAGCGATCCCCGCTGAATCCGACGGCCACGAGCGGATGACGAAGAATTCACGACGCGGGCGACTTCGCAACCATTCGATCGCAATCGAACGGCTGCGATCAGCCCCGATGAAGCGAAGCGGGGCGCGGGATCTTGGGGACACGTGGCGGCCATCGAGCGTATCCCCGCCACATCCGACGGCCAGGAATCAACCCGCTCGCGAAATCGAATACGAACGGAGGAGCGACGTGGCCTTATCGGGAACGTTGATTTCCGATCGAATGGTCGAGGATGTCTCCGATCTGGGCTCGGAGCTGTGCAAAGAGCGGGCGACGTGGAGCTTCCCTAACCGTTGGATTACGATCCAACGGTCCCAAGACAAGGACGAGTTCTTAGCGGGCGCGCGGGCGGAAACCCGTTAAGTCTGGACACGTGGCGGCACCGTAACAGATCCCGCTCGGATCAACGGCCATCATTTGCGCCGCGCGAGATGAAGCAGGTTTGGGCGATAATGGATGCGGTTTTGGACCCCTTAACCCCCTTAAACCCGCAATGCTATTATTTAAGCGCATTCTAGGGTTTTTTAGGGGTATTATGGCGTATTTTGGGGGCTTTTGGAGAGTCTACTGTGCGTATTTCTCTAGGAAAAATTTCTGATAAATTCCAGAGGCTATTCTTCTTATTCCCAGGGAGTTTTGGTGTCTATCTTGGAGATTTGGTGATAAATTCTTGAACTTATACTCCAAATTTGATGCTTTTTCATTGTATTTCGCTATTTGAACGTTGTATTCTCTTATGAAATCTGATTTTTCTTGCACCATGAATAGCTAAACTCATTGTGCTATGGTTGTGATGTAATTAGGAGTATGTAATTGTGAAATTTCATGTCTTTAGCCTTATTATCATGTTAAAATTGCTCGTAACGTTGATTTCGACGTCGTATTTGTTGGGAATTGCTCATTGTCGATATTATTTATGATCCCTATGGCTAGGCCCTGATAAGGCTAGCTAGTTCATGTTCTCTAATCGGGACATATTATTGTGCTTATCGTTTAATAAAATCAACGTTGCAAGTAATGCGTATTCGGCTATTTTGACTAGTTTTTATCGATTCATCTTTCGACGTCTTCACGCCTTGACCGGGTGAAGCGTAGTGTGATATTAAAAGACATGATATTTTAGCGATTATAAACTCCTAATGAAGTCACAACCGTAGCACATTCATCTCATATATGTTGGTGTTGATGTAGTTAGGGTGTCGTAATCATTGATTTCTATATCTTTTCGTCCTATTTGCATTGCATAATTGCGTATTTTGTCAATTTCTATATATATCTTGTTTGGGTATGTTATACGAAGACGTGTGCATGCTTGAATAGAATCTGATCTTTGCGGAATTATTCGTGATGTGTTTATTTTCCTTATGAAATTGACGTTACACGTGATTAACCATTTGGCATATTTTTATGCTCTTGATCGCCATACTTTCCGACATTCTCGTGCCCTGACTGGACGTAACGTTGAGTTATAGAAAAGGTATTAATAATCATTGATTGCACACACCCTAACGAAATCATATCCAACACATACTCCCCTTATTAGTACCCAATATCGACTTCACCGTAAATATCGTAGGATTTTCTTTTGTTATTCTAAACTCTTTATACTTGATAGGTGGTTGGTTATTATCGTTTTAGTACTCTTTACAAACTGAAGTTCGTAGTTTTGCAGGTCAGTTGTCCCGTGGATTCGATACCTGGACTCACCAGGATTATTACTTGTACGATCTCCTGCGCTTGGGAGTGGAGCTCACACTTTGCGACGATGCAAGTTTTTGCGTCGTTGCCGGGGATAACAGTACTTGTAAGCTATGATTTCAGTTCGTTTGGAGGAACATTCGGTGAGATCCTTCCATCTTATAGTTTAGGATTTTTATTAGGTTTTTTCTTTTGTTTTCTCTTTATAAAACATTTTCAAAAAAAATGGAGGAAGTGGAATTGATGGAGGATATGGAGGATATGGAATACATGAATTTTTATCGCACAAACAATTTGTATGATGCAGAGTACGATATTGCACACAAACAAATGACAGAGAAGCTCAAGATCGTTGGTTTTAATCAGACTGATTGTGAAACTTTCTTTCTGGCCTGGAGGAGGTTCATAGACATAATGTCGAGCTATCCGCAGCATGGGTTTACAAAGAAAGAGCCTATGGAGTCCTTCCTAGGTGGACTACGACCACAGCTGCAGGAATTCTTGGGAGTCATGACGCCGACAGAGGCGTGGAATTACGTGGAATCTTTACAAGAGAATGAAGAAATCATGAAAGAGACTTCAGAGTGCGATTCAATAGAGCCTTCAAGCCTTGATCAAGGGGAGCAAAGCGTAGACGTACCATTGCAATCCTTGAAAGAGGAAGTTTACTTGCTCATTCAGACACAAGAGGCTACATCCCATCAATTCCAAGAGAATTTCCTTGCTCAAAGTCGGCAGATTCAGAAATCTATTGAAAATCTTACTATGATTGCCACTTGCTTAGAATAAAATAATTCTTCTGAAATTCAATTTCAAGAATCTAATACGGGTCTATCTTCCATTGCAGGTACATCGAGCGAGCCATGTCACGATGAAGTCACAAATCAGAACATTAACATGGCTGGAAAAGTGTGCAAACGAGAGGACGAGCTAGCAATTTTGGATGAACAGGAGGAGGAAATAGCGAGGGACATGGGTTTAGCGATCATCGCTATTGAGCCCGAACCATTCTCTCCCCCAGTTTTTTCCCAAAATCATTCATCCCTCTCCCCAATGACTGAGCATCATACCGAGAGTAGTGCATATCTTTCAGGGAGTAGTCGTCAACATGCTTTAATTTATTTCACCTATTTTGATGACTACATTTGGAATATTTTTATTGCAAAGAATTTTAGACTAATTTGGACTGACATAACTCATCTCTTGCAGGACATTGGTAAACAGCTTATAGAGATGCTTGGAGTTGTGTTGCTGGAGTCCAAATTAGTTTTTGGAGGAAGAATAATCGCCGAGGAGCGCAAGGAGAAAATCGAACAACTTCCTCCACCATTAAAGATTCGGGATCCGCCATTTGACCACGGTGTGTTCTTTCCAGTAGTGTAGATTTTATATGCTTTCTAGGTTGCTTGCTTGAATAAACTCGTACCCCTTTCGACATTGAGGACAGTGTCCATCTTTAGTTGGGGGGTGTGTATGAGACCTTAGGATTTTTTTTTCAAAAACAAGGCAAAAGAAAAGAATAAACAACCAATCTCATCTTTTAAAACTCCTTCACATTCGACAAAGACGGATGATTATGCATTGATTGAGTTCTAAAAATTGTTTATGGCTTGAATTAATTTTTATTCCTTCATGGAATTGCTCGTTAATATGCTATTCATGAAAATTTTCAATTTCCATGATTAATATCTCGAAATAGTTTGAATTTATTTCATGCATGCTATGAGGATGAAAAAGCTTTAGTATACACGATTTATTAGATTAGTCTTCAAGTTGAAGGGGAATTTGGCCATTGTTACTAATGTGTATCTTCATATTTATGGGTGTTGAGTTGCTTACAAAGAAGGAAAAAACAAAAAAAAGAGAAAGAAATGAAGAAACAAAAAAAATGATGACGAATAAGTGTGTCACTAAATAAATAACTTGGTTGGCTCGAGTAGTACAGTCCGAGGGGATCCTTTTGGCCTAATACCATATTATCGTCTGATTTCGGAGCCATTGACCGGAATCTCACTCATTTATTTGATGGAGCAATCCAAGTTATACATTTTTCCGCAAATGTTGCTTTATGCGCGTTACGCGGAACTAAAAAAAGAAAAAAAGAAATGGTGAATAAGCTAAGCAACTTCAATACCCACGATTTGAACGATCGTTTTGAGATGCCAATTCCTTGGAAATGAGAAAACTAGAACAAAACGACGTGTTATACTTTCGCTTGCGCAAAACGATGCTTGCATGTTATTTATTCAAATTAAATTAGAGAAAATATCATGTGATTGATCTTGTGCATGGATTGTGTATATTGATGGTCTAAATCATGTTGGAAAGCGTATTATTGAGCCATGCCATAAGCAATTGATAGAATTTATTGTTTTACTAATCATTCGACTTAATCGTTCTTTTTGCTAGGGACTAGCAAATCGCTAGTTGGGGGGTGTGATTCGGGTTGAATATTGCATATTTAGCACCCTATTTAGCCTTATTTTGTGCTTATATGATGCTTAATTGGTCTCTAATACATTCGTATTTTGTATATCATCATTTATTAGAGAAATCAATTGATTTGAGCACAAAACATCAATTCCGTTGCGTATTTCTGCTTTTTTATATTTTTCATGGCCAAATCTCGATCTCACGATTCCATTGACTATTTATTTGTATTTTTCTATTATCTGTGCTAATTACTGTGAATTTTTGAATGCAGAATACCATTTAATTGGAGAAATACGGAAGAAATACGTTTAAAATACGAAAATACGGTGGCAACCAACCAGACGGTGCCACGTGGCATCATCTGAACGATCCCCGCTGAATCCGACGGCCACGTGCGGATGACGAAGAATTCACGACGCGGGCGACTTCGCGACCGTTCGATCGCAATCGAACGTCAACGATCAGCCCCGATGAAGCGAAGCGGAGCACGAGATCTTGGGGACACGCGGCGGCCATCGAGCGTATCCCAGCCACATCCGATGGCCATGAATCAACCCGCTCGCGAAATCGAATACGAACGGAGGAGCGACGTGGCCTTATCGGGAACGTTGATTTCCGATCGAATGGTCGAGGACGTCTCCGATCTGGGCTCGGAGCTGTGCAAAGAGCGGGCGACGTGGAGCTTCCCTAACCGTTGGATTACGATCCAACGGTCCCAAAACAAGGACGAGTTCTTAGTGGGCGCGTGGGCAGAAACCCGTTAAGTCTGGACACGTGGCGGCACCGTAACAGATCCCGCTCGGATCAACGGCCATCATTTGCACCGCTCGAGATGAAGCGGGTTTGGGTGATAATGGATGCGGTTTTGGACCCGTTAACCCCTTTAAACCCGTAATGCTATTATTTAAGCCTATTCTAGGGGTTTTTGGGGGTATTCTGGCGTATTTTGGGGGCTTTTGGAAAGGCTACTGTGCGTATTTCTCTAGGGAAAATTTCTGATAAATTCCGGAGGCTATTCTTCTTATTTCCAGGGAGTTTTGGTGTCTATCTTGGAGATTTGGTGATAAATTCTTGAACTTATACTCCGAATTTGGTGCTTTTTCATTGTATTTCGCTATTTGAACGATGTATTCTCTTATGAAATCTGATTTTTCTTGCACCATGAATAGCTAAACTCCTTGTGCTATGGTTGTGATGTAATTAGGAGTATGTAATTGTGAAATTTCATGTCTTTAGCCTTATTATCATGTTAAAATTGCTCGTAACGTTGATTTCGACGTCATATTCGTTGGGAATTGCTCATTGTCGATATTATTTATGATCCCTATGGCTAGGCCCTGATAAGGCTAGCTAGTTCATGTTCTCTAATCAGGACATATTATTGTGATTATCGTTTAATAAAATCAACGTTGCAAGTAATGCGTATACGGCTATTTTGACTAGTTTTTATCGATTCATCTTTCGACGTCTTCACGCCTTGACTGGGTGAAGCATTGTGTGATATTAAAAGACATGATATTTCAGCGATTATAAACTCCTAATGAAGTCACAACCGTAGCACATTCATCTCATATGTGTTGGTGTTGATGTAGTTAGGGTGTCGTAATCATTGATTTCTATATCTTTTCGTCATATTTGCATTGCATAATTGCGTATTTTGTCAATTTCTATATATATCTTGTTTGGGTATGTTATACGGAGACGTGTGCATGCTTGAATAGAATCTGATCTTTGCGGAATTATTCGTGATGTGTTTATTTTCCTTATGAAATTGACGTTACACGTGATTAACCCTTTGGCATATTTTTATGTGCTTGATCGCCATACTTTCCGACGTTCTCGTGCCCTGAACGGACGAAACATTGAGTTATAGAAAATGTATTAATAATCATTGATTGCACACACCCTAACGAAATCATATCCAACACATACTCCCCATATTAGTACCCAACATCGACTTCATCGTAAATATCGTAGGATTTTCTTTTGTTATTCTAAACTCTTTATACTTGATAGGTGGTTGGTTATTATCGTTTTAGTACTCTTTACAAACTGAAGTTCGTAGTTTTGCGGGTCAGTTGTCTCGTGGATTCGATACCTAAACTCACCAGGATTATTACTTGTACGATCTCCTGCGCTTGGGAGTAGAGCTCACACTTTGAGACGAGGCACCTTGCCACTCAACCGAGTGACCTTTGTCCACTCGCCCGAGTGGTAAGATGTACTCGCCCGAGTCGCAACTTTTGCGGAAAAATTTTCGAAAATTTTTAACTGAGCCACTCGGCCGAGTATACGCGTCACTCGGCTGAGTGACTAATCCTATATATTTGAAACGTCGTGGGCTCGAATCCCAAATATCCAAAAATCCCAATTTTTCCCGAGCTCTTCGACTTCCCCCGCAATCGCCCGAGCCGACCCCACCTTCGTCCGAGCCACCCTGAACCGCCGGTCGAGTCACCGCCCCCCATCGCCGACACGCGCCTGCCCGCCGCCGCCTGTGCTGCGCTCCCCGCCGCTGCTCCTCCTCCATTAAATCCTATTTCGCCCTTTTTCTCCCAATCTCCGATCCGTAAGCCCCATTAAGCCCCGAATCAAAATTAATCTCTATATATATCTATTATCTCCGATCTTCTCCCATATATATTGATATTCATTGCTGATTTGTCTATTTGGGTTTCAGGCTAGCTTGGGGGAGATACAGGAGCTGATTTGGAGCTTCTCGGAGGAGGCGATCCTTCGCACGCATCCACCGCTTGCACTCGCGTCGTGTTCGGGTACACGCGTTCCTTATTTATAGCACTTCGCATTCGGGTAGGCACGTTTCGCGGCTCAAATGCCTCCCCGCACTAGGTCGTGCACGCGGGCTGTCACGCCCCGCTTCCCAAAAATATGGAGGCGAAGCGTGAGGAGGTCCGCTCGAACTTGAAGCTGCAAAGCTTTAAGTCCGATAAGCATCAATCAAATTTAAAACTGTAGGTCCTTGCAATGCGAACGAAACAAAGATAATAATAATGAAATGAGACAAAAGAGATATCTCAGAATATCCATAAAATAAGTTTCAACATCCCAGAAAAGCCACCAGGCTAAAAGAAAAGAGACTAAAGGCCCAAACATGGCCAACAAAAGTACAACGTACAAAACAAAGGTGCCACGCACCGACAACTAACAACAAAGCCTAAAACAAAAGGAACTCAGCAAAATCACCAAGAAAGGTCTCCGGTGTCCACAAAACTCCTCCTGGGCAATCATGGACTCAGACTCAGCGTCAGCAAAACATCACGTACTCAGCAATGGTCTCTGGCTCAGGGTCTAACATGTGACACCCAAAAGAGCAAGGGGCACATGTCAGCAAGTCTACAAGAGACTTGTGCAAGGAAACTGGAAGTAGGTACAAGTAAAGCAACCTAGCAGTTCTAGCATGAATGCAATGACATGACAGTTAAAGTAAGAGTGCAACAAGTAAGGTAAAGTAAAGTAAAGTAAAGTAAAGTATGAGCATGGCATTTAAACATGGCATGGATGACAAGTTTTACAAGTAACACTCACTAGTACAAGACAAGTAAAGTAAGCACCTCGTGCACAGAGATTCCGCCTTCTGGCTAGAGTGGCTGATCAGGCCACTCCTAAGCTCAGGTGACCGTTTATCCCTACCCCTCCACGTGTATCGGGCATTGGCTTTTGACCAACACATGAGGCCCGCTTCTGGATCACGAGCCAGGAAGTGTTTTAACATGACGGCCTAGGGGTGCACCTAGCCGGGAACACGGAAACACGGATTGTACAAGTATTTTGTAGCGTGTGCTACGATGCAACAATCAATTTGGATGACATGTAAGATGCAATGCATGGCAGTTAAAAGTGCGTACAGATAAGGAAAGTAAACGTGACAGTTTAGTATGCATGAATAACAAGTTTAAAGGGTTGGATCTAGCTTCGTTGTCAAGCTAGATCAATTAGGTGACGGATCTAGTTTCGTTGTCAAACTAGATCAAGTAGGCGTCTAGCCAGCTATCATTTCACTGACTAGTCTCTTTTACGCTAAAAACAAGGAAGTGGCCTAAAACATGGCCCTACATTTCACTTGCCTGTAAGTCTGACGTCAGAAAACACCGTCCAAAGAGTCCAAGTCACAAATAACCTACGTGCACAAGTCCACCAGCCTACAGTCCCATATTATTAATCTTAATTAGTGAACTTAAAACACTTTAAAAACATCGATTTTAGTCTTGATTAACAGGCTGTGGTCGTGGGTCCTAGGGGTGCAAAATGTTACCTCAACACGACGCGAAAGCTACACTGACATCGGGTAGCGACGTCAGGGGTTGGATTCCGGTAGCATGTAAGGTATCGGCGTCGGCTCGGGAAAGGTAACGTTTCGGAAGCAAAACGTTTATATATACTTGTGACATGGATTGATAACATAAGCTAAAAGATTCTCATTGGGGAAAATCTCCAGAGTGCAAAATATACTGTGATCCCATATATTATTCTAACTATTAGACTAACAGAATTATTCTACTGCCAGCCCATTGATTAATGAACAATGATTTACAATGTTTTCAAAAGTCACTGATCATGATCATGCTAGATAAGAAACAACTATTTAATTAGGTTACTAGCATAAGAGAAAATGTTAGCCAACAGTAACTCCTATACCCATAACTAACATTATAAGTATAACTAATATACTAACTTAGCTATCAACCGAATTAATCACATTGAATAACTCTGGGGTATAAGGACTAACCCTTCTAGTTATGAGACCCTAGAGAACTGTCCATGTAATACTAATATAATAAGGAAAAGCTACATAGGAGACTGCTACAAAACTTATTACTATAACATATAACTTACATCTGCAGTGAGTCACAGAACTTCACCCCCTCTTCCATGTACGTGCAGGAGGAGGGCGTGCCGTGCGTCGATGCGGCCAAGTGGACAGGCCTGAGCGAGGGAGGAATGCCGACAACGTCCCGGAGAGCAGCCATGCGTCGCTGCTGCGCGAGGAACGCGGCCTGCTATGCCCAGATCGCCGGCAGCAGCATCAGATCGGGCCTGGCGGAGCACCGGTGGGCGGATATCTGTGGGGTCGCCGGAGGAAAGGCCGTGACAGTGCCGGAGGGGAAGCTGATGCGCCCGTGGCTGTGATCGGTGCTGCCGTCGTCCAAGGCGGTGTTGCGCCCTGACGGGTGAACGCTGCGGCGCCTGGAGTCGCCGTGGTGCGCCGGGCATAGCACAGACCGGCGGGAAGTTGGTGAGGGGGGTCGGACGAGGCCGACGGCGCAGGGGTAGGTCCGGCCACCGGTGGAGGCGAGGGAGGTCGGGGTTGCCGAATGTGGGTGGCATCGCTGGGATGAAGATATGCGATCACGGGGAGCCCTAGGGTTATGCTCGCGTGGAAGAGAATTAGAGAGTTGGGGCGGCGGCTTTTGTGAAGCTGTGAAAAAAAAGGCCAACCTAGGTTAATATTCATAGGGTAGGGGGCCTGGGCTTCACATGAGAGGCTAGGTTTGTTTAATAAAAGGAAGAGGCTGGGCTTCACGTGGGTCAGGGTAGGTCTAGGATCCCTTTTTTTTGTTCTTATAAAAGTTGTTTCCAACTATAGAAAAAGATTTGAAAAGCCCAATGAAAGGTTGTGTGTGTGCGGCCAGGAGAAATGCATGGCCCGGTTCAAAGTTGATTTGGGTGTGGTAATTCGTTATTAATAAAATAATTAGAGGTTACAATTATAAAACTTAGGGTTAAAATATAATAGGTTGGGCAAAATAGGGAAAGTAGGTCAAACGAAGCCCAAAAATTGTGAGATAAATACTGGGACGACCGGGACGATGAGAGAAAGAAGACAGAGAAGACGGATCGCAATTTCGACGACGAGAAAAGAAATTAAAAATAGAAAGGCCTAACGACAAAAGTGAAAATCGTGACGTCTCATCGAATAAGATTAAATTGTGGGAAAATGCCTCGAGAAACGTCGTTCCAAATTAGTGCCACAATTTACTACTCTCAGAGACGTTCACGACGGCATATCACAACAAAGTGTTCACAAACAAACAAAGTCTAAAATAAACACGTGCACGGTCAAAAGCACGTGCACGAACAACGTACAACGAAAAGTGGTCGTTACATCCTCCCCACCTTAGAATAAAGTCTGTCCTCGGACTTTCTAATATAGCTAATCACTCTAGTAACTACCCCAATCAAGTCACTTTATAATTCAAACCAGGTATAGTCATTACAAATGGTTATACATACACTAGGTAGTCAAACAATAATTCTGCTAACATGTATATATTCATTCATGCACATATTTCAATCATTTATATATACGTACATCCCTTATATAACTACTACTTACCTAAACACAAAACAATATTTCAGATACTCATATAAACTTAGCAAATACAATCATTGCTCTACATATAGGTAGCTACCTATGCACAAACGACATGGGTATACGACCCTCTAATATTTCCTAGTACACATCCAATGCCAAACACATCAACATAAGTAGTCACGCCATACCATTATAAATCAAGCTTCACTATATTTAATATTCATTCACCACTACTATAGTTTCATAATATATAGTCATTCAAATGCATGCAAATAGTTCACCATATATTCACATCACATGCGGTCCTATAACTGTATTTACGACACGCCACATATACCATAGTCACCAATAACTATAACTAAGCACCTACTTACCCGTGCATGGTGCACACCCATACACGCTAACATTTCATTTACGCATACCAATCATACCATTATATATCCAGTACATCTACACACCTAGTTTAGCTAGCACACATACGTTCACACAGGCAAGTCCTTAGTAATTAACTATACCACAAGACCAACACCTATAACTATATACTGGTATAGCGACTCACAATCTTGTGTGTAGCACGACCAGGCACAAACACTCCTATCATTATTCATACATCAAGCATTGCTATATTCAAACTTCAGACATACATATCAATATACTTAGAGTATACCCACTCAAGCTTGAGTGAGACTCAATACACATATCAGAATATTATATATACGTAACACGGCATTTATACATATACCAGTACCACTCCAATGTTTATACGTCTACCAATACAACCATATACATACCATAAGTCAAACACACTTATTATTTAGCTAGGCAATACTCATATAGTTCAATTACTCTATGTACCATAATAATAATACAGACATCAGCACACGTATAATTATAATACACTCCCTAATACATACGCATTCATCGTATAGTCACACACATATAACATATATATTCACACCATAGCCTACTACCTATAATTAGTATACCAACACCTATACATACATAGTTAAGATGTGCAATAGTCGTGTATACCTCACGGTATGCACGCATACAACATCCCGCAAAAGCAAGCAATACCAATCAAAATTATAATCCTACTACCATATGTATACCTCCTATATACTCATGCAACAAAACATAACTACTTACGTCTAAGCACAATACAAACCTACATACGAGCACATACACATACGTACTAATATATAGGTCATATGATAGGCCTACCCTCTTAACCATACGTACACCTATTATTATCACTCATAGCATACACATGGTTTTACCAATCATTTTATTTCAACCATTACAAGTATCTCTAACTACATACACAACTTAGGTACATGCACCATGACAACATCACAAAGGTCCAAGGCCTAATTAACAAATTTGGGTTGACACAGTCATTGACGAGCACTAAAACCTAAACAATTTAGAGAGAGGTCGAGGTTGAAAGCGTGACGAGGGAAGGATCGATAAGCACGAGTTCGGATAGGACGATTACAAGGAGACAGCTTGGTTAGACGAAACATTGACTCAATGGTGATGTTTTAGGTTGAGGGAAGGGAGGTGTAGTGATACTTACATAGGATAGAGAAATGAAGTAACATGAGCTAAAATACGCGAAATTGAAAACTATTGTACGTCAAAAGTTGGAATTCTCGTCTGTATAAAATATTTGGAGATCGATAAAACGAGTTGTTCAAAATAAGGTTTGAGTCGAATATTCATGATAAGAGAAAAATGGTCTATTGATTTATATAAAATCATAATAAGAAGAGTAGATCACTTACACGAATATTAAAGACGTAGTTTAGAAAATATTATACGGTAGTGACTTAATATAAAGCTGGCAAAAGCTTAAAGAATGAAATTAAATTAACTGAAGAATTTAAACTTGTGTTAAATGCTTTCAAAACTTTTAGGCTATGGAAAATTTAAAATAATCAATATTGGAACCGCTTTTAGGGGAACCAGGATGTGCCAAAAATAAAACTGGTTTACACAAAGCTTTAAAATCAAATCATGGAGGGTCTAAATCAGGAAGTGGTTATGAAATAGTAATTTTACAAAGTCTGAAATAGGGAAAACGATGAGCATAACTTTGACTTACTGGAGGCTGAAATCCCAAGTGACTTGAAAAGTATATGAATGGCATAAATCAGGAGGGAAAATTACAAGTTGAATAAAAGTACGATTCAGAATAAAATTAATATATGAAGGGACGACGCATTTACATAAGTATGAAAAACATAGGCTGGGAAAATACTATAAACTAGTATTCAAAAATTCCGACAAACGTTTTAAAAATTTAAATCAATGAAGGAGTATGAAGTATAAGTATATTAAAATTTTGAACAAAGTTAAACTTAGGGAAAGAGGAAATCGAAAAATACTTTCAAAAGAGTCAAGATTTGTAACGGAGAGATTCGAAAATTGACGACGATCGTCATGAGGCGATCTCGTGAATCGAGGCAAGGAAATTGGTCGGATGATCAAAACATACATACGCCTAGGATATGAATCAGGAGAATCTACGGGGAAACTCGTACGATCGACCAACTAAAGGTGAAGCGCTAAGACCTTCTAAGGAGTTAGACGGTAATGAAATACGTTCAGCTTGGTCCGAAATCGATGAACCCAGGCGAACGACTAAAGGAAATTTTAGAAGTCTACTATGGTCAGAGGTAGACAAGGATCACTAAGGTAACTCCTACGACGGTTAAATCAATTGCTGACAGGGAGTCTAACTAACAGTCAGAGGCCTCTAACTAGCAAGCACAGACGTCTAACTAAGTCTTCTTATCACCTAGTGTCCTAAGAAAACAACAAGACTCAGGGCTTCTGACTCGGATGTTGCAATTTATTTAATGGACATTCCGTTATTATCGTTGTTTCGTTAATTCGCAATTGCAAGACTGGACCTGCATGGGCCACCAACAAAACCTGTCACGCCCCGATTCCCAAAAATATGGAGGCGAAGCGTGAGGAGGTCCGCTCGGACTTGAAGCTGCAAAGCTTTAAGTCCGATAAGCGTCAATCAAATTTAAAACTACAGGTCCTTGCAATGCGAACGAAACAAAGATAATAATAATAAAATGAGACAAAAGAGATATCTCAGAATATCCATAAAATAAGTTTCAACATCCCAGAAAAGCCACCAGGCTAAAAGAAAAGAGACTAAAGGCCCAAACATGGCCAACAAAAGTACAACGTACAAAACAAAGGTGCCACGCACCGACAACTAACAACAAAGCCTAAAACAAAAGGAACTCAGCAAAATCACCAAGAAAGGTCTCCGGTGTCCACAAAACTCCTCCTGGGCAATCATGGACTCAGACTCAGCGTCAGCAAAACATCACGTACTCAGCAATGGTCTCTGGCTCAGGGTCTAACATGTGACACCCAAAAGAGCAAGGGGCACATGTCAGCAAGTCTACAAGAGACTTGTGCAAGGAAACTGGAAGTAGGTACAAGTAAATCAACCTAGCAGTTCTAGCATGAATGCAATGACATGACAGTTAAAGTAAGAGTGCAACAAGTAAGGTAAAGTAAAGTAAAGTAAAGTAAAGTACGAGCATGGCATTTAAACATGGCATGGATGACAAGTTTTACAAGTAACACTCACTAGTACAAGACAAGTAAAGTAAGCACCTCGTGCACAGAGATTCCTCCTTCTGGCTAGAGTGGCTGATCGGGCCACTCCTAAGCTCAGGTGACCGTTTATCCCTACCCCTCCACGTGTATCGGGCATTGGCTTTTGACCAACACATGAGGCCCGCTTCTGGATCATGAGCCAGGAAGTGTTTTAACATGACGGCCTAGGGGTGCACCTAGCCGGGAACACGGAAACACGGATTGTACAAGTAATTTGTAGCGTGTGCTACGATGCAACAATCAATTTGGATGACATGTAAGATGCAATGCATGGCAGTTAAAAGTGCGTACAGATAAGGAAAGTAAACGTGACAGTTTAGTATGCATGAACAACAAGTTTAAAGGGTTGGATCTAACTTCGTTGTCAAGCTAGATCAATTAGGTGACGGATCTAGTTTCGTTGTCAAACTAGATCAAGTAGGCGTCTAGCCAGCTATCATTTCACTGACTAGTCTCTTTTACGCTAAAAACAAGGAAGTGGCCTAAAAACATGGCCCTACACAAGAGTTGGCAAGTTTCACTTGCCCGCAAGTCTGACGTCAGAAAACACCGTCCAAAGAGTCCAAGTCACAAATAACCTACGTGCATAAGTCCACCAGCCTACAGTCCCATATTATTAATCTTAATTAGTGAACTTAAAACACTTTAAAACATCGATTTTAGTCTTGATTAACAGGCTGTGGTCGTGGGTCCTAGGGGTGCAAAATGTTACCTCAACACGACGCGAAAGCTACACTGACATCGGGTAGCGACGTCAGGGGTTGGATTCTGGTAGCATGTAAGGTATCGACGTCGGCTCGGGAAAGGTAACGTTTCGGAAGCAAAACGTTTATATATACTTGTGACATGGATTGATAACATAAGCTAAAAGATTCTCATTGTGGAAAATCTCCAGAGTGCAAAATATATTGTGATCCCATATATTATTCTAACTATTAGACTAACAGAATTATTCTACTGCCAACCCATTGATTAATGAACAATGATTTACAATGTTTTCAAAAGTCACTGATCATGATCATGTTAGATAAGGAACAACTATTTAATTAGGTTACTAACATAAGAGAAAATGTTAGCCAATAGTAACTCCTATACCCATAACTAACATTATAAGTATAACTAATATACTAACTTAGCTATCAACCGAATTAAACACATTGAATAACTCTGGGGTATAAGGACTAACCCTTCTAGTTATGAGACCCTAGAGAACTGTCCATGTAATACTAATATAATAAGGAAAAGCTACATAGGAGACTGCTACAAAACTTATTATTATAACATATAACTTACATCTGCAGTGAGTCACAGAAATTCACCCCCTCTTCCATGTACGTGCAGGAGGAGGGCGTGCCGTGCATCGATGCGACCAAGTGGACAGGCCTGAGCGAGGGAGGAAGGCCGACAACGTCCCGGAGAGCAGCCACGCGTCGCTGATGCGCGAGGAACACGGCCTGCTGTGCCCAGATCGTCGGCAGCAGCATCAGATCGGGCCTGGCGGAGCACCGGTGGGTGGATATCGGTGGGGTCGCCGGAGGAAAGGCCGTGACAGTGCCGGAGGGGAAGCTGATGCGCCCGTGGCTGTGATCGGTGCTACCGTCGTCCAAGGCGGTGTTGCACCGTGACGGGTGAACGCTGCGGCGCCTGGAGTCGCCGTGGTGCGCCAGGCATAGCACAGACCGGCGGGAAGTTGGTGGGGGGGTCGGACGAGGCCGACGGCGCAGGGGTAGGTCCGGCCACCGGTGAAGGCGAGGGAGGTCGGGGTTGCCGAATGTGGGTGGCGTCGCTGGGATGAAGATATGCGATCACGGGGAGCCCTAGGGTTATGCTCGCGTGGAAGAGAATTAGAGAGTTGGGGCGGCGGCTTTTGTGAAGCTGTGAAAAAAAAAGGCCAACCTAGGATAATATTCATAGGGTAGGGGGCTTGGGCTTCACATGAGAGGCTAGGTTTGTTTAATAAAAGGAAGAGGCTAGGCTTCACGTGGGTCAGGGTATGTCTCGGATCCCTTTTTTTGTTCTTATAAAAGTTGTTTCCAACTATAGAAAAAGATTTGAAAAGCCCAATGAAAGGTTGTGTGTGTGCGGCCAGGAGAAATGCATGGCCCGGTTCAAAGTTGATTTGGGTGTGGTAATTCGTTATTAATAAAATAATTAGAGGTTACAATTATAAAACTTAGGGTTAAAATATAATAGGTTGGGCAAAATAGGGAAAGTAGGTCAAACGAAGCCCAAAAATTGTGAGATAAATACTGGGACGACCGGGACGATGAGAGAAAGAAGACAGAGAAGACGGATCGCAATTTCGACGACGAGAAAAGAAATTAAAAATAGAAAGGCCTAACGACAAAAGTGAAAATCGTGACGTCTCATCGAATAAGATTAAATTGTGGGAAAATGCCTCGAGAAACGTCGTTCCAAATTAGTGCCACAATTTACTACTCTCAGAGACGTTCACGACGGCATATCACAACAAAGTGTTCACAAACAAACAAAGTCTAAAATAAACACGTGCACGGTCAAAAGCACGTGCACGAACAACGTACAACGAAAAGTGGTCGTTACACGGGCACCCGCCTCGAAGCAGAAGAGGACCAGCGAGCCTGGCTCCTCTTCCGCTAGGGCGGACTCCCCTCCACCTAGTCCGCCACCCACACTTCCGCCTCCTACCACACCCATTCCAACACCACCGGCACAGCCTGCCCCTGCGTTTGACACGATGGGGATTACGTTCAGAGATGACACACACCGTGCCAGATTTGAGCGTTTCTCCCACCGTTCGATCGTACCCTCTAGGTTCGCGCACCTCGCTGATTTTGCGCGTCTAGGGGTACTCGAGGGGCTACTCCAGTTGTATGACAACGTGGGGTGGCGTGACTTTTTGATCGCTCCTTATTTTACACCTTTTTCTGCATGTTTTCATGACATTTCGATCGCCCATATTGCATTTTCCATGATTATTCGATGATATCACGTTGCTTTTCACTATTTCTTGTTTTTGTCGTATTTTAGGAGATATGAAGCGATCTGGAGAGAAAATGAGATCAAGGGATTTTCACGCACACCGGAGTGTCGCCCACAGCTTATTTGAGGAGTTAGCAACGCTAGAAGATGAACGGAAGAGTAAGAAATTCGATAGAATCGATGAGGAGACGAGGAGGAGAAGAAAAGAGCCCAGAGGCAGCTCACTCGGCCGAACAGAGAGTTCACTCGGCCGAGTGAAGGACAGCACTCGCCCGAGTGAAACGGATACATACTGCCAATTTTTAACGTTCACTCGGCCGAGCCCGAGAGTTTCACTCGGCCGAGCCCGAGAGTTTCATTCGGTCGAGTGAGAAAACTCACTCGCCCGAGTGGTACAGGGATTTCTTCCGAAGAAGCGGCCAACTTACTAGAAATTTTGAGAAGACCCACTCGGCCGAGCAAGTTTGCTCACTCGGCCGAGTAGAGAAGCTCACTCGGCCGAGTAGAGATGCCCACTCGCCCGAGTCAGACAGGGTGACAGGCCCCCGAAACCCCCAGACTTTCTGACTTTTATTGGGTTTTTCACTCGGCCGAGTGACATGTTTCACTCGGCCGAGTAGCGCAATCCGACTGCCACGCAAATTGGGTTTTCTAGGCTGCGCAGGGGCAATTCTATCGAGAATTTCTGGATGAATTTGACTTGTATGTAAACCTAGTTTTATCCCTAGTTTTAGAAGAGACCTGAATTATTTTTTGACGGCTATTCCTTTTGAAAATCTCAGCTGGAGATCATAGACGCGCAATTTGGTTTGTTCTTTCTTGCTAAAACTCTTATATTTATGAATTGTTCTTTCTCTACAATGAATTGTGCTACGATCTTATTTGTTATTTCTGAGATTTCCATGATGATTTGTGAGTAGTTTCGTCGTTCTAGAGCATGGGGATGAATCCTATGGACCCGATCTTTGAATTGTGATGAATGAATTGAATTGTTGCTAGGATTGATAAAAGGTTAGGTTGTGATTGATTTATTGCGAGTAGCTAGGAATTTCCATCGATTGGGATTTGTAAGAGATTGGATCCCAATTGATGGGAAGGCCTAGATATTCGACTTAGGTTTATAATTGAGATTCTCTAGATTTGGTTTGCAAGAGATTGGACCAAAGCTAGGATATTTATTATAAATCTATACAAATATTCGTTTGCAAGAGATTGGACGAATACGAACTATCATAACCTAGATCGTAGCTCGAGTTTGCACGAGCGTGGGCTCGAGATGCGATTGGACGATGATGTCGATCTTCACGCTAGTGGCTTAGGTTAGGGTTTGCACGAGAGTGGGCCCTAATCTAGGTTGCTATAGATCGACAATAGCGTGAGAGCGTGAGCTTGGTTCTACATTAAATTGCGACTAGTTCACCTACATTCAAGCCTTGCAACACTGAAATTCATGATCCACAAGGATAAGAGACGGTCCGTAGCGGGGACTTCCTATCCCTAGACGCTTTTATTATATTGACTCCTATTTGCTATTTGAATGATTGTGACACCACTATCAAAACCATTCTTATTCCATCAATAACTAGGTGATCAAAATAGAGTACTGTCAATTGTCCTCCCTGAGTTCGATACCCGCTCGCCACTACGCCGTGCGCTTGCGGTAAAACTACAGTCGTTTTTCGGGTGTATAACCGGAACCGACCAGCGCCTATGATTTTTTTTATTTTTTTCTTCTTCATTTTAAATTCATTTATTGGCCTTTTAATTCATAGAAAATTGCTCTGATCTCCGAAAAATATAGAAAATAGCCGTTGGATTCGGAAAATTGCAAGCTTCACTTGAAAAATATAATTGAGACAAAATTAGACCATAAAGTTGTATTTTGCGTATAAACAAGTGATATACTCTATTATTAAATGATATTACAAAAATACACTTATTAGAGATCAAATAGATATTACATATACACAAAATACGGTCTAAATGAGGGTTTAAATTGTAATATTATCCTAGAATCAGCTGGCCGATCACTCAAAGCGGCCATAAGGCTGGGGCAACTCCCCCAGCAAGCCGATCACTCAAAGCGGCCGTAAGGTTGGGGGCAACCCCCCAGCAGGCCGATCACCCGATTGGCTGTGAGGCTGGGCGCAACTCCCCCAGTAGGCCAACCACTCGATTGACCGTGAGGCTGGGGGCAACTCCTCGAGCAGGCTGATCATTCGATTGACCGTGTGGCTGGAGGCAACTCCCCGAGCAGGCCGATCAATCGATCGACCATAAGGCTGGTGCAACTCCCCCCAGTAGGCCGATCAGTCGGTCGGCCGTGAGTCTGAGGGTAGCTCCCCCAGCAAGCCGATCCCATCGACCGTCAGGCTGAGGGTAACTCCCCCAGTAGATCGACGTCACGTCGACCCTAAGGCTGGGGGAATCTCCTCCAGCAGGCCGACCATTCGGTCGCATATGAGTCTCGGGGTAGCTCCCCTAGCAAGCCGACCGACCTGTCGATCGTCAGGCTGGGGGAAACTCTCCCAGCAGGTCAACATCACATCGAGCATAAGGCTGTGGGAAACTCTCTCAACAAGCCGATCATTCGGTCGACCGTGAGTCTGGGGGTAGCTCCCCCAGCAAGCCGGTCGAATGCTGGGGTAACTCCCCAGCAGATCGACATCGAATCGACCATATGCTGGGGCAACTCCCCCAGTGTGTCGGTCCTAAACCGACATAAGGCTGGGGACAACTCCCCCAGCAGATCTGTCATAAATCGACCATAAGGCTGGAGCAACTCCCCTAGCAGGCCGATCATATACCGACCATAAGGCTGGGGACAACTCCCCCAGCAGGTCGGTCCTAAACTGACCGTAAAGCTGGGGGCAACTCCCCCAACAAGACGGACCTGATACGACCATGAGGCCGGGGCAACCCCCCAGCAGGTCGGTTCCAAACCAAGGCTGGGGGGCAATTCCCCCAGCAGAGTGACTATGGACTGCCACGAAGGACTAGGAACGATCCCCTCAATTGATACCTCCCGCAAGTCAAGTCAGCAAACGACCCAACTTGAGCAGCGAGAGGGGGTAGAACCAAACCAGATCAAAAAAAATTCTGAAAGTGCAAACACGATGGTGATGTAGAAGAAAAGAAAAATCCATTTCAACAAAAATGTTTCTTCTTACAGTTTGATAAACAAAAAAAAGAAGAACAAAAAAGGGGCCGCTCCGCCTATGACGCAGGAGCTTGCGAGGAAGCGTCCCCAGGCGCTTCATCTCCTCCCGAACCCGTAAGATGCCCAGGGGCAACCGGAGGACGGGGAAGCATTCTTCAGACCCGCTCCTCGAACGCTAAGAACCCTTCCCGGAAGGACCTCGCAATCTTCCGAGCCAAATTCCCTCGTACCCCCAGAATCCCTCCCGGAGGGACTCTGCGATCCTCAGGGCCAAGACATCATCATAACCCATCTGGACCTCATCGACGAGCCGAGCGGGGTCCACTTGCTGCAGGGCGTCTAGCTCGGACCAAAGCTTGGCTTTCTCCTTCCTGTGCACCTCCTGGACGAGGGACAATGCCTCCTCAGCCTCCTTGGCCGACCTCTCAGCGACCACCCGAGAAGACTCATCGACCGCCCAAGCCTCCCTCGGGCTTCCACCTCCGAGGTGAGCTCGGCAACCCTGTGTTGGGATCGGAGGGCCTCCCCACGGGCCTCCTCAGCTGCTCGCTCGGTCACCTCGGCCCTCAGGCACTCCTGCACAAGAGCCGCCTCAAGCCCATCAACCATCTCCGAGCGCTGCCGCGCCTCTACAGCTAGCGAAGACGCCTGCGAGACAAAGGGAATGAAGATCATTCAAAAACAAAACAGGAATGAGGGAAGAAGAAAACACACCTGCTGGATCTACCATACCATGTAGTCCACCAGGGTTGAGGAGCGGACCCTCTCGAGGAGGGCGCGGTCCCCCGGAAGGGCAAAATCTCGTGCCAGCCAGAGGGCCCTATCGCAGTCCGAGAAGACCGACCCCCCGAGCGGGGCCTCTAGGCCGATCCCGAATATAGACAAGGCACGTCCTACCTCAACCGGGGTACGCTCGGCTTGATGGGCAGGAGGACCTCCACCAAGGCCTGGGGCTCGCCCCAGAGACAACCGGAAAATCGCGCGCCGCCGGGTTAGCCCTCTCCCCTTTTTTCTTCTTCCTCTCGGGCCCTTCAGACCCTGAGTGAGAGCGTCTCTTCCTCTCCCCTTGATTCGCAGTCGACGCACGGGGGCCCTACTCGGCGGCCATAGCGACCCTCTCTCCGGGGACGAGACCGACGGAGGCATCAAGCTGATCCACCACCACGGGAGTACGTCTGGCTGTAACTAGAGGCGGGGGATGGGGAACGCCCGCTGCCCTCAGCATCCCGATCAGTGGGTCTGCTGCACGGTTCTCCTCCTCCATATTACGACGAGGCGCATGGTCAAAGGAACTCCCCCGAGCGCCCGGAGTCCCTCGACGAATGAGTTGGCACACGTCTCGTGACCCGTCATTTCTGCAAAAGATTGGGAAATTAGGGTAACAAGGGAGAAAAAAATCTAAAAGGAGCCTTTACCACGGGACCACTAGACGCTCTTGAGGAGGAGGCCGTCCAACAGAGGCCAGACCAATCTCTCTTCTCTAGACAAGTCCACCAAAAGCCTGACCGCGGCCCCATCGGACTTAAAAAGGATAGTGTCAGCTCGTAGGCCCCCAAGCTCCCCCAACCGGTCAAGATTACAGCATCCTCTAGAAAAGTGACGAAGACATAGTCATTCTTCCAATCACCAACCCAGCAGGGCAAACCCTATTGACATTCTCTGCCCGCCCGGGGGCAGATATGAAGCCACGTCCCCCAAGCAACAGCCCAGACTCTGAAATGGTAGAAGAAGAGCGACAAGGTTGGGTCCAACCCATGCATGTGGCAGATCATGATGAAGCCAACCAGAGCCGAGACCGAATACAGAGTCAGTTGGCATAAAGCCACCAGGACCCGAATGATGAAGGGGTGGAGGGGAAAGCGAAGCCCCGTCTGGAACATCTCAACATATTCCCCGACCTCGCGGTTCCTGTGGAAACAGATAGGTCCACGAACGCAGCTTCCGTGTGGGCAACTTGGTGCTGCGTAAGGCCGCTTTTACTCCCGAGATTCTCAAGCAGGGGACGCTCGCTGTGAAGTGGGAAGGACCTTACACAGTGATGGATGTACTCGGTCCTGCCACCTACCGACTCGCTACTTTGGATGATAGAAAACTTCCTCATCCTTGGAACGCTGAGCATCTACGGAATTATTATCAATGATTGTACAAACGGGGTAAAATGATCGTTCATTTTTTGCTACCATATGCATGGTCATTATGAATGCAAAGTAGATCATTCTTTGACATCAGTCGAAACACCCTCGTCGGCCGTAAGTCGAAGGGGCCTTGCCCCTCACCACCAAACGACCCTCGTCGGCCGTAAGTCAAAGGGGCCTCGCCCCTGCCCACTAAACGACCCTCGTCGATTGTAAGTCGAAGGGGCATCGTCCCTCGCCACCGAACGTCCCTCGTCGGCCGTAAGTCAAAGGGGCCTTGTCGCTCGCCACCGAACGACCCTCGTCGGTCGTAAGTCGAAGGGGCCTCGCCCCTCGCCATCGAACGACCCTCATCGGTCGTAAGTCGAAGGGGCCTCGCCCCTCGCCACCGAACGATCCTCGTCACCTGTAAGTCGACGGGGCCTCGCCCCTCGCAACCAAACGACCCTTGTCGGCCCTGTAAGTCAAAGGGGGCTTGCCCCTCGCCACCGAACGACCCATGTCCTCAGCCGTAAGCCGAGGGATACCCCCTCACCACTAAGCAACCCCCGATACTCGTCGACCACAAGACGAAGGGACCTTGTCCCTCGCCAAGGAACGACTTAGGCACATATGCTGAAAGAGGTTCGCCCATGTCTACCCAAGGAAGCATGATTCATGGTTTAATGGGGTACGTTCATTGATTGAATACGCCTAACCTATCCACGACATAACTTGCCTAAAGATTTCTATGAAATTTCAAGTTAAGTTGTTGAGGGGCCATACACACGCATATACTCAAACAAAAAAGAGAAAGGTAGCAAAAAGGTTTTCTTTTCATTTATTCAAATAAAAGAAAATTACAGAGTTTTGCAAAACAAAAGGCCCGCCGGCCTAAGAGAGAGGGGGAGCGCTTCCAGACATCAAGACGTTGGTGAAAGCCTCCATCGCCTTCACGAGCTTTGACATAAGCTCTGTCTTCTCCTTCGCGGCAACCTCCTCGAGCCCTACGACATTGGCCTGGAGCTCGGCCTTCTCCGCCTTGCAGGCCTCCACCCACCTCTCGGTGTCACAAGCCTTGGCCCGAAGCTCGATCGTCTCCTTCTTGAAGGCATCGCGCTCCTCCTCGAGTTAGGACCTCTCCAACTGCCATTGAAGCTCAGTGGATTTGTAGAGGCCCGATAGCGAAGACAGTATATCCTTAGCCTCAGTCACCTCCCACTCAAGGGCCGCCTTATCCGCAAGAACTTTCGCCAAGGCCTCCTCTGCCTCCTTCGCCCGTGCCTCAAAGCAGAGTGCTTTATGCTCTGCGTCCGTCACCCGCCGACCTCCCTCAATCAAGTCGGCAGCCTGGCGGCGCAGCACGGCCCCGAGGACGGACATCTGCAAACACGATAAAGGGTTAGTCGAAAGCAACAACAGACTGGGTCGGCGACAAAGAAAGGCTGGAATGACATACCTGATATCCGCTCTCCACGATTTCGAGGTCCAACTTCTGCAAGAACTCCAGGTCTTGGGGGAGGATCGAGTTCTCCACCAACCTGGCAGTCGTCCCAAAGTCCTTCAGGGCCAACTCCTCCTTGCCTATCGCAAAGGGGGGAGATGAAGCTCACCTTGGATCGGGCCCGAGGATCGAGACGAGAGCCGATTGAGCAGTAATGCTCGATCGAACTCCCCCGGGATCGGGCCGACCAAAGGAGCAGGCGACACGATGTCACCCCAAGGCCACTGATCCAGAAGAGGTGTCTTGGAGGCCTGAGACACCAAAGGGGTCTCCACCGCCTCCGGAGCCTCGAGAGGAGCGGCCCTCTTCCCTTTCCCCATGGGATCCTCCTCCTCCACTCGCCTCCTCTTCAGAAGTTCGTCCTCCCCGTGGGAGGGCATCTCCCTCTTCTGACCGACCACTTTAATCAGCTCAGCTACGTCGACAGCGTCGACGCCGACCACCTCCTGAGCTCTGCAACCACGACAGATGCGAGGGGCACATGGGGCCGTGCAGGAGCCTGGCTGGAGGCCTCCCTCGAAGAAGCTCAGGAAGAAGGCCTGGATGCCTGCCTAGTCTCCTCCCCTTCGGACGAGGAGCTCTGGTGGACGTGGAGAGGCGACCGAGAGCCGGATCCCTCGACGCGTGCGCTTGATTGGTCGGCGTAGGCACCCCGACCTTTCGACTGTCCTCTTCTTCTTCCATTGCTCTTTCCAGACCTGGTCCAAACTAGACTCTCCACTGCGTTGGCTTTCGTTGGTCATATCTGCAGGCAATGAGCATAATTATCGTAAGTGGCGGAGATAAAGATATAGATTCGAGATACATTACCCGAGCTCCATAGAAGGATCTTTATCGTGTGGTCATCCAACAAGTAATGAATCGACATGTCTTGTCCAGGTCGACTCAATAGAGTCTTCACTGCCTCGGCCTCCCCGTCGACAACCTGGCTCTGACCTGCTCCAAAGATAGACGAGACTCCCTCGTAAGCTCAGGATTCGGAGAACTCTAGTCGTTAAGCAATGATCCCAGATCAGGAAGAGCGACGAACACGAAGGTATCCGTCCACCCAGGGTCGGAAAATGGAAGGTCGTATATGAGCCTCGTACCCGGACGAGCAACGACATGGTACCACACTCGACGAGGGTCGGCTATTATCCTAAAGAAATATCCGAACAACCCAAGGGTCGGACGGACTCCACAAAGCTCGCACAACTCGATGAAGCCAACTAAGGGAGGGAAATCTTGAGGAGCGAGTCTATAGATGGAAAGCTCCGAGGAGCACAAAACCTCCACAATGAAGGGGTGAAGAGGGAATCGGAGTCCTAAGAGAAAAGATTTGAGATACACCCCAACCTCCTTCTTTCGTATGAAACTCTCTCTCTCATCCGAAGTGGGCACTCTAACCCTAAAGGGATCACAGAAGCAACCTCGCCAAACCTCGACAGTCAGATCGAGGGAAAACCTAGGAGCCATCTCTAAGATGACTTCAGGGACCTTCGACCCCGGTCCCTTCGGCGAATGGGAAGACTTGGCTCGACCCAGACTGCTTTTCCCTTCCCAAGAAACTTCCACACATCGAGGGGGCCGAAGCCGCGCCACAAGCTCCTCATATGTGGGCTCCTTGAATACGACCGGAGCAAACATGCCTGACGAACCTAAAAGAGAGTCAGAATTAGAGAGGGGAAATACCTTGAGAAGGAATAGGTGATCTCCAGAGAAGTGACGCTGAAAGCAAGCTGGTGGAACACAGAAGAGGATGAAGCGGAAAGATCCCAACCTTTTCCTTGATTTTTCTCGTATATGTGAAGAAATCCAACCGGCTGACATCCGATGTGCGACACGTGTCCAAAGCCAGCCACCAGAAACGACGGAGATCGCTCGAAAGGCAAAAAGGTTTTGGCGGCACAAATTAAATCAGATGTTTCGAAAACCGTGCACATTTAATGGGATTACTCATCATTCGGTCTCAGTCAGCGCAACTTCTGAGGTGCAAATGATGGGGGACATTGTTAATGCATGGGTACAAATCCAACTTGGATTCCGCATACCCGACCCATTTAGCGTCCACGACCCGATACCCCCTGCGCTCTAAGTGGGGTACTGCTGAGTCGGACGAATGGGTCATTCGACCGTTGGGCTGGCACCGACATTCAGGGGAAAGCTAATGGGACCGAGTAAATGGACAGCCGTTAACTCGAATCCTGGAGAAGATCGTGCCCCAATCAATGAGGGGCGATTACACATCATTAAGGAGGAACTACCTATAAATAGACCAAAGAACAAGGGGTTTCATCTTCAAGGTATGAGGTCTAAGACATAAAACTCTATCTTCTCACCTTTTCTATTCTTATATTCAAGCTTACGTTGTCAGTCTAGAGACGAACCTCCGCGGGTCGATCTCAGTTACACCAAGCTCCCTATATTCCTTAAGTTCCACACTAACTTAAGCATCGGAGGGAATTTGGGTCGAAACCTAGATCCGACCCCCCTAACGAGTCCATGTTGTGCAGATCGATGGTCATCACCCAGCGTCGAAGGTCGACGTCGAGCTTCCCAGTCTCAATCGATCGACGCAATTATCGCTCGAAGGTCGATCGTAGGTCACATTATCTCCAACTACCTTCATTCGACCCTGGTTCTTCCAACCAAGGGTCCCACTCCAACTGCTGACGAGGCTCCGACTCAGCATCTTGAGTCTACGTCAGTTTGACAACTGTCTTGGTCAATTTTGGCCTTAAAATTAACATATAAATATTTTTATGTCTAATGCCAGAAAATAAAACATATGAATCATTATCAACTATACTACACAAACCTTCTTCAAAGTTAACCGTGTAACTTATGTCACAAAGTTGACTTATAGAGATGCGGTTATGAAATAAACCTTCTACGAAATAGACATTATCAATTAAAGGTGAGGATGTGTTGCTGACTTTGCCTACTCTGATAATGGTTCCCTTTTGATCGCTTCCAAAGGTGACCATTGCAACATCCTTGATGTGGATCACTTTTGAGAGCAAGAGGGGATCTCCTGTCATGTGTTTGGAGCAATCACTATCGAGTATCCATCCTTTCCTGTTAGAGTCAATATTTCTATTATTGCTCTCTTTCTTGTTCTTGGGTACATACATAGTGTACCATAAGCCCATGGTACCCAAGCTTGTTGGGTACAAGGGGATTAGCCCTTTGGAAACCAAGTCCAAGTGGACTTTGGCTTCCCAACATAGTTACCACTATTTATCACATCACTAAAGTACGTACTTGCATATGCATTCCTATCATTTGTGTTAGTTTTATTGGGACCCCAAATAGTGTATGATTTGAGAGTCCTCTTTCTAGTTGCATGTACGTTAGGTTTATGTCTACGTGGTTAATGATGCTTAGGAGTATGAGGTCTAGCATATCAAGGTGGAGGATGACATGTATGCATCATATAAGGATCATATGCAAAAAGTGGAGCATGCATATTATATGGTGCATATGGAGCATACATGTGATGTGAAGGATATGGATGATCATGCATATGATGTGTATGAGCATAAGAGTGTGTAGGAGCATGTGCATGAGTATTTCTCATGTGTGGGTTTGCACGTGCCCGTGAGTGTGGAGCATAAAATTCATCATAAGTGTTCATATGAGTGGTAGGAGTGTTCCTACGTAGGTGAGTGATCGCTCCTTATTGTACACCTTTTTTCTGCATGTTTTCATGTCATTTCGATCGCCCATATTGCATTTTCCACGATTATTCGACGATATTGCGTTTATTTTCACTATTTCTTGTTTTTGTCGTATTTCAGGAGATATTGAGCGATCTGGAGCGAAAATGAGATCAAGGGATTTTCACGCACACCGGAGCGTCGCCCACAGCTTATTTAAGCAGTTAGCAGTTCTAGAGGATGAGTAGAAGAGGAAGAAGTTCGATAGAATCGACGAGGAGGCGAGGAGGAGAAGAAAAGAGCCCAGAGGCAGCTCACTCGGCCGAACAGATAGTGCACTCAGCCGAGTGAATGACTGCACTCGCCCAAGTGAAACAGATACATATTGCTGATTTTCAACGTTCACTCGGCTGAGCCAGAAAGTTTCCCTCGGCCGAGTGAGAAAACTCACTCGCCCGAGTGGTACAGGGATTTTCTTTCGAGAAGCGGCCAACTTACTGGAAATTTGAAGAGGCCCACTCGGCCGAGCAAGATTGCTCACTCGGCCTAGTAAAGAAGACCACTCGCCCGAGTGGAACAGGGTGACAGACCCCCGAAACCCCCAGATTCCCTGTTTATTTTTGAGTTTGTCACTCGGCCGAGTGACATATTTCACTCGGCCGAGTAGCGCAATCCGACTGCTACGCAAATTGGGTTTTCTGGGCTGCACAGGGGCAATTCTATCAGGAATTTCTGGACGAATTTGACTTGTATTTAAACCTAGTTTTATCCCTAGTTTTTGAAGAGACCTGAATTATTTTTTGACGGCTATTCCTTTTGTAAATCTCAGCTGGAGATCATAGACGTGCAATTTGGTTTGTTCTTTCTTGCTAAAACTCTTATTTTTATGAATTGTTCCTTTTCTACAATGAATTGTGCTATGATCTTATTTGTTATTTCTGAGAGTTCCATGATGATTTGTGAGTAGTTTTGTCGTTCTAGGGCATGTGGATGAACCCTATGGACCCGATCTTTAAATTATGATGAATGAATTCAATTGTTGCTAGGATTGATAAAAGGTTAGGTTGTGATTGATTTATTGCGAGTAGCTAGGAATTTCCATCGATTGGGATTTGCAAGAGATTGGATCTCAATTGATGGGAAGGCCTAGATATTCGACTTAGGTTTATAATTGAGATTCTCTAGATTTGGTTTGCAAGAGATTGGACCAAAGCTAGGATTTTTATTATAAATCTATACTTATATTCGTTTGCAAGAGATTGGACGAATACGAACTATCATAACCTAAATCGTAGCTCGAGTTTGCACGAGAGTGGGCTCGAGATGCGATTGGACGATGATGTCAATCTTCACGCTAGTGGCTTAGGTTAGGGTTTGCACGAGAGTGGGCCCTAATCTAGATTGCTATAGACTGGTAATAGCGCAAGAGCGTGAGCTTGGTTCTACATTAAGTTGCGACTAGTTCACCTACATTCAAGCCTTGCAACACTGAAATTCATGATCCACAAGGATAAGAGACGGTCCGTAGCGGGGAGTTCCTATCCTTAGACGCTTTATTATATTGAATTCTATTTGCTATTTGAACGATTGTGACACTATTATCAAAACCATTCTTATTCCATCAATAGCTAGGTGATCAAAATAGAGTACTGTCAACTGTCCTCCCTGAGTTCGATACCTGCTCGCCACTACGCCGTGCACTTGCGGTAAAACTACAGTCGTTTTCCGGGTGTATATTCGGGCGCGATCAAGTTTTTGGCGCCGTTGTCAGAGAGGCGACAGTATTTTACTTTATTTACTTATTTATTTCTTTTTATTTTTATTATTTTTACCTTTTTATTCCTCTATCGAGCTAACAATTCCATCAAGACTCTTTTTTCTGTGCATGTGCACGAGATTGAACGCACA
This sequence comes from Scilla litardierei, assembly GCA_030789695.1. NCBI lineage: Eukaryota > Viridiplantae > Streptophyta > Magnoliopsida > Asparagales > Asparagaceae > Scilla > Scilla litardierei. The sequence goes on along the minus strand of CM061133.1, from coordinate 347,146,576 downwards.
TCAAGAAGATATATTATTTGATCCCTAGATCGAGCGTACGGCAAGGAGGCTTAGAGCCGAGAGGAGACTTGCTTTAGAGGAAGATCATATGACCGCTCCGAAGACACCAGAGGAGTTAGCGGCACACATGGCTAGGCTTGTCTCTATCCGAGATAGGCTACGACCTAAGACCACTTCTACTACCTCATCTATTGTGATGCCAGAGTTAGCGGCGGACAATAACTTCGAGCTTAAAACGGGATTTGTGGTATTGATGCAACAAGACCCATTTCATAGGAACTCCCAAGAGAACCCACACTACCATTTACAGTTGTTCTTGTCTAAATGTGCTACTTTTCAGATGCCCGGCATGCCAGCCGACGCTATTCGACTGTGCCTCTTCCCATTTACTCTTCGAGACAAGGCATTATATTGGTTGGGGACGCAAGCCGAGGGGATCTTCACTACATGGGATGAGTTGGTGAGCGCATTTGTAAACAAATTCTACCCACCATCCAAGACTGTCAAGATAAGAAGCGCACTAATGTCCTTCAAGCAAGGACCTCAGGAAACTCTATTTGAGGCATGGAAGCGCTTCAAAGATCTCCAACACCAATGCCCCCATCATAGTATTGAAGCATGGGAGCTTGTGCATAGCTTTTACAACGGATTGCAACCAGGCACCAAGCAAATAATCGATGCAACCGCCAATGGAGCTATCTTGTCTAAGACACCGGATGATGCTACGGCCTTACTCGAGGAGATGGCCTCGAATAATCAACAATGGTCCAACGAGAGGGGACATTCCTTGTCATCCTTGAAGCCATCCACTATCTATGAGTCAAAGGCCGTAGCAGAGCTATCTACAAAGTTTGATTCTCTTCACAAGGTTGTGGAGAGATTGGAGAAGTTTATTAGTGATCCGCATGGAGCCCCCACCGTTTCTACACCAGGAGGAAACATGAGCGATTGGCAAGACCAAGCTCATGTTATGTTTGTTGGAGGGGAGCAAGGAGAAGGAGCTATAGAGCAAATTCAATATGTTGCGGGGAACACCGGTTATTGGGCAAACCCGGCTACGAGAAATCACCCGGGATTTTCATATGCTAGTAATGATGGAGCCTTGAATCCACCACCGCAACAACCACAAGCCCGACCTCCACAACAACCGCAATATCAACCAAGAGGGCCCCAACAACAAAGCTTCCTGCCAAGGCAACAAGCGGGGCCATATAGACCTCCGGTGTACAATCAAGGGTGGAGAGCTCCTAACCCACCGCAAGCATCGCCGAGGTCGGATCATGAATCAAGGGTCAAAGAATTCATGGTCGAACAAAAGAAGATAAATGCTAGATTGACGGACCAACAAGACTCTCTCAACACCGTCGTGTCACAATTATCGGAGCAACTAGCATTGCTCAATAAGAACACTCAACAATTGCCGGCTCAACCGGAACAAAACCCACGGAGTAATACTGGCCACATCAATGCGGTTGTGGCGGTAACTACAAGGGGCAGAAAGGACACTACTCCTGCCATGGTTCAAACTAAGGAGCAGAGGGGAGAAATTTTGGATGACAAGGAGCCGGTCAATGAAGAGGAGGGCTCGAAAGAGCCAAAAGGCGGTGAAAAATCTGAAATTGATAACCCACAAGTGGAGCGCACTTACATGCCACCGGTACCCTTCCCACAACGGTTGGCAAAGGCAAAGATTGAGAAACGGCTCGCCAAATTTCTGGAGTATTTGCGAGGAGTGAGCTTGAATATTCCTTTCTTGGACGCTATTGTAGAAATCTCATCTTACGCTAAGTTCCTAAAAGACTTGATTACTGGAAAGAAACGGAAGGAAAAGATCATGCTCGCCGAGCAAGGTACATGGTTTACCCGAAAGGAGAAAGCGCCTACAAAGTTTAAAGATCCCGGAAGTTTCTAAATTCCTGGCACGCTTGGAGGAGTCCTGCTACAAAAAGCTTTGGCAGATTTGGGAGCAAGCGTGCGCCTAATGCCCCTCACGATGTTTAATAAATTAAATATGGGGACCGACCTAAAGGCGACGGATATGAGAATACAACTAGCGGACGGTCGGATCACTAGGCCAGTGGGGATTGCGGAGAACATACCGCTCCAAGTACCGGGAGGAATTTGCTTGCTGTGCGACTTTGTAGTAATGGATTCAAAGGAGGAGGGCGATACGTCGCTAATTCTTGGACTCCCCTTCTTGGCCACCGCCGGCGTGATAGTTGACGTGAGAGAGGGCATCTTGTCTTTGAATGTCGGAAACATTGAGGTCGAACTTCACTTTCCTAAGGCAATGAAGCACATGCCTTGGACAGAGGACGTCGACTACGTGGACCTCCTCGACGAGGTCATTGATGATGCTATGCCATATGCTATCGGTGCCTTGCACAATGATGTCTTTGAAGAAGGCCAATATTCTAGAGATGGAGAAATGTTGGGAGACCCGCCGGATCATTCTATGGACAATGACAAAGACAACGCTGATGTCGCAAGAATTAGAGAGCTATGCAAGCTCTCCACGGCAAAGAATTTGAAGAAAGCTCCGCCAGACGAGAAATCATCGCCTCCGGCAAAGAAAAAGGCCGGTAAAAGCTCAAGCTTGGGGGACTCATCCCCAATTACTACCCATGATGAAGGGGAGTCGAGGAACGCCTATGAACAACAGCAATTAAATCCAAGTGGCCTTCCCGGCAAGTTTGACATGCGCATCTCACAAGCGTCGAATATCGAGCATTAAACACGTATCTTAAGGGGTCGAGCTCAAGACCTTAAACGAGCGCTTGTCGGGAGGCAACCCGACGGTTCTATCTTATTTTTAGTTGAGTTTTTCATTTTATTTTTGTTTTAGATCTCTGTTAGTGTTTAGAGTCAAGAGTCGATGAAAATCCTGACAACGGGCTCTATTTTTCATGACAGGAGATGGAGAACAAGGAACCATTTGAATGGAGGACGACCATAGAAAAGAAGAGCACTCCAGGAATGTGCTCAGGCCTCAGGAGAAGGAAGGAACTGACGGGAGAAGAAAAACAGAGAGTTGGAGCTGAAATTAGCAGCCCACTCGGCCGAGTGACATTGTCATTCGGTCGAGTGAAAACCCTACTCGGCCGAGTGACATTGTCATTCGGTCGAGTGAAAACCCTACTCGGCCGAGTAGAGTACTGATCAGGAAAGATTCTGAAAACCACTCTCTGTATTTTATATGTCACTCGACCGAGTGACTTAGTCACTCGACCGAGTGAATCATACACTTTCAGCACTCAAAAAGCACTAAGTGGCCTTGCCACTCGGCCGAGTGACCTTTGTCCACTCGCCCGAGTGGTAAGATGTACTTGTCCGAGTAGCAACTTTTGCGGAAAAATTTTCGAAAATTTTTAACTGAGCCACTCGGCCGAGTATACGCGTCACTCGGCCGAGTGACTAACCCTATATATTCGAAACGTCGCGGGCTCGAATCCTAAATATCCAAAAAAATCCCAATTTTTTCCCGAGCTCTTCGACTTCCCCCGCAATCGCCCGAGCCAACCCCACCTTCGCCCGAGCCACCATGACCCGCCGGCCGAGTCGTCACCCCCAGCGCCGACCAGCGCCTGCCCGCCGCCGCCTGCGCTGCGCTCCCCGTCGCTGCTCCTCCTCCATTAAATCCTATTTTACCCTTTTTCTCCCAATCTCCGATCCATAAGCCCCATTAAGCCCCGAATCAAAATTAATCTCTATATATATCTATTATCTCCGATTTCTCCCATATATTTTGATATTCATTGCTGATTTTTCTATTTGTGTTTCAGGCTAGCTTGGGGGAGATACAGGAGCTTATTTGGAGCTTCTCGGAGGAGGCGATCCTTTGCATGCATCCACCGCTTGCATTCGCGTCATGTTCGGGTACACTCGTTCCTTATTTGTAGCACTTTGCATTCGGGTAGGCACGTTTCGCGGCTCACATGCCGCCCCGCACTAGGTCGCGCACGCGGGTGCCCGCTTCCAAGCGGAAGAGGACCAGCGATCCTGGCTCCTCTTCCGCTAGGGCGGACTCCCCTCCACCTAGCCTGCCACCACCCACACTTCTGCCTCCTACCGCACCTATTCCACCACCACCGGCACAGCCCGCCCCCGCGTTCGACACGATGGGGATTACGTTCAGAGATGACGTACACCGCGCCAGATTTGAGCATATCTCCCACCGTTCGATCGTACCCTCTAGGTTCATGCACCTCGCTGACTTTGAGCACCTAGGGGTACTCGAGGGGCTACTCCAGTTGTATGACAACGTGGGGTGGCGTGACTTTTTGTCGGTGTTGGCGGACACCTACATCCGTCCGATGCTAGAGGTTCTGAGTTCTATTGCTAGGATTCTTGGGGGTTGCTCTTTTCGATTGATGGATCGTGAGTGCGAGATCACTCTTGACATGCTCTGAGCCTATTTTCAGTGGCCCCCAGTCCCGGACCCAGACCGAGCCTACGGTCCCACGCACATCCCACCGCCGTCATTCGACACACACGCCTTCTGGACACGTATCATGGGATCACCTCTTGCCTTTGACCCTAGCCGGGCCAAGGCCTCCGCTATCCTCCACCCATGCCTTCGCATTGCACAGCACCTTATGGCGACCACTTTCTTAGCGAGGTATGAGCCGGAGACGATGTCGATCCCTGAGCTTTACATGCTCTATGGGATGACTCGAGCGAACGCCTTCGAGAGAGGTGGAGACGTCTTACTCCCCGCCACTCAGATTGACATAGCTAGTTGGTACTTGGACCGCATCGTTATCTCTGTCGGTGCTAGGACGCCTATCTGTTGCAGCGATCTGATTACTCTTCTGGCTCCCATGTGCAGAGTAGACCTTCCGGCTGGCTTGCTTAGACCACCGGGCCCATCTTCCCTTTACATAGACATTATGGCCCGGATGAGGATGCTACACCCTCATGGTCAGCACCACTGGGTATGGCTGCACGGTCCTTTTGGCGCTGATTACATGGTTCTCCCGAGCCCCACTCGGACCCATATTAGACCCACGGGAGGGGAGTGGATTCAAGCAATGGACATCCTCATCCCTACTGCGTACGTGCTAGAGCCTGAGGGCGCTCAGCAGGAGCCCCTCCTTCCACCTCTGGACCCGGAGATCCCTCAGCCTGCGCCTGATCTGTCTGCACCTCCCGACACATCTGTCCACACTTCTGTCAGTGTCAGAAGTACATTTGCTAAGTCCACTACCACCACCACCTCTGTGCCGATGACCATCGATCTCATTTCTGCTGTGAGTCCTGAGCGCCCTGATCACTCCTTATTTTACACCTTTTTTCCCGCATTTTTGTATGCCATTTAGATCGCCCAAATCATGTTTTTCACGATATATCAACGATATTGCGATGCTTTTCACGATTTGTTGTTTTTGTCGCATTTCAGGTGATTTGGCGCGATTTGGAGTGATCTCGAGATGCGCTTACTCCAGAGGGTCACCGACGACCTCCCCGAGGGGTATTTTGCTGTTGGAGAGGAGCGGAAGAAGAACGGACGTCGCAAGGAGCGACGAGGAGGCCAAAATAAGCAGATTGGGCATGTTTAGTGTCCCACTCGGCCGAGTGGAGGACCCACTCGGCCGACCAGCGAGACACCGCTCGGCCGACCAGATCAGACACGATTCCTATGTGCACTCGGCCGAGCGACGGAGACCACATCGGCCGAGTGAAGAGACCACGTCTGCCCGAGTGGCGCCCAGACGAAGCCCTTCAAAAATCTCCAAGTTTCTGTTTTTCGGCTGCCTGAGCTTCAGAAGACCCACTCGGCCGAGTGGAGAATCCCGTCCGCCCGAGTACAATGAAGCCATCGGCCGAGCCGCCCCCGAAGTAGAGACCCCTGAAGGCCCCGACTTACTGGAAAATTACAGGGTTTCTCACTCGGCCGAGCGACTTTTGTCACTCGGCCGAGTGCGACGCGCTGCCTGTAGCGAAAATTGCGGAAAACAGGCTGCGCAGGGGTATTTTGGTCACAGTTTTTGGACGATTTTGGGGGCTATTTAACCCCTGTTTTTACCCTAGTTTTAGAGAGCTTCTCCTTAGATTTTTTGCAGCTTTTTAGATTAGCTTTTTAGTTTTATTCTTGAGATTGGAGAGGAGAAAAAAGTTTGATTTTTGTTGGATTAATTGAAGAACTCCATTGGTTTGTCTTTCTCTTCCCCAAAAATTCTATTTTTATTGCATATCTCAATATTGTGATGAATTCTATTGCTTATTTCATTGATTATTTTTGTGATCTTGCTATGGATTGTGAGTAGTCGCCACGTCTTGGGGCGTGGGGATGAACCCTACAAACCCAACTTCATATTTGTGATGAATTAGTAGAAATTTTGCTAGAATTGATATCTAGGGATTAGATTGGGATCAATTTACTACGGTTAGCTAGGAGTTCATACCGATCGGGATTTGCAAGAGATTGGATCTCGATTCGATAAGAAACCCTAGAAATCCGAATTGGGTTGGAATCGAATTTCCGTAGTATCGGTTTGCAAGAGATTGGACCGATACTAGGGTTTCCGGTTGCAATTCCGTGCCAATACCTGTTTGCAAGAGATTGGACGGGTAGGAACTATCCCAATCTAGATCGCGAGCCGAGTTTGCAAGAGATTGGGCTCAGTGCGCGATTGGACGATGATGTTGATCCTAATGCTAGCTTCCCTAGGATAGGGTTTGCAAGAGATTGGACCCAACCCTAGGATAGCTATAGACCGGCAACAGCGCGAGAGCGTGAGCTTGGTTCTACATTCAGTTGCAACTAGTCCATCCAAAATCTCAATCTAGCAATTTTGAAACCGACGAACCACATTTATGAGATACGGTGAGTAGCGGGGATTCCCCATTCCCTAGACGTTCTTTATTTGATTCGATATTTCCGCACTTTGTCTGACGATTGTGACAGGATCGCCAAAGGCAAATCTTTCTTCTTGAATAGCCAGGGTGATTGGAACAAGCACGGTCATTCGTCCTCCCTGTGTTCGATATCCCGCTCGCTGCTACACCGTGCACTTGTGGTAAAACTACAACCGTTCTTTAGGGTTACGTCCCGGAGCTATCAAGTTTTTGGCGCCGTTGCCGGGGACGCGATTGCGTTTGATCTTACCACCCCTAGCTACTTCTTTTTTTTTATTTTTTTATTACCATTATTATTTCCATTTTTTTTATTTTTTACCTAACCCTTCCACGGTACTAATCATCTCTTTGAAACTCTGTTTTCTCTGTGCATGTACACGAGATCTACGGCGGACCCTGAAGCTATATTGTTTGATCCGGAGATCGAACGTACCGCGCGGAGACTTAGAGCGGAAAGGAGACAAAATCCGGAATGGCGGTTTATGACCAACCCGGAAACTCCTGAACAATTGGCGGCAAGGATGGCGAGGATAATTTCTATTCGAGATAGGCTTCGGCCTAAGACCTCTTCTGCCATGCCGGAGTTGGCGGCTGACAAGAACTTCGAGCTAAAGACTGGACTAGTGGTTCTGATGCAGCAGGATCCATTTCATGGGAATTCCCATGAAAATCCCCACTACCACATCCAATTGTTCTTGTCGAAGTGCGCCACATTCCAGATGCCGGGGGTCTCCATCGATGCCATCAGACTGCGTCTCTTCCCTTTCACGCTAAAGGACAAGGCACTATACTGGTTGAGGACGCAAGCTGAGGGTGTCTTCACCTCTTGGGACGAGTTGGCGAGTGCATTCATTGACAAGTTCTATCCGCCATCCAAGACGGTGAAGATCCGGAGCGCTCTCATGTCCTTCAAGCAAGGACCACAGGAGACGCTCTATGAGGCTTGGGAGCGTTTTAAGGATTTGCAGCATCAATGCCCGCACCACAGCATAGAAGATTGGGAGCTAGTTCATAGCTTCTACAACGGTCTCCAACCGGGGACCAAGCAAATTATTGATGCCGCGGCGAATGGTGCTATCTTGTCAAAGACTCCCGAGGAAGCTACGGCCCTAATTGAGGAGATGGCCTCAAACAACCAACAATGGGGCAATGAGCGAGGACACTCCACGTCCTCCTTGAAGCCGACTAGTATCTATGAGGCGAAGGCCGTAGTGGAGCTTACAAGCAAGTTTGATTCTCTCCACAAGGTAGTGGAGAGATTGGAGAAGTGTATCACGGAGCCCCAAGGAGCCCCTTCCACCTCCGCTCCAACCAACCAAATGTGTGATTGGCAAGACCAATCTCAAGCCATGTACTCAGGAGGAGAGCAAGGAGAAGGATCCTTGGAGCAAGTACAATATGTCGCGGGGAACCAAGGATATTGGGCCAATCCGGCCGCAAGAAATCATCCCGGATTCTCCTACGCCAACAATGAAGGAGCTTTGAACCCGCCCCAAGCACCACCTCAACAAGCCCGACCACCACCACCCCAACAACAAAACTATCCGTCGAGGGGGCCTCCATAACAAAATTTCCAACCGAAGCAACAAGTTCCACCATATAGGCCGCCCGGATACAACCAAGGGTGGAGGAATCAAAATCAAAACCCTCCACAAGCTCAACAACGATCCGACTTCGAAGCTAGAGTGGAGGCGTTTATGGTCGAGCAAAATAAGGTCAATGCTACCTTGAAGGCGGGGTAAGACTCCCTTAATACCGTTGTGGCTCAAATATCGGAGCAATTGGCGTTGCTCAATCGGAACACTCAACGATTACCGGCGCAACCCGAGCAAAACCCACGGAGCAACACCGGCCACATCAATGCCGTAGTTACCGTTACTACTAGAGGCGGGAAGGATACCTCCCCCGCTATGATTCCTACCGAGGAGCCCGTGGAGGAAAGCTTGGATCCAATTGAGCCGGTAGTTGAAGATGATAAGGAGAAAGAGCCACAAGAAAAGGAGAAATCTAGAGCGGAACAATTGATTGAGGAAAGGCGCTTCATGCCACCGGTCCCATTTCCCCAAAGGCTCGCTAGAGCAAAAATGGAGAAAAGGCTAGCGAAGTTTCTCGAGTATCTAAGAGGAGTTAGCCTCAATATTCCCTTTCTCGACGCCATCGTGGAGATCCCCACATATGCTAAATTCTTAAAGGACTTGATTTCAGGGAGAAAGAGGAAGGAGAAGATCATGCTAGCCGAGGAGGGCTCTTGGTTCACCAAGAGAGAGAAGGAGCCGGCAAAATTTAAAGATCCGGGGAGTTTTCGGATTCCTTGCACCTTGGGCGGCGTTCCTCTTCAAAAGGCGTTGGTTGATCTAGGGGCTAGTGTGAGCCTCATGCCTCTCTCCATGTTCTTAAGGCTAAACACCGGGACAAAGTTGAAACCCACCGACATGCGCATTCAATTAGTCGATGGACGGATAACAAGGCCGGTGGGGATCGCCGAAGACATCCCGCTACAAGTCCCGGGGGGAATATGCTTGCCATGTGACTTCGTGATCATGGACGTTAAGGAGGAGGGAGATACTTCGTTGATACTTGGACGCCCATTCCTCGCCACTGCCGGAGTCATCGTCGACGTGCGCGAAGGTACACTAACTTTAAACGTCAGCAACATCGAGGTGGAGCTTCACATTCCTAAGGCTATGAAGCACATGCCTTACCACGAGGAGCTTGATTACATGGACCTCCTTGATGAGGTAATTGAAGAGGCGATCCCCCACTCGATTGGCGCTCTTTTCGATGAGGATTTTGAGGAAGGCCCGGATTTAGGCCAAAATGAGAAGAAAGATGATTCCCCCGACCTCTCCACTGAAGATGATGAAGGCGACGCTGATGTCACAAGGATTCGAGAGCTCTGTAAGCTCTCGAAATTAAAGTCTCCAAAGAAAGCTCCGCCGGTACGGAAATCGGCGTCACCGGTGAAGCCGTTGACCGGAGCAAATGCTAGCTTGGGGGAGCCTCCCCCCAACACTATTCGAGATGGGAGACCACCGAGGGAGAACACGCCGCCACGTCCAAATCCAAGCGCGCTCCCCGGAAAGTTTGATGGGTGCATCTCATATGCACCAAACATCCCACATTGATTGAAAATTATAGGGGGTCGAGCTCACGACCTTAAACGAGCGCTTGTCGGGAGGCAACCCGACGGTTTTTGCTTTATTTTTACTTTTTCTTTATTTTCGTTTTAGAAATTTTTAGTGTTTTGAGTCGTTCGCCCAAAAATTTTGTGATAACGGGTCCTATTTTTCTTGACAGGAGAGGAGATAGGTAGATCCATCATGAGGAGGATGAGCGAGACGACGAGGAGCGCCCCAAGAAAGCGCTCGACGCTTAGGAGTAAGATGAAATCGACTGGAGGAAGAAAGACGGAGTTTAGAGCCCAAACGAAGACAAACAGCAGAACACAAGGCTCACTCGGCCGAGCATACTAGTCACTCGGCCGAGTACAGAAGTTCGTCCGGCCGAGCCGCTCACAAACGAGGGAAGTCTGCTGTACCCAACTCTCTGTTTATTTTCCTGATTTCAATATAACTGCTACTCGGCCGAGTATATATTCCCACTTGGCCGAGGAAAACGGATACCCTCCTAGGGCGAGTCTTGCCGAGTAGCTTGAGCCACTCGGCCGAATGGACTTACTCCACTCGGCCGAGGCTGGCAAGGCCACTCGGCCGATGCGTAAGCGGGGAGGAATTTTCTATTGACCGTACTCGGCCGAGTGGCCAAGTCACTCGGCCGAGTCGTAACTTTTGCTATATAAGAGGTCGAGGGGGGCACGTTTTTCGAAACGCTAAAATCCGATCGCCCGCTCGCACCCCGACCTTTCAGCTTCCCTCTCCCGCTCGCACCCCCCTACTCGCCCGACCGTCGTTGCCACGCCGCCGCTCGGCCAGCCACCGCCGGCCGACCACTCGCCGCGCCTCGCCCGAGTCTCCGCCGGCGGCTGTGTCTCCGGCCACCTCCGGTATTGCTTATTTCGCCTTTTTCGCCTCATTTTGTGTATTTTTCGAGGATCCATGTGCTTAACGAACCCCTAACCCAAATCAATTCCTATATCTATCTGTTATACCCCTAATGCTCCATACGTTTTGAATATTACCCGCTGATATCTCCATTTCACGCGCAGGTTGTTTTTGGGAGCTTAGGGGAGCCCAGGGGAGCTTCTCGGGACTGATTTGAGCTTCGTGGAGGTGCTGACTTCGCACGCTTCCATTGCTTAGCACTCGCGGCGTGTAGGGGTACACTCTTTCCATTATTTTGCACACGCCACACTTTTCACGTTTTTCGGCGCGCTCGGGGCCGATATGCCGCCCCGGACACGGTCGCGGTCGAAGAGAGCTTCCGCCAAGCGGAAGCGGTCGGATGATGCCGGCCCCTCCCACGAGTTGGAGGACTCTCCTCCACCGTCTCCCACACACCCCGCACACCCAGCACAGCCTGCAGGCCCCGCACACCTCGCACAGCCTGCAGTGCACCCACAGCCCGCACAGCCACTCCCTGCCGCTGCACAGCCACCACCTCCGGCTCCACTGGTCGGGCCGCTCGGGATTACGTTCCGAGACGACGCACACCGCGTCGTCTTCGACCGTATCTCCCAGCGCTCGATCGTACCCTCCAGGTTTGCACACCTCGCTGACCTAGGACGCCTGGGGGTACTAGAGGGGATGCTCACGTTGTACGACAACGTGGGCTGGCGAGATTTCTTCCAGGTGTCGGCGGACACGTTCACCCGCCCGACACTTGAGATTCTTAGTTCGATCGCCCGGACCGACGAGGGATGCTCGTTCCGGTTCATGGATCGGGAGTGCCAGGTCAATCTCGATATGATGAGAGCGTTTTTCTCGTGGCCCGCTGTCCCCGGTGCCGATCGCGGTTACGGCCCCACCCATATCCCCCACCTTCCTTCGACGCCGGTGCCTTCTGGGCCCGGATTACGGGTCTTCACGCTGCCTTTGACCCTAGTAGGGCCAAGGCCTCGGCCATTGTCCATCCCTGCCTCCGCATTGCTCAGCGCCTTATGGCGACGACATTTTTGGCCAGATATGAGCCGGGCACGATGTCTACGCCAGAGCTCTACATGCTCTACGCGATGACACGTCCCAGAGTGTAATTCCCTACCAGCTACTGCACAAGTACTAGAGGGGGGGTGAATAGTACTTTAAAATAATAAGGAGTATAATTCCAAATTAAATTGCAAACAACTACCAAATCAATTTGCGGAAGCTTAAATTGAATGACAACAACAAAATTAACAATGCAAACAAATGATGTTAATGGGTTCGGATCCACCCAAGTCTCCCCGACTTGTTCCCGGTGATCCTACGTCCCAACCACCCGGATCCCCTCCGGATACTTGAGTTAGAAACCCTAACTCAAGATTTCCACTATGAATATCTTGTGAAAAACATTCACAAGATCAAATCATACAACAACGGCAAAAGTGAATCCCACAACCCGGGATCACAACCTTCTCTCACAACCGAGAGAATCAACAAGCAATATAAATGAGTTATATTGAAATAAGCAAACTTACCACAAAATCCTATACCTTGAGTTTTTCTTACCCAATAGGTGAAATGGAGGATTTGAGGAAGATGAAGTCACCAAGACCTAGCACCAAGGAAATGACCAGCAATCGGTGCCTAGGGATGATTTGGAGACTTGGATCAAGCAATAGCTTGAAGAGCTCACCAAGAACAAGCTTCTCTCTAGATGGATTCTAGATCTAGAAATGAGAGAGAATGGGTTTCTTGTGAGGAAGAGAGCTTTAGATTTGAGTGAGAATAGCTATCTCTTTTGATCTCAATGAATCTCTGAATGGAAGCTCTAACCTAGATAGAAATGACCTAGGTTCGTATTTATAGGGTCCCATAAAAACAAGTTAGGTCATTCTCCAACGGATAGAAATCTGTGAGAATTAGTCGGTCAAAGAACAATCACTGACCGACTAGTTCATGAACTAGTCGGTCAGTCAAACAACATGGACCGACTAAGAGAGGAACTGAGAAGAAAGAGAATTTCAGACCTAGAAATCTAGTCGGTCCAAGAAGACTTTCTGACCGACTAGTTTCACAACTAGTCGGTCAGTCAGTGAACATAGACCGACTAAGAGGCAAAAAGAAATAGTCTGAACACAAGTTGACTTAGTCGGTCCAAGAACAAAAGTTGACCGACTAGATTGTCAACTAGTCGGTCACCAAACGTTCTTAGACCGACTAACGATAAACAGTAGCTTAGGAGAAATTTAGCATGAACAGTAAGTCACAACTAGTCGGTCAAAGAAGCATCACTGACCGACTAGTTCACAAACTAGTCGGTCGGTGAGTCAACGTAGACCGACTAACTGTAAACAGTAAAGTCCAAGAAATTAAGGAATCAAACTAGTCGGTCCAAGAAGAGTTGCTGACCGACTAGATCACCATCTAGTCGGTCAGTACTTGTTCTTGTACCAACTAACATGCACAATAAAGTCCGAATCGAAGCGCGATGCTTCGAGGAAGTTAGAATGAACTTGTGCAAGGATCCTAGAGCTACGAAATGAGCGTAATGAAGATAGAAACGTAAGATATACTCAAGGCTTAACATTCTATATATCGAAGCTAAAAGACTATAAATGAAACCTTAATAAACGGTCTTCGAGAGCTTCGATTGATTCTTCATAACTTCCAAAACGGCGCAAGAGCTTCAACGAAGCTTTAGGCATGAATACGAGCTTTGGGAAGTGTTGAGATGTCGCTTTGAATGTTCTCGTGAAATTGGCGACGATCTCCTAATACTACGCTCACAAATTGTTAGTTCATGGATTATTTATGTTTGCTCATCATCAAAACCAAATCCGGGGAGTCCAATATTCAACATTCTCCCCCTTTTTGGTGATGACAAACCAACATAAATAATAATAAAAAATAATGATTCAAATGTAAAATACTTACTCCCCCTGCATTGATGACATGTTAATTCCAAAATGAATATATATGAATTGCATCAATCAGATGAGTAAGATAAATAAAGAGAATCGATTTTCGAAATATCGGATTTTGAAAATCCTTATATATATATCTTAACTCCCCCTGAATCTAACATATCAAACTAGATTCTTGGAAATTGAGTTAAATTTTCATTTGCGCTATTTATTATCATTATCTCTCCCCCCTTTGGCATTATCCCAAAAATGGGGGGCATACAACGACAACAACTAGGAAATGGAAAATCCAACATCGGGAGTCGTAGACAATGACGATGGAACTAATTGACACCAAAGGAAAAATGATGAAATCAAATCAAGGTGTGCCAAATTGTCCATTATCAAAAAAATAATCAAAATCATCAAAAATACCAAATAATTATTCATTTCTTGAATAAAGAAACATACTCTTCAATATTCAATATTCTTGGTTAAATTTGTGCATGGAAACAATTCTATACAATTATAGAATATCAATCTATTTAACCAAGCATTTAAGCATAGAGCGACGAAATCACATTGCAAGGACATTGAATGAGAATTAATGTGCACGACGAAGTAAATATCACAACATGAACATCGATGTATATATAGAAATGATAACATGTTGAGTACATCCAAAAAGATATCAAATATAAAAATGTACATCACATCAAATGCAACACATCATCTATATAAACATCAAAAAGAACTACATCATCGTCTACATCAAAATATAACATCATCATCAATATCCAGAGTACATCAAAATACAACACATCAAAATATCCAACCGACATCCAGAAAACTCCAAAAGTACATCAAAAACAACCATCAATCTCCATCCTAACCCAAAATAAAACACTCTCAAAAAGGTAAATCATCCAATGAGCAGTGGAGAGTCCTCGGAACAAACGATCACGAGGAAGTGGCTGGATCTGCAGTCTCCGTGGGTCCAGTCGACGGAGTGGACTCAGGCTCTGCAGGGAGAAGAGGCGACTCAACAGACGGGATCGTCGGGGTAGGTGTGGAAACAACTGGCTCAGCAGCAGGGGTCGCAACAGCAGGGGTCTCAACAGCAGCAGGAGATAGATGTGCAGGCTCGACAGCAGGGTCAGCAGCAGGCTCAGAAGTCTGAAGTGCTGAAGCAGAAGTCACTGGAGCACCGGAAGAGGTGCCATCTCCAGGAGCTGAAGTGGTAGCAGCAGCAGCAGCAGCAGTGGCCTCATCGCCACGGGCTAAGGAAGAGACAAGCTCGTCAAGCTCCTCATCGTCCATCTCCTCGGCCTCAGAAACTGAAGGAGGAAGATCAATCCCCATCATACGAGCCATACGGCAGACTACCTCCTCAGTACGAGCCAAACGTGAGTCGTGCTGACGAAGTAGGCGTACGACATCGTCTAATGTGGCAGGAGGAGCGGGGGCTGCAGCAGCTGACGGAGTAGACTGGGAAGCAGATGCGGTAGACCTCTGCACGTGACGAAGCGCCGCTAGAGATTTCTTAACGGCCGTCGCGTTTAGAGGAGTACCCAAGGGACGCTCATCGTCAGGAGGGAGAGGGACTCGGAAATGACGAAACACGATGGTCAACAGACAAGGGTATGGAATATGCGCAGATTTATTGGTCTTGCGTATACACTCGAAAGAGTCCATCTTATCGAGTATCACTCGAGCCCAATTAATCTCGCACCCCAAGAAAAGAGCGTAGATCAATTTCAAGAACGGATGGGATGGAAGTGAAGATGATCCATACTTAGGGAGTAGGCAAGACTTCAAGATCAGGTTAAGGACCCACGCATTCGGCTTGAAAGATTTCGATGGAACACCAATGAATGCGGAGGGGATAACCTGGAAGATATCTGAAAGAACTGACTAATCCAAGGAAGAAATATCATCGACGGAAATGTCCGAAGGAAGGAGACCACACGACGAACAGCCAAGAATCTCCCCCAAGATTACTGCCGTGAGAACTATAGGAGTTCCCAAGACAGTAGTCTCAATGGAGTGACTGGCATCGTACTGGCCTCGAACGCGATTGGCATAGAACAATTTCACAAGGCGAGGATATGGTTTAGGATTTGCCTTAAGATCGTATCGGAGATAATCAAGGAGACCACTATAGGAGAGGAGGTCTGCTAGGCCAAGGAAATCCGAAAACTGAACGTAGTGCTCCAATAGCATCGGGCAGTGTTCAATACGGTTATAGGCCGCGAGACACAAAGGGTCGTCGCGACACAACGATATGTCAACACCACCCGCTGGCATTGGGCCCTTTCCCTTTGGCTGGCGAGTCCTAGGACGAAGAGGAGGAGTGGGTTCCCTATGGCTAGGCTCATCCTCAGGGATAAATTCAGTGTCGGAATCGGGAGGAGTAGAGGGTTAGTGGAGTATGGCCTTCTTGGTCTTAGATTTTCGGGGTTTGACGGTCGCCGTCCTCTGCTTCTTCAGAGGAGGCGAAGACGGAGAAGCTTGGGTTGATTTGGCATGACGTTTAGGCTTAGGGGGATTCCTAGGGTCGGAAGGCCCTATAGACATAGGAGAAGCCCCAGAAGAGGCGATCGGAATCCTCGTCTTTGCCATGGTCGAGGCACGACGAGTTCAACCAAACGACGGGAAGATCAAACACCCTAGCACAAACCCTAGAAGCTAATACACAAGCCCTAAGAGAGGAAAACCCGAAATACACAAGCCCTAGGTTAAAACTGAAACCCTAGGAGCTAGTAGATGAAATCAAGAAGAGCAAACCCTAGAATAGGAAATGAGACCTAGGAGGAGGGGGGTTTTACCTAGGAGGAGGAGACGACAGCGGCGGACGGCGGCGATGGCCAGAAAGATGGCCGGAAGACGAAAGGTCTCGAGAGGGGAGAGGGATTTTGCGGGCTTGAGCTGGAGGGAATACCGACTAAAATGAGCTTTAGTCGGACGAAATGAGTATAAGTCGGTCGAGACCTGGAAAAGACACAAATGCCCTAACCCACTTAGTCGGTCACAGTTCAAGCACTGACCGACTAGATTACGATCTAGTCGGTCGGTCAATGAGCTTGAACCGACTAAGTCGAAACAGAGGCAAACAGGGATTTTTAGGGCTAGAATTAGTCGGTCGCAGTAGACACACTGACCGACTAGTTTTCAATCTAGTCGGTCGGTAAGTGTACTGTGACCGACTAAAGAAAGAAAAAGATAAGAGTTAGATAAATGCATGATCTAGTCGGTCTGAGTTCATTTGCTGACCGACTAGATGATCATCTAGTCGGTTGACAAATGAACTGAAACCGACTAGAAGAGTCCAAAAATTGATAATTGATTTCTCTTCACAAACCACTTGGATGAAACATCTTAACACTCTCATTAGTCATCTAAATTACCCCATAAAACGTCGAAATCTTAAATACGACATTGAAATACGAATTCGATCATAAATTCAAACATATCACATAAAATTCCTAAAAATTCAATAAATCTAGCATGAATGAAATATCGCAAAATACAATAGCATGCAAGATAATTGAATGAAATATGAATCCTATATCTCGGATTCACCCATAATCCCCAATTCTCGACGCAACCGCACAAAGGAGTCCTCCTTTAGGGGTTTCGTGAAAATATCGGCGATTTGCTTTTGGGTTTCAACGTACACTAAAATGATGTCCTTTTTATCAACATGATCATCTAAGAAATGGTGTCGGACATCTATGTGTTTTGATCGGGAATGGTGCACCGGATTCTTTGAAAGACAGATAGCACTTTGGTTATCCACCATGATAGGGCTAGTATCACAGTGAATACCAAAATCCTTCAAAGTGTGTCTCATCCAAAAAACCTGGGCACAAGCGGCACCGGCGGCAATATATTCCGCCTCGGTGGTTGAAAGTGATACGGAATTTTGCTTCTTGGAAAACCAAGAGACAAGAGAATTTCCTAGAAAATGGCAAGTGCCACTAGTACTTTTCCTGTCGGATTTGCATCCCGCATAATCGGCATCACTGTATGAGACTAACTCATACGTGCTAGATTTTGGATAAAGTAATCCAAAATCTAAAGTGTAACTTAGATAACGGAAAATACGGTTTACCGCTACTAAGTGAGACTCCTTAGGTTGAGACTGATAACGAGCACATACGCATACGGCAAACATAATATCGGGCCTACTTGCGGTAAGATAAAGTAAACTACCTATCATACCTCGATATA
Organism: Scilla litardierei; assembly: GCA_030789695.1. Classification (NCBI taxonomy): domain Eukaryota; kingdom Viridiplantae; phylum Streptophyta; class Magnoliopsida; order Asparagales; family Asparagaceae; genus Scilla; species Scilla litardierei. Next base: position 347,128,545 of record CM061133.1, on the reverse strand, counting down.
GACGAATGTCTACATCCTTACCGCCCGTATCCTTGTCAAGATGCGTAGTCGTGCTCATTGGAGTCTTTTTCCCGGAAGCACTTTCCATTCCAAATCGCTTAAGCAACTCCACCGTATACTTCGTTTGGTGGATGAAGATTGCATCGTTCAATTGGCGAATTTGGAGACCTAAGAAATATTTGAGTTCGCCCATGTGGCTCATCTCAAATTGGTCCTTCATAACATTAGAAAACTCTTCGCAAAGAGTGAAGTTAGTAGCACCGAAAATGATATCATCAACATAAATTTGAACTAATAAAATATCATTATTCGCATGCTTAACAAAAAGTGTAGAATCGGCTTCGCCCATTTTAAAATTCAAATCCAAAAGAAAATTCTTTAGGCGATCATACCAAGCTCGAGGAGCTTGTCTCAAACCATAAAGAGCTTTCTTTAGTTTAAAAACATGATTTGGAAATTTTTCATTTATGAAGCCCGGAGGTTGAGAAACGTAAACTTCCTCAACAACATCTCCGTTTAAAAATGCACTTTTAACATCCATTTGAAATAACTTAAAATTTTTATGGCATGCATAAGACAATAAAAGTCTAATTGATTCTAATCTAGCTACCGGAGCTAAGTATTCTTCGAAATCGATACCTTCCTCTTGGCGATAGCCTTGAGCAACTAACCTAGCTTTGTTCCGGACGACGACTTGATTTTCGTCGGTTTTGTTCTTGAAGATCCACTTTGTCCCTATGACGGTGTGGTTCTTCGATGGCAAAGGAACAAGCTCCCATACCTCATTCCTCTCGAATTGAATGAGTTCCTCCTCCATGGCAAGAATCCAAGCACTATCTTCGCACGCTTCAACGATATTCTTTGGCTCTATCGATGAGGCAAAGGCACAATTGGCGAAGTGGTGGACTTGAGATCTCGTCTTGACACTATCATTAATATTGCCAATAACTTGCTCATGGGGATTGTCGCGAACGGTATGAAGCCGCTTGGGAATACCTTGATCACTAGGCACATTCTCAACAACTTCATTAGTCGGGTTAGTCTCAATAGAATCAATTGAATCAATAGACTTAGAATTTTCAAACGAATCACATAAAACATCCATAGAATCATTATCATTTGAAATTCTAGAAGTAGTAAAATTCTCATTAAAAGAGACATGAAGTGATTCCTCGATCGTAGAGGATCTTTTGTTGTATATCCGGTAGGCTTTGCTACGTGAGGAATACCCAACAAATATCCCCTCATCCGATCTCGGATCAAACTTGTCCAAATTATCATATGTGTTTTTAATGAAACATTTTGCGCCGAAAACACGAAAATGTTTAACTTGAGGCAATCTACCAAACAACAATTCATAGCAAGTTTGTTTGGTGCCGGGCCTCAAAAGTATTCTATTAAACACATAACAAGCGGTGTGTACCGCTTCCGCCCAAAATTGATAACCAAGTTGACTATCTTCGAGCATAGTGCGAGCACACTCCACAAGCGTTCTATTCTTCCTCTCAACTACACCGTTTTGAGGAGGTGCGCGAGGGAAAGAAAACGTGTGAGTAATTCCAAGATCATCACAAAAATTTGAGAAAGACTCATTCTCAAATTCACCCCCATGATCACTACGAATAGTGACAATGGTGGTTCCGATGAGATTTTGTACTTTCTTCACAAAAATTGTGAAGTTTTCAAAAGCTTCATTTTTATTACATAAGAAAAATACCCATGTAAATCTTGAATAATCATCAACGATGACTAGTCCATATCTTGCATTTCCTAAGGAAGCAACTCTAGTTGGCCCAAATAAATCTAGATGTAATAGCTCTAGTGGCCGTTTCGTAGAAATGCTTTTCTTAGGTTTAAATGAAGATTTAGGAAGATTGCCACGTTGACAAGAATCACAAAAACTTTTCTTTTCGAAAACGATCTTCGGAAAACCTTTAATGGAATTTAATTTCGAAAGTTTATAAAGTGTTCCAAAGTTCACATGTCCAAAGCGTCGATGCCATAAATGTTGTTCACTTGTGTTGGCAACGAGACATTGTTCATATGACTTGGGAAGATCCAAAATATAAATATCTTTATGGCGTGTGCCGGAAAATAATAATTTATTATTATCATTTGAAATATGACACAATCCTTTCGCAAAGCTAACTTTGTAACCTTTGTCACAAAGTTGGCTTATTGAAATAAGATTATGATTTAAACCATTAACTAGATAGACATCACTAATTAAGGGTTTAGAAGGGTTACCCACTTTACCAACACCGACGATGGTTCCGCTCTCGTTGCCTCCAAATACGACACGATTTCCATTTACAATGGGAACCACTCCGGAGAGCAATTGAGCGTCACCCGTCATGTGTTTTGAACACCCGCTATCGAGTATCCAATTCCCTTTGGAGCTAAATTTAAATTTGTTGCTCCTCTTCTTTTTCTTTTCCTTGAGTACCTAAAGATAGAAACTTTCATATCATGGTACCCAAGGTCATTGGGTCCTCAAAAGTTAGACCTTTGGAAGCCAAGTCCAATTGGACTTTGACTTCCCCACATAATTTCTACTATGCACAACATCCGAAAAATAAGCATTCATATATACTTGTTTTTCATCCATGCTTGTGTCCTTTGGGCTCCAAATAGTGAAAATTTTGGGAGCCATCATCCTATTGGGTGCATGCATGCGTTGTTGGTTTCTACGTGATGCATGACGTGGATAGGCATACGGAACATGATGGAATGGTGCATGACGAGAATTATTCATACGATGAGGTGGGTGAACATATGCATGTGTGGGAACACGTGCGTGAGGGTGTCTCACATGGTGTGCACGTGCCCGTGAACGTGTAGCATAGAAATCATCATATGTGTGAGATGGTGGAGTAGGACGTGTGTTCCTACGTGGCATGGTATTTGTGTACATATAAGCATGCCCCTTCTTTGGAGGTCCACCCAAAGTGGGTTTCTTTCCAAAAGAGGGTGTGGACGAGGTGGAAGCACCATTGGTAGATGAACTACCAATAGAGTGTTTGCTACCACTCGTAGAGTCACCGGAAGTTGGCCTAACAAAAGTAGTGGCCGCTTTGGATGGACATCCCATCGTATACCCCAAACCAATGTGGTGATTGGCCGGAAGTAAGTCACTTAGGATTTTATCCAAATGGTCCTTACCCTTATTGAATCTATTGATTCGGCCTAATGTGTTCTCATATTTCTCTTTGAGAGAACGCATAGAAGTATCTAATGTGGATACTTGCGATGTGAGCACATAAACACGAGATTTAAGATTCTCGTTCTCAATACTCAAAGTCGAGTTTTGAGAAGTTAAATCCGCTATCCTATGTTCTTCCGGATCATCAATGCTAACATGTTCAAGTTTAGATTTGAGATTAACAATCTCATTTCTTAACTCTTCAACAACGGTGTCGTTGTTGGTGATGATAGTCTTAGGCGAGGTTTGAATGCTAGCTAGGTCATCTTTTACTTTAGTATATCGATTTACTAATTTTGTGTATTTAGACCATAAATGAGAGTTAGCATCCCTAAGATCATCCATAGTTACCTCATCGCCTTCGTCGTCGCTATCATCGGAGGAGGAAGATCCTTGATCATGCTCCTCTCTTGCCATGAAGCACATGTGCGCTTGCTCCACTTTCTCATCATCCGACTCTCCGCTTGAGGAATCCTCGGAGTCGGTGAATGTTGCTCCGACAAGTCCCTTTTTGTACCCCTTTTTGTACTTCTTTGACTTGTCGAACTTCGGCGCCTTCCACTTCTCCTTTTGCTTGTTTTGAGGACAATCCGCTTTGATGTGTCCTGGCTTATTGCATTTAAAGCACAAAGGTGGAGAGGCGTTAGTAGAAGTAAACTTAGATTTTTGTTTGAAGTTACCCTTTCGGAAGAAGCGATTGAACTTCTTTGCCATGAGTGCAATGGATTCCATGTCCATTTCTTCTTCTGAGTCCTCATCATCGGTAGAGGTGGATGAAGCCGCCTTGAATGCAATCGCCTTTTTCTTAGGCGCATCTTGGTTCAAATAGGAATTCATCTTTTCTTGTAACTTCACCTTGCTATCTTTGCGTACCTCGTATGACATCAAAGTACCCATTAGTTGAACTACGGTATATTTGTTCATGTCATTACCTTCCTCGATGGCGAAGGTACGTTTTTCCCAAGAAGAGGGAAGTCCTTCAATAAGCTTTGAGCACTTCTCCTTTTGAGTGTAGGACTTGCCGAGGGCCTCTAACTCGTTTATTATGTCAACGAAGCGAGCGTAATATTCTTTCATCTTCTCGCCCTGTTGCATATGAAACATTTCGTAATCTTTGTTTACGACTACGAGTTTAGAGTCTCTTACCCTACTCGTCCCTTCATGAAGAATGAGGAGGGAGTTCCAAATTTGATATGCACTCTTACATGTGCATATCTTATTGAAGTCCTCGGGCTCCAATGCGCATTGCAAGGCGTTCATTGCCTTGGCATTGCTTACCTCCACGGCGACCTCCGCGGTAGTCCATTTCTCAAAGTCTTCTTCTTCGGGTTCAATGTATTCCTTCATTGTGGTTCTCCATAAGGATGCACTCCGGAGGAAGGTTTCCATCCGGCATTTCCAGTACCCGTAGTTGGTACCGTTGAAGAATGGAGGCCTCGTAGAGGAATGTCCTTCCATCACCGAAGATGCTCCTTCACGGTTTCTGAAGGTGTCATAGTTGGAAGGTGGACGCACGGTCTTGTTGTCGTTGGCAGACATAGCTAAGTATCTGGCTCTGATACCAAATGTAATGCCCTACCATCTACTGCACAAGTACTAGAGGGGGGGTGAATAGTACTTTAAAATAATAAGGAGTATAATTCCAAATTAAATTGCAAACAACTACCAAATCAATTTGCGGAAGCTTAAATTGAATGACAACAACAAAATTAACAATGCAAACAAATGATGTTAATGGGTTCGGATCCACCCAAGTCTCCCCGACTTGTTCCCGGTGATCCTACGTCCCAACCACCCGGATCCCCTCCGGATACTTGAGTTAGAAACCCTAACTCAAGATTTCCACTATGAATATCTTGTGAAAAACATTCACAAGATCAAATCATACAACAACGGCAAAAGTGAATCCCACAACCCGGGATCACAACCTTCTCTCACAACCGAGAGAATCAACAAGCAATATAAATGAGTTATATTGAAATAAGCAAACTTACCACAAAATCCTATACCTTGAGTTTTTCTTACCCAATAGGTGAAATGGAGGATTTGAGGAAGATGAAGTCACCAAGACCTAGCACCAAGGAAATGACCAGCAATCGGTGCCTAGGGATGATTTGGAGACTTGGATCAAGCAATAGCTTGAAGAGCTCACCAAGAACAAGCTTCTCTCTAGATGGATTCTAGATCTAGAAATGAGAGAGAATGGGTTTCTTGTGAGGAAGAGAGCTTTAGATTTGAGTGAGAATAGCTATCTCTTTTGATCTCAATGAATCTCTGAATGGAAGCTCTAACCTAGATAGAAATGACCTAGGTTCGTATTTATAGGGTCCCATAAAAACAAGTTAGGTCATTCTCCAACGGATAGAAATCTGTGAGAATTAGTCGGTCAAAGAACAATCACTAACCAACTAGTTCATCAACTAGTCGGTCAGTCAAACAGCATGGACCGACTAAGAGAGGAACTGAGAAGAAAGAGAATTTCAGACCTAGAAATCTAGTCGGTCCAAGAAGACTTTCTGACCGACTAGTTTCACAACTAGTCGGTCAGTCAGTGAACGTAGACCGACTAAGAGGCAAAAAGAAATAGTCTGAACACAAGTTGACTTAGTCGGTCCAAGAACAAAAGTTGACCGACTAGATTGTCAACTAGTCGGTCACCAAACGTTCTTAGACCGACTAACGATAAACAGTAGCTTAGGAGAAATTTAGCATGAACAGTAAGTCACAACTAGTCGGTCAAAGAAGCATCACTGACCGACTAGTTCACAAACTAGTCGGTCGGTGAGTCAACGTAGACCGACTAACTGTAAACAGTAAAGTCCAAGAAATTAAGGAATCAAACTAGTCGGTCCAAGAAGAGTTGCTGACCGACTAGATCACCATCTAGTCGGTCAGTACTTGTTCTTGTACCAACTAACATGCACAATAAAGTCCGAATCGAAGCGCGATGCTTCGAGGAAGTTAGAATGAACTTGTGCAAGGATCCTAGAGCTACGAAATGAGCGTAATGAAGATAGAAACGTAAGATATACTCAAGGCTTAACATTCTATATATCGAAGCTAAAAGACTATAAATGAAACCTTAATAAACGGTCTTCGAGAGCTTCGATTGATTCTTCATAACTTCCAAAACGGCGCAAGAGCTTCAACGAAGCTTTAGGCATGAATACGAGCTTTGGGAAGTGTTGAGATGTCGCTTTGAATGTTCTCGTGAAATTGGCGACGATCTCCTAATACTGCGCTCACAAATTGTTAGTTCATGGATTATTTATGTTTGCTCATCATCAAAACCAAATCCGGGGAGTCCAATATTCAACACAGAGCTCTATCTAGGGATGGCGATGAGCTTGTCCCCGCCGTCGTGATCGATATCGCGGCATGGTTTTTAGACCGCATCATTGTATCGGTGGGCGCTCGCTCACCGATATGCTGCGGCGTCCTGATCACCTTGCTTGCTCTTATGACCGGCGAGGATTTCCCCGACGACCTGCGACGAGTATCGGGCCCCACTTCTTTGTCGATCGATGTTATGGCCCGGATGAAGATGCTTCGTCCGCACGGTGAGCGTCACTGGGTCTGGTTGCACGGCCCCTACGGTGCCGATTACATGATTCTCCCGAGCCCTGCTCGGACTCAGATTGCACCAGCCCACGTCGACTGGCTCCCTGCGATGGATGTTCTCATCCCCGCTGCTTACGTGCTCGAGTCCGAGGAGGCCGAGCAGGCCCACGCTGCCCCTGTAGACCCTGTTGCCCCTGCCGAGCCTGCCGCCGAGCCTGTTGACCCTGTGGCCCCTCAGCCTATCCCCGATGTTTCCGCCGCTCCTGACACCTCTGTCGGTGTCGGGAGTACCTCAGCTGAGCCCACTTCCACCACCTCCACCACTTCCGAGGCTGTCACCACCACTCCCACCACCACCACTGGCCCTCTGTCCGTCGAGCCTCTTTGCTCCGCACTCCCCGAGCACCCACCGACCTTTGTTGAGAGTGGAGAGCCCTCGTTTGCCGCGGTCGTGGAGACCATGGCTAGCATGATCTCCGCTGGGGTTGCACCTTTTGGTCCACACACTTCCACCCCAGCGGTAGTCACCTCTGTCTCCACCCCTGCTGTATTTTCTGAGAGCGTCATGGCGTCTGTCCACACTTCTGTGCCACTGACCTCTCTGGCCGCCTCGCTGCCACTTTTGCACTCTTCTTTCGCTGCTGCTTCCTCCACTTCTCACCAGTCTGTGCCCCGGCCTCGCACTGAGGCCAGGCCCACATTTGCGAGCGCAGCACCTTTTGTACCCTTCCCCGCTGAGCCCGTCACATACGCGACTCGAGTACGCCAGCCACACCCTGCACAGCCCCGACCGGTGCGTCCCTCTGCACCACCTCCCCCCGACACTGTACTTCAGAGCATTCGTGCTCTAGAGGGGGCGGTGAGTGGCCTCAGAGGTGACCTTAGGACCCTGTCCTCCACCGTCTCTGCGATGGCTGGGCGCTTTGACCTGCTCCCCCAGATTCACTACTGTCTTACTCAGGTTCTGGAGCGTCTCCCGCGCGTATCCCCACCCACCCAGCAGGTTCCCGCCCACACTTCCACACACACTCGACCTGCTACCACTCCCACACCCACACCCGCTCAGCGGCCTGTCCAGCCACCACCACCACCTCCGCCTCAAGACGGAGACGGTGCAGCACCACCTTCCTAGGCACCCTTGATGCCATCGATTCCTTTTGCCGTTGTGCTGCCCGTTTCTGCTGGGTCCTGTTGCACTTTTGCCCACCCCCCCCTCCCCTCACTTATTTTGGGATTCTCATGTCGACCATATATTTATATATCTTTCTGGAAGAGAGGGAGCGTTTTTGGTGACACTCTTATATATATATCACTCCTATCTGTGCATGCATCATGTCCGCTTCATATTTTCATGTCTTTTTTTTTATTTTCATTTTTCTTTTCATCATGCATGCACCCTCACTTGCCCCTCACATTTCTTGTCTCTCGGTGTGCCACACTTTGCACATTGAGGACACTGTGCCATTTAGCTTGGGGGAGTGAGTTCTCACGTTCTTTTTCGATTTGCCACCTTTATTTTTAGTTTTTCACGCCACTCTCCGCTTTTGCACTTATTTTTCATCATTTTTCTTTTATTTTGCCATGCATCACGTTTTTCTTATTTTTTCTGTGTGCCGCATTGTAAATAGTTCTATTTTCCCTTTATCTTTATTTCCTTCTTTTTCATCTCATGCTAGAGATGACTTTTCTATGATGATGATGACGTTGGATTTAGCTTACTCTATAAGCATGCTATATTTGTCATGTCTTAGACTTTATTTCTGATATCATATGATATGACTTGCCTTGCATCTAGAGATAGTAACCCACACTTTTGCCACATGAAAATGGATGAAATTCTATTATTAGCTGAGTCTGAATATTCATATGTATGCTATCGCAGAAAACACACCAAGATTCACGCATTGAATGCTTATATCTGGAGTACTGATTTCTTTTTCATATATCACTTCTATATGCATGAATTGTACACTTCACTTCAGGATGATTGAATGATGTTAGCTATGATAAATCTGGATTAGTTAGCTTTTTTGTGATCGAAATTGAGTAGATTAGATTACCCTGCTGAAGTTGTCGTGCATGTCTTATAGAGTGAACCGAGAGTTATATCTATTTCTTTCTCCACAAATCTTGAACATCATTTCTCTACTTTTAAAATCATTGGTGAATCTCCCCTTAGCGATTCTATTTTATGGCATTTCCCCCGCTACCAATTCCTAGCTCCAAATCTCTTATTCTCTAAAAAAGGGAGAAAAACATTCTTGTACATCATTATCTCTCTTCGAGTTGGGATCGTTGTGTATATATGCTATATTGAAGAAAAAAAGAGAAAAGAGGAAAAATCCTCAATAAAAGATCCCATCTCACTTTCTTTCTTTCTTCTTTCTTCTTATTACCTTTGGAGCTATATAAAAATGGGGATGTGAATATTTTTTATGCCACCACGCTTATAGATAAGCTTGGGGGAGGGGATCCATTGATGTGTGAGAGAGTGACTACTTGACGTTGCACGACAACCTAGGCTAAGTAATATTCTATACTCGGTGAGATTATTTCTAGCTTTACGAAATCCAGAAATCTAAGCCTAGCGTTCATTTCATGAAATCCATACTTTTCTATTCTCTCTATTCTATTGTGTGATACTCCTATACTCCTGATAGAAAGCATTCAATTGAAAAGTGTGTGATCTGTGATTTGTATACCGCTTTAAATGATTCAGACGATGTTAATTTTAAAATTATTCCGTTTTTCATGATTATATCGTTGTTCGTGGGTTCTCCATTTCTATTTGCACCATTATACTATGATATCAAAATAAAATCTTTTGACATGTGTTTTTCATTCGGTGCATGCTATATGAGTAAGTGAAACCCTCGTCCTGAGAAAATGATCTAGTAGCTTACCTCTTCGCTTCTTTCTCTCTTCTTTATTTTCATTTCGTTTTCCATTCTTCTCCGTTTTTTTTTCATTTTTCATTTTTCGCCATTTTCATTTTCCAATTCCACCGGGTTCGCCTTTTACTTATCTTCCTCGAGGACGAGTAAGAGGCAAGCTTGGGGGATTTTGATCACTCCTTATGTTACACCTTTTTCCCGCATTTTTGCATGCCATTTAGATCGCCCAAATCATGTTTTTCACGATATATCGACGATATTGCGATGCTTTTCACGATTTGTTGTTTTTGTCGCATTTCAGGTGATTTGGCGCGATTTGGAGTGATCTCGAGATGCGCTTACTCCAGAGGGTCACCGATGACCTCCCCGAGGGGTATTTTGCTGTTGGAGAGGAGCGGAAGAAGAACGGACGTCGCAGGAGCGACGAGGAGGCCAAAATAAGCAGATTGGGCATGTTTAGTGTCCCACTCGGCCGAGTGGAGGACCCACTCGGCCGACCAGCGAGACACCGCTCGGCCGACCAGATCAGACACGATTCCTATGTGCACTCGGCCGAGCGACGGAGACCACATCGGCCGAGTGAAGAGACCACGTCCGCCCGAGTGGCGCCCAGACGAAGCCCTTCAAAAATCTCCAAGTTTCTGTTTTTCGGCTGCCTGAGCTTCAGAAGACCCACTCGGCCGAGTGGAGAATCCCGTCCGCCCGAGTACAATGAAGCCATCGGCCGAGTGACGACAACTCACTCGGCCGAGCCGCCCCCGAAGTAGAGACCCCTGAAGGCCCCGACTTACTGGAAAATTACAGGGTTTCTCACTCGGCCGAGCGACTTTTGTCACTCGGCCGAGTGCGACGCGCTGCCTGTAGCGAAAATTGCGGAAAACAGGCTGCGCAGGGGTATTTTGGTCACAGTTTTTGGACGATTTTGGGGGCTATTTAACCCCTGTTTTTACCCTAGTTTTAGAGAGCTTCTCCTTAGATTTTTTGCAGCTTTTTAGATTAGCTTTTTAGTTTTATTCTTGAGATTGGAGAGGAGAAAAAAGTTTGATTTTTGTTGGATTAATTGAAGAACTCCATTGGTTTGTCTTTCTCTTCCCCAAAAATTCTATTTTTATTGCATATCTCAATATTGTGATGAATTCTATTGCTTATTTCATTGATTATTTTTGTGATCTTGCTATGGATTGTGAGTAGTCGCCACGTCTTGGGGCGTGGGGATGAACCCTACAAACCCAACTTCATATTTGTGATGAATTAGTAGAAATTTTGCTAGAATTGATATCTAGGGATTAGATTGGAATCAATTTACTACGGTTAGCTAGGAGTTCATACCGATCGGGATTTGCAAGAGATTGGATCCCGATTCGATAGGAAACCCTAGAAATCCGAATTGGGTTGGAATCGAATTTCCGTAGTATCGGTTTGCAAGAGATTGGATCGATACTAGGGTTTCTGGTTGCAATTCCGTGCCAATACCCGTTTGCAAGAGATTGGACGGGTAGGAACTATCCCAATCTAGATCGTGAGCCGAGTTTGCAAGAGATTGGGCTCGGTGCGCGATTGGACGATGATGTTGATCCTAATGCTAGCTTCCCTAGGCTAGGGTTTGCAAGAGATTGGACCCAACCCTAGGATAGCTATAGACCGGCAACAGCGCGAGAGCGTGAGCTTGGTTCTACATTCAGTTGCAACTAGTCCATCCAAAATCTCAATCTAGCAATTTTGAAACCGACGAACCACATTTATGAGATACGGTGAGTAGCGGGGATTCCCCATTCCCTATACGTTCTTTATTTGATTCGATATTTCCGCACTTTGTCTGACGATTGTGACAGGATCGCCAAAGGCAAATCTTTCTTCTTGAATAGCCAGGGTGATTGGAACAAGCACGGTCATTCGTCCTCCCTGTGTTCGATATCCCGCTCGCTGCTACACCGTGCACTTGCGGTAAAACTACAACCGTTCTTTAGGGTTACGTCCCGGAGCGATCACGCCACACCACCATTCTTGAGATCGACGAGCCTTCCTTTGCTTCCGCAGTAGAGACCCTATCCTCTTTCTTATTCTCGACCCCTTGGGGAGTCATTTTCTGCACACTTCACGACCTCCCCAGTCGTCGACCCTTCCGTCTCCACTGCAGCAGTCTTCACCGAGAGTGTCGTCACGTCTGTCCCTTTTTCTGTGTCGACGACCTCTCCTTCCTCCTCGCCCTCTTTCACTATTTCAGATTCTGTTGCTGCTCCCTTTTCCTCGACCATTCCTATGTCTCAGCCTCTCACAGAGGTTGAGCGTATTTTTGTAAGCACTGCACCACAGCCCCACCCGGTAGTTGACCTGTCGTTTATGGTAGCCGTGCGAGGCAGCCCCGTTCCTCACATGTTCGACCCTCTGCTCCACATCCCCCCGACACCCTAGTTCAGCACCTGCATGCTCTAGAGGGGACAGTTAGTGGACTCAGAGGAGATTTTCGGGATCTCTCCACTACCGTTAGTGATGTACAGTCTAGCGTCGCTTTACTTCCTGGTATTCAGGCTAGCCTGAACCAGATCCTTGTGCGACTGTCACAGCCGCCACCTGCCACCATCCGTGCCACCACTCGTACCCCCACCCAGCAACCGCCACCACCACCTCCACCACAGGACGGTGCTGGTGCTCCACCACCCACCTACGCACACTCTAGATGCCTCTCATACTTTTGCTGCTGCTATGCTGTCATTTTGTCTGCTGATTTTGCACCCCTCCTCTACACACGTTTTGGTCACTTTTTGCTCAGATTTGTCTATATCATTTTGGGAGAGAGGAGGTATATTTGGGGACACTTATATTGCGCCATCTTGGTCTCTGCATGCACCACTTGCATCTATGCATACATCATTTGCATACCCATCTCATTTTCTTTTATTTTCATCCTTATCATGCATGCATCCTCACCCACCCCACCCATATCATTTTTCTCAGTGTGCCACACTTTGCACATTGAGGACACTGTGCTGTTTAGCTTGGGGGAGTGAGTGTCTCACGCACTTTTCATTTTCTTCACTTTTACTTTTATTTTTCCACCTTTCTTTATTTTACACTTATTTTCACCCACTTTTTCTTTTTTTTCCTCATGCAGCACGTTTTCTTACTTTTTATGTGTGCTGTATATGTATAGTAGTTCTTACTTTTCCTTTATCCTTATTTCTTTTACCCTTTTGGCTAGAGATGAATTTTCTGTGATGATGATGACGTGGTATTAACTTATCTCTGTATGCATTTTATCTTGTCATACCATCGTTTTTATTTCAGATATCATATGCTATGTTTTGCTGTGCATTCAAGATAGTAACCCGCGCCTTCATTATATGAATGTGAATGAAGTTCTACTATTAGCTGAGTCTGATGATTTATATTGTATACTTTTCATAGAAAACACACCAAGCTTCACGCATTGACTGCCTATATTTGGAGTACTGCTTTGCTATCTGATATCACTTCTTTTTGCATGAAAATTGTACGCTTCACTTTCAGGTTGATTGAATGTATGCTATGTTGATATAACTGGATTAGTTTATTTTCTGAAAACAAACAGAGTAGATTACATTACTCTTGTGAAAGTTGTCGTGCACATTCTATAGAGTGAACTGAGTGTTACATATTTTTCTTTCTCCACATATCTTGGACATCATTTCTATACTTAAAATCATTGGTGATTCTCCCTTTAGCGAATCCTATATTGGCATATCCCCCTGCTATAAAAGTCCATGCTCCAACACCCCAAAATCAAAAAGAAAAAAATACATGCATATCTCTCTATCTTTTGATTTGGGATCCTTATTGTATATATGTATTATGAAAAAAAAAGAGAGAAGAAAGAGATTCAGAAAAGAAGTACATACATGATCCCATCTCATTTCTTTCTTCCCTCTTCTATTTTTTTCTTTTATTTTTATGGAGCTTCAAAAATGGGGAAAGTCTTATTGTTTTATTTGATGTCACCACGCTTATAGATAAGCTTGAGGGAGGGGATCCAATGATGTGTGAGAGAGTGACTACTTGTCTGGGCATAACAACCTAAGCTAGGTAATTTTCTATACTCGGAGAGATTACTAAAAGTATTACGAAATCCAGGAATTGAGATTTGGCATGAATATCATGAAAACCACGCCTTTCTATTCTTATTGCTTCATATTGTGTGATACCTCTTATACTCCAAATAGAAAGCGGTCAATTCAAAAGTGTGCGGTCTATGATTATGTATATTGCTTTAGATGCTTCAGACGATGCTAATTCTAGAATGATTTCATATTTCATATCGTTTTTATATTCTTGGGTTTCTATATCGAATGCATCCTTATATGATCATGATATCGAGATAAAAATCTTTGGCATGTTTTTATTCACCGTATGCTATTTGAGTAAGCAAGCCCACGTCCTGAGAAAATGATCTAGCACTTCCCTCTTTGTTTTTCTTTTCTATCTTCTTTTTCCTTTTTCTTATTTTTACCCGCCAGGTTCGCCTTTTACTCATCTTCCTCGAGGACGAGTAAGAGGTAAGCTTGGGTAATTTTGATCGCTCCTTATTTTACACCTTTTTTCTGCATATTTTCATGTCATTTCGAACGCCCATATTGCATTTTTCACGATTATTCGACGATATCGCGTTGCTTTTCACTATTTCTTGTTTTTGTCGTATTTCAGGAGATATGGAGCGATCTGGAGCGAAAATGAGATCAAGGGATTTTCACACACACCGAAGCATCGCCCACAGCTTATTTGAGGAGTTAGCAACGCTAGAGGATGAGCGGAAGAGGAAGAAGTTCAATAGAATCGAGGAGGAGGCGAGGAGGAGAAGAAAAGAGCCCAGAGGCAGCTCACTCGGCCGAACAGATAGTTCACTCGGTCGAGTGAATGACTGCACTCGCCCGAGTGAAACGGATACATATTGCTTATTTTCAATGTTCACTCGGCCGAGCCAGAAATTTTCACCCGGCCGAGTAAGAAAACTCACTCGCCCGAGTGGTACAGGGATTTTCTTCTGAGAAGCGACCAACTTACTGGAAATTTGAAGAGGCCCACTCCGCCGAGCAAGATTGCTCACTCGGCCGAGTAAAGAAGACCACTCGCCCGAGTGGAACATGTGACAGACCCCCGAAACCCACATATTCTCTGTTTATTTTTGGGTTTGTCACTCGGCCGAGTGACATGTTTCACTCGGCCGAGTAGCGTAATTTGACTGCTACGCAAATTGGGTTTTCTGGGCTGCGCATGGGCAATTCTGTCGGGAATTTCTGGACAAATTTGACTTGTATTTAAACCTAGTTTTATCCCTAGTTTTAGAAGAGACATGAATTATTTTTTGACGGCTATTCCTTTTGTAAATCTCAGCTGGAGATCATAGACGCGCAATTTGGTTTGTCCTTTCTTGCTAAAACTTTTATTTTTATGAATTGTTCTTTCTCTACAATGAATTGTGCTATGATCTTATTTGTTATTTCTGAGATTTCCATGATGATTTGTGAGTAGTTTCGTCGTTCTAGGGCATGTGAATGAACCCTATGGACCCGATCTTTGAATTGTGATGAATGAATTGAATTGTTGCTAGGATTGATAAAAGGTTAGGTTATGATTGATTTATTGCGAGTAGCTAGGAATTTCCATCGATTGGGATTTGCAAGAGATTGGATCCCAATTGATGGGAAGGCCTAGATATTCGACTTAGGTTTATAATTGAGATTCTCTAGATTTGGTTTGCAAGAGATTGGACCAAAGCTAGGATTTTTATTATAAATATATACAAATATTCGTTTGCAAGAGATTGGACGAATATGAACTATCATAACCTAGATCGTAGCTCGAGTTTGCACGAGAGTGGGCTCGAGGTGCGATTGGACGATAATGTCGATCTTCACGCTAGTGGCTTAGGTTAGGGTTTGCACGAGAGTGGGCCCTAATCTAGGTTGCTATAGACCGGCAATAGCGCGAGAGCGTGAGCATGGTTCTACATTAAGTTGCGACTAGTTCACCTACATTCAAGGCTTGCAACACTGAAATTCATGATCCATAAGGGTAAGAGACGGTCCGTAGCGGGGATTTCCTTTCCCTAGACGCTTTATTATATTGAATTCTATTTGCTATTTGAACGATTGTGACACTATTATCAAAACCATTCTTATTCCATCTATAGCTAGGTGATCAAAATAGAGTATTGCCAATTGTCCTCCCTGAGTTCGATACCCGCTCGCCACTACGCCGTGCGCTTGCGGTAAAACTACAGTCGTTTTCCGGGTGTATATCTAGGCGCGATCAAGTTTTTGGCGCCGTTGCCGGGGAGGCGACGGTATTTTATTTTCTTTACTTAGTTATTTCTTTTTATTTTTATTATTTTTACCTTTTTATTCCTCTATCGAGCTAACAATTCTATCAAGACTCTCTTTTTCTGTGCATGTACACGAGATCGAAGGTACATCAAGAAGATATATTATTTGATCCCGAGATCGAGCGTACGGCAAGGAGGCTTAGAGCCGAGAGGAGACTTGCTTTAGAGGAAGATCATATGATCGAGCGTACGGTATGGATGAATAATTAGCATTCAATTTCTTCAAATTAGTAAACTTAAGCATGAGAGATTGATACTTTCAAAATAACTCTTCGTTAGCAATACGAAGTTCATCCATTGTTACTTCGGTTTCATCGTTCTCACTATCGCTTCCATCGAAGGGTGTATCCTCAGGTGCCATGAAGCACATATGTGCACTCTCACCCTTCTTATCTTCGGATTCGCTTGAAGAATCCTCGCTCGAATCATCAAAAGTCCCAACGAGTCCTTTCTTCTTATCCTTCTTGAATTTGTCGGACTTGTGGTACTTTGGTGCCTTCCACTTTTCTTTGTTCTTTAACATTGGGCAATCCTTCTTGATATACACTGGCTTGTTACACTTAAAACAAAGAGAAGAGGAATTGTTAGTGGAATCAAATGTAGATTTGGAAGGGAATTTACCTTTGTGAAAGAAGCGTTGGAACTTCTTCGCCATTAGCGCCATTTTTTCCAAATCCATCTCGTTCTCGGACTCATCACTATCGGATGATGAAGAGGCAGCCTTGAACACTGACGCCTTCTTCTTTGCCTTCGTTGGCTTCATCATAGCTCTAATCTTCAATCGGTTCTCCCTTCTTACTTCGTAAGACATGAGAGTACCGATGAGATTCACCATGGTATAATTCTTCATGTCATTGACCTCCTCAATGGCAAAAGCACTTCTTTCCCACTTTGAGGTCATTGCCATGATTATCTTTTTTACATTCTCTTATTGTGTGTATACTTGTCCGAGAGATTCAAGCTCACTGGTGATGTCAGTGAAGCGTCCGTACATCGTTGCAATGTTCTCACCTTCCTGCATTTGAAACATGTCGAAGTTTTATATAACAACATATAGCTTTGACAATTTTACCTTGTTCGTCCCCTCGTGGGTGACGACGAGATGGTTCCATATTTGATATGCACTCTTATGTGCATATCTTGTTGAACTCATCTGGATCCAATGCACAATGAAGAGCGTTCATTGCTTTGGCACTGTTTACCTTGGCAGACTTATCGGCAGGAGTCCATTTGTCGAAATCTTCTTCGGTGGGTTCAATGTAATCCTTATGGAGGGTTCTCTGATCGGCCCCCGGATATACACCCGGGAGACAGTCGTAGTTTTATCGCAAGTGCATAGTGTAGTGGCGAGCGGGTATCGAACACGAGGAGGTGGTGTTGGCTCCAATCTATCCTAGGTTGGTTCGACTACGAATGTTTTTTGGTGGATGTGGTTATGATGTGATGCAATGACAATGGTGATGGATGTCGATGTCGGTGATAAAGATGTTATCGATTCAAATTCAATATAATAAAAATGTCTAGGGCTAGGGAATCTCCGCTACGGATCGTCATACATCTCTGTGAATCGCGAATCTCAATGTTGCAAGACTTGGATTGAGGTGAACTAGTCGTAACTGAATAGAGAACCAAGCTCACGCTCTCACGCTATTATCGGTCTATAGCAACCTAGATTAGGGCTCACTCTCGTGCAAACCCTAACATAAGCCACTACCATGAAGATCGACATCATCGTCCAATCGCACCTCGAGCCCACTCTCGTGCAAACTCGAGTTACGATCTAGATTGTGATAGCTCGTATTCTTCCAATCTCTTGCAAACGAATATGTGTATAGATTTATAATAAAAATGCTATCTTTGGTCCAATCTCTTGCAAACCAAACCAAGTGAATCTCAATTATAAATCTAAATCGAATATCTAGACCTTCACATTGATCAGAGCCCCATCTCTTGCAAACTCCGGATCAATGGAAATTCCTAGCTATCCGCAATAAATCAATCACAATCTAACCTTCTAGCAATTCTAGCAACATAGAAATTCATTCATCACAAATCTGAAATTAGATCCATAGGGTTCATCCATATGCCCTAGAATAACGATCAACTAAGCATAGCAATAACGATATAGAAATCAATAAAAAACATTTCTTGCATATATAAAGATATCAAATCAAAGATTCAAATAATAAGAACAGAGATACTTAGCTTTGATGAAGAACTTCAATCCAATTACAAGCTTTTAGATCCAAGAGGGGGCCTAGGACATGGCCTAACCTCTAAAATAGTCTCCAAGAAAACAAAATGGAATTCCCTTTAATGACGGCTACAAACCCTATATATATCCCCCCAAAACCCTAGCAAATAACCCTAGAAACCCTCTGAAAATCATGCCCAAAGTCAGCTCTGGCCGCAACTTTAGTTCTGGGCCCGTGCTGACTCGGCCAAGTGGAAATATGACTCGGCCGAGTAGCAGTTTCATCACTGCAGCGTCAACTTGCAGAAATTTTTCAGATTTCATCTGACCTCCGATTGGCACGTTCTTGACGGCGTTGGAACCGTCATGAAGTCTACAATCCATAAAAAATATGATAAAAAAACTTTTCCTGTTGAAATGATAGCAGATTTCAAAAGAGTGAGAGGCTGTCTGAAAATCTGGGCGCTCGTGTCATTCGGCCGAGTGGAAATATGACTTGGTCGAGTGAGAAGTGTGACTTGGCCAAGTGGAAATATGACTCGGCCGAGTGAGAAGTGTGACTCGGTCGAGTACGTCAGTCTGTAGATCATCTAGAAAAACAGAGAAGTCGACCTGGCTCTCTTCAAAATCTTGGCCTCCACTCGGGCGAGTGGAGTTCTTACTCGCCGAGTGGAATTCACCACTCGGCTGAGTACATGGTCGTACTCAGACTGGCAGATGTCATCGAGTAAGCTTTGCTCGGCCGAGTAGGCTACGTTGCTCAGTCGAGTGAGCAGCCTTGCTCGACCGAGTGGCCTGTTTCAGAGCTCATTTCTTCTCTTTCTTGCTTCCTCATCGATCCTTCCGATCTACTTCTTCTTCCAATCCTCCTCCAGTGCCGTTAGCTCCCTGATATGGTCATGTGCAATGCTCCGGCACGCGTGCAAGTCCTTTAGGCTCATTTTTGCTCCAGATTGCTCTATATTTCGTGAAATCAGACGAAAACAAGAAATAGTGAAAAGTAACGAAATATCGTCCAATAATCATGAAAATCACAATATGAGCAATCGAAATGGCATGCAAATATGCAGAAAAAGGTGTAAAATATGAGCCGATCAAAATCCCCCAAGTTTGCCTCTTACTCGTCCTTGAGGAAGATGAGTAGGAAAGCGAACTCGGTGAATAAAAACAAAGAAAAAGGGATGAATGAAAAGGAAGATAAAGAGGCGGAGATGCTAGATTATTCTCTCAGATCTCAAGTCATAAGATACACATCACGATAACTCGAAAAGTACAAATCACATGCTATAAAGATTTCATATCTTACTTAAACATGGTACTTGCAAGCTTTTAAGAACAACAAAAGGGTTTCTCTAAATTCATACAATCAATTCATATCCATATCACGCATTTCATAGAATTTAATACACAAATGTTGGTGATGCACTTTTCAATCAAGAGTTATAACAGAAGCATATAAGAATCACACCAAGCATGCAATAGAGAATGGAATAAAAGACATGTCATTCACATTTTCATATCAATTCATAAGAAATCTCCATAGCTAAAGTAATTCGCTAAGTCTCAGTATTATCAAACTTCCACATTCGTGCACCTCTCCACTCAAATGTCGTACTCACTCATATGGTCAAGTGAATTCACCCCCCCCCCCAAGCTTTGCTTGAGGCTTCGCATCTAAAGGAATATGATAGTGGAAAATGGGATTTTTGCCTTGGTTTTCCCAAGTATTTTGTGGCTCCAATAATGAGATAGAGAAATATTTTTTCTTTTTCTTTTTGAACTTTTTGTTTCTCAATTTTCTTCTTGGATTTTTTGAGGAGCTACACGATTTGTATTTTTGGTTTTTGGCTCCCTTTTGGCTTTTTGTACATTTTGGAGCTAACCTTTTTTCCTTTTGTAGGGAATTTTTTGGGAAATAGATGCGATATAAGTAGCTTAAGGAGGTGAACTCAAGTGACTGTAGAAAATAAAAAGATATATGTGGAGAAGGAAATGGTGTAACACTCGGTTTACTCTAAGATGTGCACAAATGGTTAATAAGATAATACATCAACTAAACTTATATGTAAGCATGTATATTCTCAATCATTTCAATAAATAGTGAAGCCAAGCAGTAAAGTTTACAATCATATCAGGCATGCAACAGAAGGTGAATAAGACAATAAAACTGATGCTTCAGATATACTAATGATGTGTGAATCTTGGTGCATTTCTAACAAAAGCATACTAAATACTAATCCATACATTCAGCTTCAATTAATATCATGCATTCATGTAGAGGAATCATCAAAAGAATATATAAGCAAGCACATGGATAGCAGGATGCTGAAATACTCTAAATAGCATGGCAAGAGTAGTAAGCATCGTGATGTCTACTAAAGCAATAAGAGATATCATAATAAGGAATATATCTAGCAAAAGGAGGAAAAGAGAATAAAGAAATAAAAATAAAAGAAAGGAAAGAAAAGAAAAACAAGCATACAATATGATGCAAGAACACACATAAAAGGAAAATAAGATGGAAAAATCAAAAAGATGATGCAAAAATTTTGAAAAATTCTAAAAACCCTAAAAGTAGAGTAAAAGTGCAACTAAATGGCATAGAAATGCACTCCCCCAAGCTTAAACTTCACATTGTCCTCAATGTGATCATAAAAGGAAAAATATGAGGAACAACGATAAATAAGGGAGGTGAATGAAAAATGATGAAATGAATGACATGAAATCCTAATGCAACTACATGCATATGCAATGATACATGAGAGCGCCTTCCCTGCCAACGACGCCAAAAACTTGATCGGCCCCTGGATATACACCCAGGAGACAGTCGTAGTTTTACCGTAAATGCACGGTGTAGTGGCAAGCGGGTATCGAACACGAGGAGGTGGTGTTGGCTCTAATCTATCCTAGGTTGGTTCGACTACAAATGTTTTTTGGTGGATGTGGTTTTGATATGATGCAATGACAATGGTGATGGATGTCGATGTCAGTGATAAAGATGTTGGATAAATATCGATTCAAATTCAATATAATAAAAATGTCTAGGGCTAGGGAATCCCCACTATGGATCGTCATACATCTCTGTGAATCGCGAATCTCAATGTTGCAAGACTTGGATTGAGGTGAACTAGTCGTAACTGAATAGAGAACCAAGCTCACGCTCTCGCGCTATTGCCGGTCTATAGCAACCTAGATTGGGGCCCACTCTCGTGCAAACCCTAACCTAAGCCGCTAGCATGAAGATCGACATCATCGTCCAATCGCACCTCGAGCCCACTCTTGTGCAAACTCGAGTTACGACCTAGATTGTGATGGCTCGTATTCGTCCAATCTCTTGCAAACGAATATGGGTATAGATTTATAATAAAAATGCTAGCTTTGGTCCAATCTCTTGCAAACCAAACCAAGTGAATCTCAATTATAAATCTAAATCTAATATCTAGACCTTCACATTGATCAGAGCCCAATCTCTTGCAAACTCCGGATCAATGGAAATTCCTAGCTATCCGTCATAAATCAATCACAATCTAACCTTCTAGCAATTCTAGAAACATAGAAATTCATTCATCACAAATCTGAATTTAGATCCATAGCGTTCACCCCTATGCCCTAGAACAACGATCAACTAAGCATATCAATAGCGATATAGAAATCAATAAAAACATTGTTTGCATTTATAAAGATATCAAATCAAAGATTCAAATAATAAGAACAGAGATACTTAGCTTTGATGAAGAACTTCAATCCAATTACAAGCTTTTAGATCCAAGAGGGGGCCTAGGGTATGGCCTAACCTCTAAAATAGTCTCCAAGAAAACAAAATGGAACTCCCTCTAATGGCGGCTATAAACCCTATATATAGCCCCCCAAAACCCTAGAAAATAACCCTAGAAACCCTCTGAAAATCGTGCCCAAAGTCAGCTCTAGCCACAACTTTAGTTCTGGGCCCGCGCTAAATCGGCCTAGTGGAAATATGACTCGGCTGAGTAACAGTTTCAGCACTGCAGTGTCAACTTGCAGAAATTCTCCAGATTTCATCTAATCTCCGATTGGCACGTTCTTGGCGGCATTGGAACCTCATGAAGTCTACTATCCATAAAAAATATGAGAAAAATACTTTGCTCTCCGAAATGATAGCAAATTTCAAAATAGTGATAGGCTGTCTGAAAATCTGGGCGCTCGTGTCATTCGGCCGAGTGGAAATATGACTCGACCGAGTGGAAATATGACTCGGCCAAGTGAGAAGTGTGACTCGGTTGAGTACGTCAGTCTGTAGATCATCTAGAAAAATAGAGAAGTTGGCCTGGCTCTCTTCTAAATCTTGGCCTCCACTCGGGCGAGTGGAGTTCTCACTCGACCGAGTGGAATTCACCACTCGGCCGAGTACATTGTGGTACTCAGGCTGGCAGATGTCATCGAGTAAGCTTTGCTCGGCCGAGTAGGCTGCGTCGTTCGGTCGAGGGAGCAGCCTTGCTCGGCCGAGTGGCCTGTTTCAGAGCTCATTTCTTCTCTTTCTTGCTTCCTCGTCGATCCTTCCAATCTACTTCTTCTTCCACTCATCCTCCAGTGCCGTTAGCTCCCTGATATGATCATGTGCAATGCTCCAGCACGCATGCAAGTCCTTTAGGCTAATTTTTGCTCATGATTGCTCCATATTTCCTGAAATTAGACGAAAACAAGAAATAGTGAAAAGTAACGAAATATCGTCCAATAGTTATGAAAATCACAATATGAGCAATCGAAATGGCATGCAAATATGCAAAAAAGGTGTAAAGTATGAGCCGATCATTCTCCAAAGAGAAGCACTCCTTAGAAATGTCTCCATCTGGCATTTCCAATAGTCGAAATTCGTGCCAATAAAATGCGGAAGACAAACCATTGTTTGACCTTCGAATACGGTAGAAGCACCATCACGATCGTGATTGTTGTACGAAGGAGGTGGAGGAACATTGTTGTTGTTGGATGCCAAAGCTATAAACTTGCACTTTGATACCAATTGTAAGGACCCTGGCTATGAGGAAAACACTAAAAGGGTGTTGAATAGTGTTTATAAAATTTAACTAAGAAATTACGCCTAATTAAATTCCTAATCCAACAAAGATGTGAAAATAAGAATTAACACCAATGAATCGATGCAATCAATAAGATGTTTCAAGGGTTCGGATTACCCAAGTCCAACCCGAATTGTTCCCGGTAATCCTACGTTCCTTCCAGCCAGATACATCCAGATACTCAAGTTAGAACCCTAACTTGAGGTTTTCTTTAAACCCACTTGTAGCAATCCTACAAGTGTAATCGAACAACATTCGATGTCCTTGAATCCCACAACTTGGGATCAAGCAAACCACTCTCAGAACAGAGAGAGAAACTTAATTATGAAAGTTATGACATTATGAAATTTACAACACTTACAATCACATATGCCTTGAAGTAGGACTTGAAGGAGCAAGTGTGTTGTGTGTTGATGTCTCTTCCAAGAAGAGAGAGAGCCATTTCTCTTGTCACCACCAAATGCCTAGAGGATATCACGTTGATTCTAGGTTGGAGAGCAAGAGAGAATAAGATTCTAGGGCTTGGAGAGAATGAGAGCTTGAGAGCTTGAAGATGAATACTTGAGTTACTAAGAGAATGACTAAGAGGCTCCAATGAAACAGTAGAAGCTCCTCTTATAGGTTCTCCAAAACCCTCAAACAGAATACCCAAAACCCCCTTTGAAATCCATGTGGAAACAGCCAACGGATAGAATTTACAGCATAGACAATCGACTGGTGAAGAAACCACGGTCGACTGCTGCACTGTGTCAGAGGGTAGATGAGAATTCAAATGGTAACTTACCACGAAGGACAGTCGACCGATGAAGGTTGGAAAGGTGCCTGAAAACCATCAGGCGACTGATAAACCTTCTGCAGGCGACTGATACCCTAAGTGCGTAAGTTGACAGAGAGTAAGAATTCTGGGTATACTAGGACATGCGACTGATTTGGAATCCACAGGCGCATGTGCCATGGGCATGCGACTGGGAAACTGATATCAGTCGTCTATTGCACAAATGTGAAACTTGCCAAAATCAAAGTTCTCGGCAAGTGTTGGACATGCGTTTGTAGAAGCATACATAGCCGCATGTGACATGGGCAGTCGCCTGTAAAACCTTCTTACATCACCTGCAGGGGCTAGTGCAAGACAGTTGACAAAACTTAAGAAGTTTGGGCAAGATGAGACAGGAGACTGACTACTAAGTCACAGGCGCATTTAACTGGACAGGCGTCTGTACTTTGTACAGCAGTCGCCTAATGAAAGTAAAGAACTGAAAGCCCAAAAATCAAGTCAAACAGACTGTGCATAACAGACGACTGAAGAACAATTCTCATGTGCCTGTATGGAGTCATGCGTATGTATAATGTTCATCAGTCGCCTGTTGAAAGTCCAAAATGCACATTAAAGGGAAATCAAAGATAAAGCCCTAGGAAATGTAAAATGAAATCCTAGGCTAGAAATAGTGATGTGTGTGAGCTCCAACTGTAAACTACTTCAAAACTACATTCTAATGAGAAAAAAAAGAGTATAAAAATATTACATATGTTTTAACTTCTCTTCTTTCTCTTGAATGATCTCAAAGTCTTCTTGAAGACTTTGAAGCTCCATTCTTTATCTATGATCACCCGATCTTCAACTTTGAGCTTTTATTGATCCTTGAGTGTCATCTATTGCTATTTGATCGTCATGATAATCTTAGGCAATGGATTAACTGCATGTAGAGGATTAGTCACAAGTATTTATGTTTGCTCATCATCAAAACCAAGTAGGGAGAAGTCCAATACTCAACACATCATATTTTTACATAACCACCTCTCTTACCCCCTTGTCAATGTCAAAAAGGTGGACATACAGAAGGTGGACATAGCGGACTTTCTCCCCATAAATTCTTCTCCATAAATGTCTCTCCCTCAAAAATATAGGACACATGACATGTGCCAAACCAAATAAAGAATTTAAAGTTGGTATCAATTTACTATGCCATGCTCCCCCTAGAACACAAAATAGATCAAACTTTAACTCTTTAAGCTAAATACCAATACGGAGTCATGGGCTAAACTGTATTAATGCACTGATATAAAACATCAAGCATATACATTGATACATGACATTGTTGTATAGAAATAATCATACCAATCAACATCTTCAAGATGAAATTGAAACAATATCCAATAATGTTTGGAAATATTTCAAAATCATCAAGGAGATGAAAATATGCTTCAAAATAGTTTGAAATATACATATATCATAATATCTCTCCCCATGTCATACATACGGATAAAAAATGCATATATGACATAGAAACCCCCTAGGTCCCATTTTCATTTGAAAGAATTTTCAAAAACATGAAAAACACACAAAATATGGGTATGAAATATATATAAACAAATAAGCATAATACCCATGCAATCAAGCACATGTGTGGGTGAACCTAAGCCTTAGGGAACCAAACCCAAGAGGAGTTTGATTTTCTAATATAATCACACGAGGTGATCACATCCAT
Organism: Scilla litardierei; assembly: GCA_030789695.1. Classification (NCBI taxonomy): domain Eukaryota; kingdom Viridiplantae; phylum Streptophyta; class Magnoliopsida; order Asparagales; family Asparagaceae; genus Scilla; species Scilla litardierei. The sequence continues at coordinate 347,102,802 of CM061133.1, read as the reverse complement.
TACCCAAGAGTTGATGTAACTATCCATCTCTTGCACACTAACTTTAGTGAGAATCGAAAGGCTCATGGATTTCGTAGGAAAAGGTTTTGCCTTAGGAAGATGAGTGGATGTAGCATGCATAGGTGAAAAAAAAATTCTTGGCCTGCGAAATGTGAGGGGCTTGCCTCTTGGCATAAAATGATGTATAACCATTTTCTCTCAACACTTTGTGTGTTACATGCGTCATATGAGAGTTATTATTGTATAAGAAAGCATGGTGGTTCCTCTTTGGTGCATTAGCAATAAGTTTTGATTTTACACCAAAAGAAAATGAGGATCTTGGGTTAGACAACATATTAGGCATAAAACCCAAGCCCCCCATGATTTGCTTGATGTAGTTTTCTAAGCAAATCGTGGAGTAAATCCCTTGTACTAACGAAGCTTTTGAGCTTCCGGGATTCCTCTTTGCATTTCAACAAAAGGTGTTGATTACGAGTTTCTAAGTTAAGGTTTTGAACTTTCAAATCATCGTTTAGTTTTTTCAATTCCTTAACTTGGGAGAGTAGTGTGTTTATCTCAATAGTGTCACATACGTGCATGACATTATCATTTACACTAGTAGAAGTAGTAACAATAACACTAGATGCCTCAAAATCATGCAATTTAATTATAGCATCATCGAATTTAGATTGCAATGAAGAATAAGCTAGTATGAGTTTATTTATACATTTGGCTAACTCTTCATTATGAAAATTTAGCTCCTCATTGGATAGCTCGGGCTCCTCCTCTTTTTCATCTTCAATTGAGCTTGAGCTTGAGCTAGAGTATGCCACCACCTCCTCAAAAGTCCAGAATGCCACATGCTCGATAGGTGAGTCGGAATTGGTCCTTTCATTCATGCCACCACTAATGATTGTAAGAGGGATGACATTCTCCGAGGTGACCCACTCTTCCACTTCCTCATCGGGTGAGCACGAGCAAATTGCTTCATCCATCGCCATGAAGATCGTGTGGACCTCCTCATTCTTCTTTCCACGCTCTTCATCATCATCAATAGAAGAGTCCGATGATGATGAGTCATCCCATGTTCCAACTAATGTCAGGTTCTTCTTTGGCTTGTACTTGACCTTGTAGTACTTCTTCCCTTTTGCCTTATATTTAGTCTCTCTTTTGTTAGGACAATCGGTAGCAATATGTCCTATTCCCTCGCACTTGTAACAATTAAGAGATTTGTTAGAATATTTCGTAAACTTTGACGAATCTTTACCTTGAGCTTTCTTCATGAATTTCATGAGTTGTTGCACAAGTTCCGCTGTATCTCCATTGACCGCACTTTTCTCATCATCGCCTTCATCCTCACTAGTGGGGCGTTTGAACTTCTTCCTCCACTCAATTTTGTCTCCTGTGGCTTTGAAAGCGATCCGCTTTGGCTTAGGCCTATCATTGAACATGGGGTTTTGAAATTGGGTGCAATCCTTCTTGTGTTGAATTCATAGGCCATTAAATCCCCGATGCAATCTTCAACGGTATGTGCTCAAATCATTTGACTCATTGATACCATTGTCCTTGGACTCCCACTCTGTGATATGAGACAATAAGATATTCGTCACTCTATCATCCATCGATATGATCTTTCCTAGGGCTTTAGGTGCGTTCATAATCTTTGTGAACTAAGTGAACATCCATTTAATGTCCTTCCTGCATCTTGAGAGGCTCATATTTAGAACAAAAAACACTAATTTTAGATTTTTTTTACATTTGACGTTCCTTCGAGGGTGACTTGGAGCATATGCCAGATTTCATTCGTCGATTTATAAGTAGATATGCGATTGAACTCATCCGGATCTACGGTGCAATAGAAAGTCGTCATCGCCTTGGCATTGTACTTGATGGCATCCTTCTCTGCCTTCGTTCTCTCCTTCACGGGCATTGTGATCTCCACATATTCCTGCTCGGTGACATCCTAAATATTTGGCCTCTCAACCAAATCATCATCTTCTGATTCCAATAAGGATAGTTCGTTTCATTAAAGAAGGGTGGTTTAACGATTAATTGACATTCTTCAAGAAACCTAGATGAAGGACTCGTTGCCATTGTTCCTAGAGTGCTTCAACCAAGCTATGATACCAACTGTAGGATCTAAGGAAGATGCCTAAACACCTACACTACTAGGCACCACACACTAGAGGGAGTGTGAATAGTGTAATGGCAAATAAAATAATAAGTATAAAATACTTGCAAATGTGGAATTAAAGCAAGTCAATTAGCAAAGTCCACACGCACACAAACAATAATCGCAAAGATAACGATGCATACTGGTTCGACAAATGCCTACTCCAGTCCCACACTCTTTCCAGAGTCCTATGGATTTTCTACTGTAAAGCATTTTCCCAGGCAGAGCATACAAATCTCTTCCGAGATACAACTCACACACTCTTTTCAAGAGTCACACACTTTTCCAAGTGCTTATTATCTAATTTAAGATAGCCCACCCTTCTCAAGGACCACACCTCTCTTTCCAAAGAGAACACTTCCACAACCCAAAAACAAGGTTCCCAAATAAAACAAAATAGAAAATATGTGTTGGCGGGGAAATAAAGTCTCAAATTTGTACCGCAAGTGCACGATGTAGTTGTAACGTTATATGGGTCGTCCGCATGGCGGCAATTGTTGAGTACTGGTTTCTCTCTAAGTTTATTAGCTATGTGATCGATAGGTGGCTAGGAAGGAACGAATAATAGGGAAAATCTCTAGGACCTAGGTATCCCCACCATTGGATTAAAGTTAGGATTAAATATAATTGACCGATTGTTGAATTCATGGGACTCGGGAGAGGTCGTCTAACCTAAGGGTATTCTCATATTGCCCATGTCCTTGATGCAATGATAGGATATTTCCTTATGTTATCCCTACCCCCACTCTCGTGATGCCGTGTAGGACTACCTAACCCATATCGAATCCAACTCCCGTTGGTGCATCGATATGTGTTAGGTGCATTAAGTCCGAACAAATTTCCTCAATCTTTCTCCATGCCACTTCTGTGGATTAGGATTCAGACCTATGCTAGGAGGGCTCTAATCCATGCCGGACTCCTGTCAGCCGCATGAATAGTATGGATCAATGTAGGGATTGAAACCCCTAGATTAGCCCCGATTCCCGCCGTCGACTAATCTATTTATCCACAAGGGATAGATCAATTTGCAATGGTAATAATCATCCTAGCATACCCCTCATCTCCAATAATTCAACAATTAATCAAGATTTCATCAATCCATAGCCAAATCCAATGGGGTTCAATCCATAGCCCTAGATGAGTGACTACTCTCGATCCATATATAAATGTGCAATCAAAATAATGAATTGGATAACCATATAAATTGAGGATGAATAAAGATTAATAACAAAGCAATCCACAATTAATAAGAGTTAAGAAAGCTAAATTCTATTGCAAGATTGAAACTAGAAAACTAAATCAACAAAAAGAATAATAAAAGTTTGCAGAGAATATTAGAAAGTAAATAGCTGAACAATCTCTGAAAAACTCTGAAAAATACAGAAAAAGACGTCATCTCCTTTAGATGAAGGAGAAAGGTATTTATACCCCAGCAAAATACCCAAAAGATCCCCAAAATACCCTTGGCGGCGCCCAGAAAAACCTATGAGACCCAATTAGATGCGACCACATTGGGATCGACGTGATCGTGTCGCCCAATTTATCCCGACATGGTCTGTCACCCAATTTGTGTAACTTGGGAGAATCTGTCTTCAGACAATGCAGCCGTGTGGATTGGTCACATGACCGCTTCATTTTGCATTCAGCTCTTCGATCTATTCTTCAAAACGGTCGTTTGGACGACCGTTAGGCTTCAGCAGCTCTTGGTGTGACGAGGTCACATTGATTGCCAAACGACCGCATCGATTTGGATTTTTTCTCTCTTCAGCTCTGATGCGACACGACGGGTTGGTTTGCTCACGTGACCACATCGAATGGGTTGCCGCTCCTCTCTAGGGTGTCCTGGAGATGCGGTCGTGTGGATGAGCCATGCGACCACGAGTTACACTTTTGTCTTCATATCCCCTTGATTTTGGTCCCCGTTGCTCCTCGCTTCGCTTCATCTCTTTTGCTCCTCCTCTTAGGCTCAAAACTTCGTGTTTTCTCCTGCAATACATGTGAGATACCCAAAAGTAAAACGGAACTAAAAATGAGGAAAATAGAGTGGAACAGAAGACGAAATGATATGATATGCACGTGAACTAAGTACAAATTATATACAAAATAAACACACATCAAAATCTTCCAAGCTAAACTCTTCCTAGTCCTCAAGGAAGACACGAAAGGGTAAAGATTGGAGGCATGCAAACAAGCATGCAAAGGATGGCATGAGATTTAAGAATTTCGCAATATATATACATGGATTGAATGGAAATTTCGAATTCATGGAAATTAAACACGCCGATTTCTTTCCATCGATTAGAATATAATCCTAGGACTTCGTTTCTAGCTCGAATCGTCAAATAATATACTAAGCCATGATCACGCTCAAGTCCTAGAATATTGCCTCTAACTCGTTTCCTATGTTAAAGGAATATGAATCGAAGATATGCGATGGCTGAGGAAAAGATTAGTATCGGATAATGGATTATTAGTCTATCGAGGAAGTGACTCTCACAACACGTCAACGTTCCATGATTCGTGAAATCACTAATTTTATTCATGCTTCCATTTTTCTTTGGGATTCTAATTGGTTCGTGTAAGGAGCGTTAAGTCGATGACTCCCAGGTCAGATGACATTAGTGCATCAAGCCAAGAAGGATCACTCGGACCTACTAACTCAAACCAAATATATCCTTATTCATATGCAATCTTTCTATTGACTTGATTAAATGTACTTACTAACATGACGTGTAGAGGCAAAGAAAGATTGATGTCCAAGTGCTAGAATGAAGCTTGATGCACTAGTGGACTTCCCTTGAGCTTTAGAGATCAAATCAACATCAATGAAGCTCTTAGGGATTGAAAAAGATGAAGAGAGTTACAAGCTTTTCTCTTGAGTTTTTGGCTCAAAAAATGAATCTCAATAATGTGTGTATTGCTTTCTATATGTGAGGAGAGAGGCTAAAAACTCACTCTCAAACTAGCTTAAATTGCCCCCTCAAAACAGCCCACAAAAAGACAAAAAAGGCTAGAAACGGCTAGCTAAAAGAACTTAACGGCTAGTTTTAGGAGACGACCAGACATCTGATGAAGACCTACAGAGTCTGATGTACAAGGGTTAGACATCTGATCCAACGTTGTGCAGCGTCTGACAGACTCTATCCAATAAAATACTAGATCACCAAAACAGTCATAACAGACACAATAGGACTCCGATTGAGGTGATTCAAGATGCATTGGTAAGTGAGTGAAGAATGCAATCTAATGAGAATGGATGAGAAATTCCAATCATAGAAAAAATGACAGAGATTTAACTACTGAAACAGATTGCAGAAATTCCAACACAAGACAAACAGTCATCTGGAGAACACTTGTCAAACAGTTTATCAACTGTCCAGTCGTCTGGCAAGCCTTGTACAAACATCTGACAATTATGGAAAAGAAAAACAGAGAGTTCTAGATAAAAATAGCTTACCATGCTAAGTCGACTGAAGTTCATTTTACAGACGCCTATACCACTGTGCAGATGCCTACTCGTTGAATTGCAGACGGCTGATCAACCATCGGGTTTCGGCCAACTTAAAACAGATATGTCAGACGTCTGGTGAACATCTTCTAGACGTCTATCCTAGTCCTGAAAGCACTATCTAGAGTATTTTGACCAAAGAACCTATTGGGGTGGACTCTAGGAAGTTCATATGGATCACTAAGAAGGAAATAGACAAGAATGAATGTGTGTGTTCATCTAATCAAGGCATACATATATTCTACTACAATAAAAAGCAAAAATACATAAATAATCATAAAATGATTTTCATAAGCTTCATGATTCTTCATGGCTTCAATCTTCAATGATCCATGCCTTGCGTTCATTAACCCATCACCAAATGTTTTGTCCCCCTTGATGTAATCAGCGTTAATTATCTGAGACTAAAATATTTTGAGACATTAGTTAACACATAATGTTGTGATCATCATCAAAACTATATTGGGCTTAAAGGCCACTATCCAACAATAAATGGTGTGAATAATGGTATTTCTCAATGGTGACCTAGAGGGAGAGGTTTATATGGAACAACTTTAAGGATTTTCCTCTAGTAGTGGTGAGCATTTGGTTTGCAAGCTCAAGAAGTCATTATATGGGTTGAAACATGCATCCTGCCAGTGGAATATAAAGTTCTATGATACTATCTTATCATTCTAATTTAAAGAAAATATCATGGATGAATGTATATACCACAAGGTCAGTGCGCGTAAAATTGTTTCCTTGTCCTATATATAGACGACATCTTACTTGTAACCAATGATAAATGTATGCTCTACAAAGTGAAACAATTCATCTTTAAGAACTTTGAGATGAAGGATATGTGAGATATATCTTATATCATTTGCCTTAAGATTCATTGTGATAGATAACATATGATTTTGGGACTATCTCAAGAAGCCTACATCAATAAAGTCTTGGAAAGATTTCAGATGAAGGATTATTCACTAAGTGTTGCTCCTATTGTGAAGGGTGACCTATTTAATTTGAACCAGTTCCCACAAAATGAGTTTGAAAGGAAATGAATGAAAAACATTCCATATGCTTCTGCTGCCGGAAGCCTGATGTATGCTCAAGTGTGCACAAGACCTGACATTGCATTTGCTGTTGGAATGTTAGGACTATATCAAATCAATCCTGGGTTGGATCAATGGATAACTGCTAAGAAGGTGATGACGCATCTGCAAGGAACCAAGACCTACATGCTCATGTATAGATGAATCAACATTATGGAAGTGGTTGGATACTTAGATTCGGATCTTGGTGGCTGCGTTGATTCATGAAAATCGACATCAAGTTACGTCTTCATGTTTGTCAAAGAAGCTATGTCTTGGAGAAGTGCCAACATACATCGATCAATTCTTCAACTATAGCAGCTGAGTTAATGTCATGTTTTGAGGCTACTGCACACGATATATGGATGAGGAACTTCATATTAAGGCTTAAAATTACAGACTATATCTCAAGGCCAATGAAGTTTTACTGCGACAATTCGTCTACTGCGTTCTTGATCAAAAATAACAAGAGAGGGAGTTGAACTAAGCATATGGACATCACGTGCTTGGCAATAAGCGAATGGGTTACAGATAAAAAGGTTGTTATTGAACACATCAGCACAAAGTCAATGATTGCAGATCCCTTAACAAAAGGCATACCTCTAGTAAATTAAGTTGAGGGATCTTATTGTAAATATGAGACTAGGTCTCAATATGTAATATTTATATGTATCAAGAATTGCATTAATGAAATTCAGGATATTTCTCATATTTAATGTGCACCATTTTGAGAAAAATCATTTATTTTGGACCTAAAATAAACATAAGGTTTATTCATTAGGCATAAATGTCATAAAGTTATACATCGTGATACATGGAAGATGATACTCGCTTGTTTCATTGAGGACTTATCTCCATGTTCCATGTGTTTTATTTCATTTAAAGTTGAAACATAGATATAGTCATCAAGTTAAATGTTGAATCAAGTGGGAGAATGTAAGATTTAAAAAGTTTAAAATCATTTAAAACATTTCATAAGTTTTGAAAATGTTCAAATCTTGCTCTTAATTGTGATTCAATATTTAATCCATTTAAATGAGAATAATTCAGTATTATGGAGAATTATTCTCCATAAATAGGTAGTTATCAACCATAATGGTAGAGATTTTATGGTAGATCTACTATTAAAAGAGAGATTGATGTACAAAAGTCCCCAAGCCCAGTTCTCTTCTCCTCTTCATTCCATATCAGTGGTGTAAACGAGAATGTTTTTGACCTGGGCGAAAATAAAGATATTGTAAACAATATTTTTTTATAAAAAATACCAAAACAAAATAAATGCTAACCTACTTTAATTATTTATTGATAATAGCTACAAATTAGTATTATACATAAATTTAAAATATGATATATAACATATAAAATGTATATTTAAGTTGACAAAATAGTATCATGTGACAGAATTTTTTTGGTGAGGTTCGTATTGTTAATAATTCCAGCTAAATTCATTCTCCCATTTGTGTCTTTTGATTTTCCATGAGTTGGGAAATTGAGAGGTCTCTCCATATTGAATATAGAATGTGAATGAACCTATATTAAGTGTGTTGGTAATGGAAATGTGTAATGGTGGAGTTAGTGGAGCATTGATGAAGGCATGTGAAGGGTTCCTCCTTAGGCCTATATAAGGAGAGGTCATTTGCTCATTCCAAAGGCATCTCATTACATTCAAGTATCACCTTCTCCAAGTTGAGTGAAGAGTGTCCACTCCAAGTTGAGAGTGTTGTAGTGTGTAGGTAGCAACAAGAGTGAGAGAGTGGTTCCTTCAAGTGGTGTTCTTGAAGTAGTGTGTCTCTCGTGTATCCATTATTGACGTTAGTGGAAGTTCTTGTTGGTGTTGCCCCGTGGATGTAGGCACATTACCGAACCACGTTATATCCGGTGTCATCCTTCTGTCTTTTATTCTTGTATTTCCAATTTGTTTGTGTTTGAGATATTGTTTTATTCCGTTATTTTTCCTAACTGTGGTATCAGAGCTAAGGGAAAAAAAAATGGAGGGTTCAAAGAGTATCATGATTCGTCTCAACAACTCAAATTGGGTGACATGGAAGCCGAGGATGGAGGACATCCTTTATTGCAAGGATTTGCATGAGCCAATCGAAGGAGATAAGGTGAAGCCGGAAGCAACATCAGATGCAGATTGGAACAAGTTAAATCGCAAAGCTATTGGTTATATTCGTGAATGGCTGGATGATAGCATGTTTCACCATGTGTCCATCGAAGTTAACGCACATCAATTGTGGTTAAAGTTGGAGTCCTTGTTCGAAAAGAAGACCGCTGCGAAGAAAGCCTTTCTAATCAAGGAGTTGGTGAATGTCAAGTGTAAAGAAGGTTCTAGAGTGACCGAGCATCTCTACAACTTTCAAAGAACGATCAATCAGTTGGCCGCAATGGGTATGAGGATCGACGACGAATTGCAAGTATTGTTGCTTTTGGGGTCGTTATCTGATAGTTGGGAGATCTTCGTCGTGACTGTAAGTAACTCTGCCCCTGACGGTGTATTGTCTATGAATAATGTTAAAGATAACATGTTGAATGAGGAGACTAGAAGGAAGTCTATAAGTTCAAGCTCGGATCATACTCAAGTGTTCCTTGCGGAAAACCGAGGAAGGAGCAAGAGTAGAGGACCCAAAGGCCATGGAAGGAGCGTAAGCAAATCAAAGGTAAGATTCAATGGGAAGTGCCATCATTACGGCCTTTTCGGACATATGAAAAGAAACTGCAAAAAGTTGGCGAAAGGCTCGAATCAGAGTCGCGATGGCAACGCTAACAAATCAAAGGAGGACACAAGTAGCACTACCGTCGTGTCTCAAGGTGACTTTGATTTCCTTTGCTTTGAAAGTAAATGCTTACATTTTGATGATTGTGATGGAACCGGATGGGTTGTTGACTCGGGAGCATCATTCTATGCAACAGCAAACTCGGAGTTCTTCATTACGTACAAATCCGGTGACTTTGGTAGAGTGAAGATGGGGAATGAGAGCTATTCCCACATTGCCGCAATTGGAGATGTTTGTTTCGAGACCGATATGGGCTACTAGTTTATGTTAAAGGATGTGAGACATGTACCGGGCCTGCGTCTCAATTTGTTGTCAACCGGTGTGCTTGACAAACAAGGATTTCATCATCATGGAGGTGATAGAAAATGGAGGCATACGAAAGGATCGCTTGTGGTGGCTAGAGGGAAGCTGTGTTGTACCCTCTACAAGACATATGGCAAGATATGTAAAGGGGAGTTGAACATTGCAGATGGTTCATCTCCAAATCTATGGCACAAGCAGCTAGGTCATATGAGTGAGAAGGGATTACAAGTCTTGGCTAAGAAGTCGCTAATTCCCCTTTTGAAAGGTACCTCACTCAACTCTTGTGATTTCTGTTTATTCGGTAAACAAACATAAAGTGAGTTTCAAGAGTAAACTTTCTAAGAAAGAAAATGTGGTAGACCTAGTACACTCTGATGTATGTGGCCCCATGGAAGTTTAATCACTAGGTCACAATAATTATTTTGTTACCTTTATTGATGATGCTTCACGAAAGGTTTGGGTGTATTTGTTGAAAATAAAAGACCAGGTGTTCCAGACCTTTACAGAGTACCATGCCATGGTTGAGAGGGAAACTGGGAAGACTCTCAAGTGTCTCCGTAGTGACAATGGCAGAGAGTACACTTCAAACGCGTTTATAGAATATTGTTCGAAGCACGACATCAGACATGTAAGGACCGTACCTGGCACCCCACAGCATAATGGTGTAGCGGATAGGATGAACCGCACCATTTTAGAGAAAGTCCGAAGTATGCTGAAGACCGCTAACCTGTCAAAACAGTTTTGGGGAGAAGCAGTGATAGCTGCAAGCTACCTCATCAACCGATCGCCATGTATATCGTTGGACTTGAAGACGCCAGAAAGCGTATGGACCGGTAAAGATGCTTCTTATTCTCACTTGAGGGTGTTCGGGTGCAAAGCATTTGCACATGTTCCGAAGCAAGAAAGATCAAAGCTTGACGATAAATCCATCCCTGTTATATTTCTCGGATATGGAAATGAGGAGATGGGATACCGGTTATGGAATCCAAAGTCCAACAAGTTGTTCAGAAGTCGAGACGTGGTGTTTCAAGAAGATCAAACGATTGCGGATCTTGGCAAAGAAGTGCTAGATCAAGTTAAACGTTTCACATATGATTCATCATCACTCTTAAGAGAATCACGAGATAAGGCTCAAGATGTTGCAAATGAGAATGTTCGCAACGAGGAAGCTGAACTTGAGGATAATGATCAGGAGAATCATGATCAGGAGGAGCTAAACGAGGAGGATCCTTATCAAGCGGAACAAATCCAGGAGGGTCCAAATCAGGGGGAGCAAGCAGAAGATTCTCAAGAGCCGGTTCAAAGATCCAGCAGTGTTCTCAAACCAAATTCCAAGTATCCTTCTTCACAGTACATTTTGGTGACTAGTGACGGAGAACCAGAATGCTTTAAGGAAGCAACGACTCATGCAGACAACGACAAATGGAAGTTGGCGATGAAGTCTGAGATGGAGTCCTTGTTGAAAAGCGGCACTTATGATTTGGTGGAGCTTCCTAAAGGGAGAAAAGCACTCAAGAATAAGTGGGTGTTCAAGCTGAAGAGGGACGAAAACGAGCAACTGACAAAGTTCAAGGCTCGCATGGGTTTTGGACAAACGGAAGGTATAGATTTTGATGAAATTTTCTCACCAGTTGTCAAGATGACATCTATTAGGGTTATTCTTGGCATGGCGGCTACCATGGATCTGGAGGTGGAGCAGCTAGATGTGAAGACGACATTCCTTCATGGATATTTGGAGGAAGAGATCTACATGGAGTAACCGGAAGGATTTGAGGTAGAAGGAAAGGAGCACATAGTTTGCAAGTTAAAGAAAAGCTTATACGGGCTGAAGCAAGCGCCAGGCAATGGTACAAGAATTTTGACTTTTTCATGGTGAGTCATGGGTACAAGCACACTGACGCAGATCCATGTGTGTATATCCAACAGTTCCCTGGAGGTAAATTCATAATTTTGCTACTCTATGTTGATGATATGCTGATTGTAGGGCAAGATGTTTGCATGATTCGCAAACTAAAGGCAGATTTGTCAAAAGCATTTCACATGAAAGACTTCGGACGAGTTAAGCAGATATTGGGCATGGAGATTACTCGCGAAAGAAAGAAGCACAAGCTGTGTCTTTCACAAGAGAGGTATGTTGAACGAGTGCTTGAGAGGTTCAACATGAAAGGAGCCAAGGCGGTGAGCTCACCTCTGGGTAATCACTTCAAGTTAAGCAGATTAGCGTGCTCAACTACTCAAGAGGAGAAAGAGAAGATGGCAGGTATTCCCTATGCATCAGCTGTAGGTAGTCTTATGTATGCGATGGTATGTACTCGTCCAGACATTGCGCATGCAGTTAGTATTGTTAGCAGATATCTCTCTAATTATGGAAGAGAGCATTGGGAGGCAGTCAAGTGGATATTCAGATATTTGAGGGGAACCTCAAAGTTTTGCTTGAGTTTTGGTGGATCAAAACCAACTTTGGAAGGTTTCACGGATGCAGATTTGGCAGGAGACTTTGATAATCGAAAGTCTACTTCTGGTTACTTATTTACTTTTGCAGGGGGAGTTGTTTCATGGCAGTCTAAGTTACAGAAGTGCGTATCATTATCCACCACAGAGTCTGAGTTTATAGCAGCTAATGAAGCAGGCAAGGAGTTGATATGGCTGCAGAGGTTTGTTCAAGAGCTGGGTATGGAACAAGAAAGTTATGTGCTACATTGAGACAGTCAAAATGCAATTCAGTTAAGTAAGAACTCGGTTCATCATCCTCGCACTAAGCACATTGAGTTGTGATATCATTGGATCCAAGATGTGATATCCAAGAAGCTTTTCCAGTTGGGAAAAATTCATACCGACAAGAACATCGCAGATATGCTGACAAAAGTCGTTCCGCAATAGAAGCTGCAGTACTGTTGTAAGGCAGCTGGGATGGACTTTAAGTAAATCCAACTACAAAAGACAGTTTGGCTGGAGTGGGAGATTGTTAATAATTCCAGCCAAATTCATTCTCCCATTTGTGTCTTTTGGTTTTCCATGAGTTGGGAAATTGAGAGGTCTCTCCACATTGAATATAGAATGTGAATGGACCTATATTAAGTGTGATGGTAATGGAAATGTGTAATGGTGGAGTTAGTGGAGCATTGATGAAGGCATGTGAAGGGTTCCTTGATCACTCCATATTTTACACCTTTTTTCCGCATGTTTTCACGCCATTTCGGTTGCTCATATTGCGATTCTCACGATTATTCGACGATATTGCGTTACTTTTCACTATTTCTTGTTTTTGTCGGATTTCAGGAAATATGGAGCGATCGGGAGCAAAAAGGAGCTTAAGGGACTTGCACCCACTCCAGAGCGTCACCCAAGGCTCTTTTCAGGGCTATTCGGCGATGGGAGACGGGTGGAAGAAGAAGGAACTCCGTAGGAGCGACGAGGAGGAGAAACGGAGAAGATTGGGCATTTTCAGCATGCCACTCGGCCGAGTGAAGGAGTCACTCGGCCGAGCAAAGAAGCCCGCTCGGCCGGCTAGATCGGACACGCAGCAGATTGAGTATCAGCGTGCACTCGGCCGAGCATCGCCATCCCACTCGGCCGAGCGTGGAGACACCACTCGCCCGAGTGGCATCACGACGACGGCAAGCAAAAATCCCAGACTTACTGGAATCCGTCAGGCGATTGAGGGTTCCGACTCGGCCGATTACCTAATGCCCCTCGGCCGAGTGAGTAAAGCCACTCGGCCGAGTCACCTGCGAAGACAGGCCCCCCAAGACCCCTAACTTACTGGAATTTTACAGGGTCTATCACTCGGCCGAGTAGAGAAGCCCACTTGACCGAGTATAGAAGTCAACTCGGCCGAGTGATGCCGAGGACATGCAGCGCCCAGATTTTCAGACAGCCTCTCACTCTTTTGAAATCTGCTATCATTCCAGCAATCAAAGTATTTTTCTCATATTTTTTATGGATATTAGACTTCATGACGGTTCCAACGCTGCCAAGAACGTGCAAATCGGAGGTCAGATGAAATCTGGGGAATTTCTGCAAGTTGATGCTGCAGTGCTGGAATTTGCATGTCAGTGTCACTCGGCCGGGTCACATATTCCACTCGGCCGAGTGCGGCCTGGGCCCAGATTTTAAGTTGCGGTTTGGGCTGTTTTTGGGCATGAATTTGAGGGGTTTTCTAGGGTTTCTTGCTAGGGTTTTGGGGAAGTATTTAAGGGGTTTGTAGCCACCATTAGAGGGGATCCCCATTATGTTTTATTAGAGTTATTTTTAGAGGTTAGGCCATGCCCTAGGCCCCCTCTTGGATCAAAAAGCTTGTATTTGGATTGGAATTCTTCATCAAAGCTAAGTATTTCTATTCTTATTATTTGAATCTTTGATTTGCTATCTTTTTACATGCAAGCAATGATTTCTATTGATTCATATATCCTTGTTGCTATGCTAGGGTAGATTTGTTGTTCTAGGGCATGTGGATGAACCCTATGGATCTAATTTCATATTTGTGATGAATGAATTTCTAAATTGCTAGAATTGCTAGGAGGTTAGGTTGTGATTGATTTATTACGGATAGCTATGGATTTCCATCGATTGGGGTTTGTAAGAGATTGGATTCTAATCGATGGGAAGGCCTAGATATTCGATTTAGGTTTACAATTGGGTTTCTCTAGATTTGGTTTGCAAGAGATTGGACCAAAGCTAGGATTTTTAATTGTAAATCTATACCCATATTCGTTTGCAAGAGATTGGACGAATACGAACTATCACAACCTAGATCGTAACTCGAGTTTGCACGAGAGTGGGCTCGAGGAGCGATTGGACGATGATGTCAATCTTCATGCTAGCGGATTAGGTTAGGGTTTGCAAGAGATTGGGCCCTAATCTAGGTTGCTATAGACCGGCAATAGCGCGAGAGCGTGAGCTTGGTTCTCTATTCAATTACGACTAGTTCACCTCAATGCAAGTCTAGTAATATTGAGATTCACTATTTACGATGATGTATGACGATCCGTAGTGGGAATTCCCTAGCCCTAGACGTTTTTATTTGATTTTACATCCCCATACTTTGCCCGACGATTGTGACAGGATCGCCGCAAGACAAATTCCCTCTTTTATTATATTGTATTTGAATCGATATTTGACCGATTTCTTTATCATCGACACCGACATCCACCACCATTTCCATTATATCATACCATAGCCATCTCCACCAATAAAACATTCGTAGTCCAACCAACCTAGGATAGATTGGAGCCAACACCACCTCCTCGTGTTCGATACCCGCTCGCCACTTTGCCGTGCGCTTGCGGTAAAACTACAATCGTTCTTCGGGTGTGTATCCGGGGCCGACCAAGTTTTTGGTTGTGCTCTTGGGTTGCATTTTGGGGCGATCAAGTTTTTGGCGCCGTTGCCGGGGAGGTGTTTCCGTTGGTGCCAATTTGTCACAATTAGGTTGATTGGACTACGAAAAAAAAATAAATAAATAAAAAGGAAATTTTCACCCCTGCCACCATTATTATCATTTCTATATTCTTTTGTGCCACTGATATCTTTTCTCCAGGTATTTATCTTTGTTGATCAGGTGCTATGGATTATACTACGTGGACCACAGATTTTGATCAGAATGCTCAGACGGGAGATTACTATTTTGATCAGAGTGCTCAGATGGGAGAATACTATTATGATCAGAGTGCTCAAATGGGAGAATACTATTATGATCAGAGTGCTCAGATGGGCGAATACTATTTTGATCAGAGTGCTCAGATGGGCGAATACCTTTTTGAGGAGATGCACTGGCCCGAGCTTGATGAGAGACAAAGGATCTTTTTTGATGAGATGCATGCACACCAGGTTGAAGTGCAAGCCGGGCCTGAAAAGGGTAGCCTTCTATTGGAACGGGTGAAGAGGCAACTTGAAATGAATATGCTCATGCTTAAGGTTGAAGGGATTTCCAAAGATATCAGTTCTGCTCCTTCATTTTATGGGCAAGAAGCATCGCCAGACTTACTACCAGAGCCAGAATGTGCCGTCGTCGATCCCACCTCCTACGATACATCTATTGCATATGAAGAGTGGATGGACGAAGAGACAGTGAAGGAAGCAGAAACTGAGTCATATCCGCAGCCAGAGGAGGACGCATTTCAGAGATTATTGGAGGGTCTCTTGGAGTCAGTGAGGTTCACCGGTTCAGAGAGCATTACGACAGGTGATGCATTTGAGCTACGATTTGCAGATTTTGTTATGAACCGTGTTTCAGCTGCAGGAACAATTGAGGAGGACATCCATGTCAGACTTGAGGGGGATAGACTATATTTTCGGATTTCTTGCGGGCATTCCCCTCCACATGATACATCCCCACAAGCTGACACACATGAGCAGCCAGCATCACCATCCCAGGGAGAGCCTACATTGATAGTTGATGAGAAGGCAAATGAGCACACTATCGAGCCAGAGCATGCTTTTGAGGAGGCCTTACACACAGAGCCAGAGCTTATCACCGAGGAGGTCATGCATCGGGACGAGGACACAGCCATTCATGAGGATCCCGAGCACTATCCTCCTCCATTAGAGCTTCCGCAGCCACCTCATCCTCCCACTGACGCAGAGGACTACCCCACAGAGCTTATGGCTCCCCTTCAGGGAGATCTCTTTACTCCCTCGCCCTTTATATTTGATTTCCCTCCAGTGTATGATGTTTTTTATGATTCATCGTGCCTTTTGCAGGATTCATGTACATACGATCAAGAGGTACGATGGGACGTCTATGTGGAGGAGAGCGAGGAGTTAGCACCCATGGACACATATGAATATGATCAAGGGGTGCACTGGGATGAGTCCGATGATGATGAGGAGCATCTTGATGGGGTCCACACCTATGATCTAGATTTACCTGAGCAGCATATAGAAGGCACCGTGGAGACAGCTATCACGGCACGTGAGGATATTGGATTATTTCCAGGGAAGTATCGTCCACCACTATTTATTTCATATATTTCTATTGACGATCCTCTTTGGAATACTTTTATTATGAGGGTGAATTTTTTGCGGCAAACTGATGCATCCTATTCTCTGCAGGGTACAGGTGGAGTCCTTGTGGGAATGCTGGAGGATGCATTGCTGGAGTTCGTTGGTGTTCGTGGATGCATGCACCTGGCGGAGCCACAGAAAGAGCAGTTGGAGCAGTTGCCTGCACCGACAAAGATACTGGATCCGCCTTTTGCTATAGGTGATATCAATCCAGTAGTGTAGAAATTTTTATGCTTTAAATAAACACGAATTCTCTCGACAGCGAGAGGACCGTATAGATTTGCTTGAATAAATATCACCTCTTATGACGGCCACAAAAATCTTTTACACCCCAAACCCATTATATATATTAATTGTCCTCTCCATATTTTGATGTGTCACATCCTTTTGCTCACCACCATCGAGCATTTCTTTCAAGTGAATACTCACTTTCTTATTCATTTGACTTGAACTCGCTTTGCAAAGCCATGATATTTTTGATCGAGTCATTTGAATAGGATTGTTTGGTATAAGCTTGGGGGAAAGCGCTCTCATACATCATTGCATGTGCATGTAGTTGCATTAGGATTTCATGCCATTCATTTCATCATTTTTCATTCACCTCCCTCATATTTATCGTTGTTCCTCATATTCTTCCATTATGATCACATTGAGGACAATGTGAAGTTTAAGCTTGGGGGAGTGCATTTCCATGCCATTTAGATGCATTAGTTGCATTTTTACTTTATTTTAGGATTTTTAAAATTTTTCAAAATTTTTGCATCATCTTTTTGATTTTTTCCATCTTATTTTCCTTTTATGTGTGTTCATGCATCATATTGTGTGCTTGTTTTTTCTTTTCTTTCCTTTTCTTATTTTATATCTTTATTTTCTTTTCCTCCTTTCGCTAGATTTGTTCCTTATGATGATGTCTCTTATTGCTTTAGCAACAATCACGATGCTTATTATTCCTTGCCATGCTACTTAGAGTATTTCATAGTCCTACTATCCATGTGCTTGCTTATATATTCTTTTGATGATTCCTCTATATGAATGCATGATATTAATTGAAGCTGAATGTATGGATTAGTGTTTGGTATGCTTTTGTTGGAAGTGCACCAAGATTCACGCATCATTAGTATATCTGAAGCATCAGTTTTATTGTCTTATTCACCTTCTGGTGCATGCTTGATATGATTGTGCGCTTTACCGCTTGACTTCACTCTTTATTGAGATGATTGAGAATATCCATGCTTACATATGAGTTTTAGTTGAAGTATTATTTTATTGAACTGTTCGTGCACATCTTATAGTGAACCGAGTGCTACATTATTGCTTTCTCCACGTATATCTTTTTATTCTCTACATGTCACTTGAGTTCACCTCCTAAAGCTACTTATATCGCATCTATTTCCCAAAAATCCCCACAAAAGAAAAAGTTGGCTCCAAAAAAGTCCAAAAAGCCAAAAAGGAGCCAAAATCCAAAAAAATACAAATCAAATAGCTCCTACAAAAATCCAAAAAGAAAAGTGAGAAACAAAAAAAAAACAAAGTCCAAAAGAAAAAAAATATATTTCTCTATCTCATTATTGGAGCCACAAAATACTTGGGAAAACCAAGGCAAAAATCCCATTTTCCACTATTATATTCCTTTGGATGCGACGCCTCAAGCTAAGCTTGGGGGGGTGAATTCATTTGACCATATGAGTGAGTATGACATTAGAGTGGAGACGTGCATGAATGTGAATATTCGATAATGCTTAGACTTTGCAAAATATATTAGATATGGAGATTTTTCATGATTTGAAATAAATATGTGAATGCTATGACTTTTATTCTATTCTCTATTGCATGCTTGGTGTGATTTCTTATATGCTTCATTTATAACTTTTGATTGAAAAGTGCATCGCCAACATTTGTATATTAAATTCTATGAAATGCGTGATGTGGATATGAATTGATTGTATGAATTTAGAGAGTCCCTCTTATTGTTCTGAAAAGCTTGCAAGTGCCATGTTTAAGTAAGATATGAAATCTTTATATCATGTGATTCATATTTCCCAAGTTATCGTGATGTGTAGCTTATGGCTTGAGATCTGAGAGAATAATCTAGCGACCCCTTCCACTTCGTATTCTTTTTCATTTTTTCCTTATTTTTACCCTTCGGGTTCGCCTTCTACTTGTCTTCCTCGAGGACGAGTAAGAGGTAAGCTTGGGGGATTTTGATCACTCCATATTTTACACCTTTTTTCCGCATGTTTTCACGCCATTTCGGTTGCTCATATTGTGATTCTCACGATTATTCGACGATATTACGTTACTTTTCACTATTTCTTGTTTTTGTCGGATTTCAGGAAATATGGAGCGATCGGGAGCAAAAAGGAGCTTAAGGGACTTGCACCCACTCCAGAGCGTCACCCAAGGCTCTTTTCAGGGCTATTCGGCGATGGGAGACGGGTGGAAGAAGAAGGAACTCCGTAGGAGCGACGAGGAGGAGAAACGGAGAAGATTGGGCATTTTCAGCATGCCACTCGGCCGAGTGAAGGAGTCACTCGGCCGAGCAAAGAAGCCCGCTCGGCCGGCTAGATCGGACACGCAGCAGATTGAGTATCAGCGTGCACTCGGCCGAGCATCGCCATCCCACTCGGCCGAGCGTGGAGACACCACTCGCCCGAGTGGCAACACGACGACGGCAAGCAAAAATCCCAGACTTACTGGAATCCGTCAGGCGATTGAGGGTTCCGACTCGGCCGATTACCTAATGCCCCTCGGCCGAGTGAGTAAAGCCACTCGGCCGAGTCACCTCCGAAGACAGGCCCCCCAAGACCCCTAACTTACTGGAATTTTACAGGGTCTATCACTCGGCCGAGTAGAGAAGCCCACTCGACCGAGTATAGAAGTCAACTCGGCCGAGTGATGCCGAGGACATGCAGCGCCCAGATTTTCAGACAGCCTCTCACTGTTTTGAAATCTGCTATCATTCCAGTAATCAAAGTATTTTTCTCATATTTTTTATGGATATTAGACTTCATGACGGTTCCAACGCCGCCAAGAACGCGTAAATCGGAGGTCAGATGAAATCTGGGGAATTTCTGCAAGTTGATGCTGCAGTGCTGGAATTTGCATGTCAGTGTCACTCGACCGGGTCACATATTCCACTCGGCCGAGTGCGGCCTGGGCCCAGATTTTAAGTTGCGGTTTGGGCTGTTTTTGGGCACGAATTTGAGGGGTTTTCTAGGGTTTCTTGCTAGGGTTTTGGGGAAGTATTTAAGGGGTTTGTAGCCACCATTAGAGGGGATCCCCATTATGTTTTATTAGAGTTATTTTTAGAGGTTAGGCCATGCCCTAGGCCCCCTCTTGGATCAAAAAGCTTGTATTTGGATTGGAATTCTTCATCAAAGCTAAGTATTTCTATTCTTATTATTTGAATCTTTGATTTGCTATCTTTTTACATGCAAGCAATGATTTCTATTGATTCATATATCCTTGCTGCTATGCTAGGGTAGATTTGTTGTTCTAGGGCATGTGGATGAACCCTATGGATCTAATTTCATATTTGTGATGAATGAATTTCTAAATTGCTAGAATTGCTAGGAGGTTAGGTTGTGATTGATTTATTACGGATACCTATGGATTTCCATCGATTGGGGTTTGCAAGAGATTGGATTCTAATCGATGGGAAGGCCTAGATATTCGATTTAGGTTTACAATTGGGTTTCTCTAGATTTGGTTTGCAAGAGATTGGACCAAAGCTAGGATTTTTAATTGTAAATCTATACCCATATTCGTTTGCAAGAGATTGGACGAATACGAACTATCACAACCTAGATCGTAACTCGAGTTTGCACGAGAGTGGGCTCGAGGAGCGATTGGACGATGATGTCAATCTTCATGCTAGCGGATTAGGTTAGGGTTTGCAAGAGATTGGGCCCTAATCTAGGTTGCTATAGACCGGCAATAGCGCGAGAGCGTGAGCTTGGTTCTCTATTCAGTTACGACTAGTTCACCTCAATGCAAGTCTAGTAATATTGAGATTCACTATTTACGATGATGTATGACGATCCGTAGTGGGAATTCCCTAGCCCTAGACGTTTTTATTTGATTTTACATCCCCATACTTTGCCCGACGATTGTGACAGGATCGCCGCAAGACAAATTCCCTCTTTTATTATATTGTATTTGAATCGATATTTGACCGATTTCTTTATCATCGACACCGACATCCTCCACCATTTCCATTATATCATACCATAGCCATCTCCACCAATAAAACATTCGTAGTCCAACCAACCTAGGATAGATTGGAGCCAACACCACCTCCTCGTGTTCGATACCCGCTCGCCACTTTGCCGTGCGCTTGCGGTAAAACTACAATCGTTCTTCGGGTGTGTATCCGGGGCCGACCAAGTTTTTGGTTGTGCTCTTGGGTTGCATTTTGGGGCGATCATTCCTCCTTAGGCCTATATAAGGAGAGGTCATTTGATCATTCCAAAGGCATCTCATTCCATCCAAGTATCATCTTCTCCAAGTTGAGTGAAGAGTGTCCACTCCAAGTTGAGAGTTTTGTAGTGTGTAGGTAGCGACAAGAGTGAGAGAGTGTTTCCTTCAAGTGGTGTTCTTGAAGTAGTATGTCTCTCGTGTATCCATTATTGACGTTAGTGGAAGTTCTTGTTGTTGCTGTCCCGTGGATGTAGGCACATTGTCGAACCACGTTATATTCGGTGTCATCCTTCTGTCTTTTATTCTTGCATTTCCAATTTGTTTGTGTTTGAGATATTGTTCTATTCCGTTATTTTTCCTAACACGTATTTGCATTTAGATGGGTCAAGTCAATTTATTATGCATTTTTTAGACATGCACTTTCAAAAATCTATTATACTAAATTATAGAGAATAATGTGTGTCATATGACATATGAGGTAAGGCTTAATATGTGATCTCGAAAAACTTCACATTTTCATGTATTTTCGGATGATCATTCATTTTGATCTTCGTATTCTAAAAACCCTAAAACACTGATTATCGACTGAACCCGGTGGGTTTTGCCTGTTCATCCACCCGTCACAAGAAGTCCAATTCTTATGGAACCGTTAAATATGTGATGGGTGGATGAATGATCATAACATTTTGGGTTCGCCTAATATTTAGTATTTTGGGGTTTTATAGAATATGAATATCAAAATGAACTATTCCAATGGTCCGAAATAACATGAGAGTGTGGAGTTTTCGAGATCTCATGCGAGGCATAGCCTCATATGTCATATGATACCCATTATTCTCTAAATAATATTCATATTTGTGAATATTGAGAAAGATATGAGACATGTGGTCGTGCCTAAAAAAACACCACCTCTCGTATTTTTTCAGATGATAGAATTGTCCATATTCATATCCATATTTTAATACACCAAAACAACAAATATCATGTTCACCCAAACGGTTTTGCACGTCCACCGGTTGCAAACGTTCTATTGATATGAAACTATCAAATTTGTGACGAGTGGACAAAGGGGGAAAACTCTTTGGATTCACACGATATTTGGAATTTTCGAGTCTTAGAATATGAAGCTTAAAATGAAAGGTTTTGATCGTAAAAATATGGTAATATTGACTTTTTGAGATCTCATATGTGTTTTAATCACCAATGTCATACAAATCTCATTGTTCTCATCTTCCTATTTACCAAATTACCATTCAAATTAGCTCTTAATTTTGAGCAGGGTTTAGGGCCAATTTAAAGAAAAACTGCAAAATAAGTTTCTGACGAGGGCTAACGTGCAAAACAACTACCAAACCACCGTGGACCCAGACAACCAACGATCCTCCGTCTAAAACCACGCCTGCATTTTCGAATCTCTACGCCTTATTAAAAATTCAATTTTCAACATTGCCCCAGCTCGCGCTCTCTCTCCTTCGCTCGCAAATGTTGACCTCCCGCTCTCGCTCCTCGCTCCTCCGATCCCTCACCGGCCTCCGCCGGCCATTATCTTCAACCGCCGGAACCAGCGCCGGTGGCGACAGCTCCCGCCGCCCCTTCGACCGAGACGTGACGGTTTTAGCTGGGATGGCGGCGGGGGTCGTCGCCCTCGGCGGGGCGGGTCTCGGGCTCTCCGCCCACGCAGACTCCGGGCCTGATTCGACCCCGCAGATCGGATCGTCGACGAATCAAGAAAAGAAATCAAAATACCTTTTTGGAGGTCCCCTTTCCTTAATTTCTGTCTTCTTCGCATAACACCCTTTATTTTGCATTGTCTGCATACGAAGATATATTAATAGAAACCTGTTTTTTTTTGCATTGCAGATTCATATCGAAGAAGGGTTTTCTTTAACTACGAGAAGCGGATCAGGTTGCAAAGTCCTCCTGAAAAGGTGCAATTTTTCGCTTTTACTTTTTAATTTTTTTCCTTTTTAGATTTTAATGGACGATTTGTATCATTTTTGTGGGCATTTTCCTTCATTTTGACTTCTTTTTTTTCTGAATTGACGTAATTTTTTTTGGCTGTATTTAATCCATTGCGAGAGAAAAGGGTTTAAAGGTGGGCAAACTGGGGACAATAATGATTATTATTGCACTTATCCGAATATTCAATGCATTTAAGCAACCGATTGGGTGATTTTTTAATATCAAAATTGGAAGTTTTAATTGAGGTATATATTTAAAAAATATTTTGAAAAAAAAGTGAAAGAACGAACTCATCTCAGTAGAAGTTGCATTTCTAAAGAAAATATGTAATTCTTGCTAAAATTAATTACACAATCGGTGAGCTTCTTTTACATAGTATTTGATAGTTGCTGATTGATTCCGTATTTGCGTATCTCAGATTTTTGAATACTTTGCAACTTTCCGTAGCCCGGATGGCGAAGTTTTCATGTCACCGGCAGATTTGATGAGAGCGGTGGTGCCGGTGTTCCCCCCCTCGGAGTCCAACAGAGTTAGAGAGGGATTTCTCAGAGGGGAACACCCTCCCTCCGAGCTGCATTGTGCTCCGTCAAACTTCTTTATGCTTTTCGATAC
The DNA here is from genome assembly GCA_030789695.1 of Scilla litardierei. Lineage (NCBI taxonomy): Eukaryota > Viridiplantae > Streptophyta > Magnoliopsida > Asparagales > Asparagaceae > Scilla > Scilla litardierei. The sequence goes on along the minus strand of CM061133.1, from coordinate 347,078,991 downwards.
AGATAATGATGGGCTCATATCATTCTCCGAGTAAGAACAACCCTTGAAATGTAGAAAGTTCAATTAAGCTCGTTATATAACTTCAAGAAGTTGTTCCGCTTATTGTTTTTCGTTGACAAACTTTCTTGTTTTTTCTTTTTTCTTTTTGCTAAACAATGAACCAGGTACATCTTTTTTGTCACTCTGTTAAACATTCCAGAATCGAGCTTCAGTGTGGCTTTCAAAATGTTTGACCTTGATCATAACGGGTAGGTATTTTGCATTTCAATGGTTCATACTAATACATCCATTCATTTAGCATTATGTTTAAGCTGCATGAACATTTCTGTTTGACATGTTCAAGTTTTTCGATGGCTTATGGGATGATCCTTATGATTTACTTCTGTGTGAAGGAAACATGACATATGCCTAAAAAACTCGTACTAACCTATATGCTTATGTCTGTCATATGAAATTGCTGCTCACATTACGAGAGCTTTGTTCTTCAGTTAGGGATAAACCATATATTGTTAAAGTGGCGGAATAAACCACTAATTAAAACATTTTATGTAGTTTTTAAATGATCAAATCCCATATAACATGCATTTAAGAAGAAAACTATACCTAAATTGTGCATCGAAAATTATACGTAAATAATGCATTAAATTTGTCAACATTAGTGTACTGCATATCTCCAGATATAGGTAGTTACTGCAGGATGATTCTAATGTACTGTCTTGATTCTGTTGTTGTTGTTTACTTGCAACTATAAATGTTTTGTTTATTTTGTTTTATTTTTGTTCATGTAGCTAGGGCATGAAGGCAGCTGCTTAAAGACGCAATTTGTTGAATCTATCTTACAAATAAAATTTCTAACATGCCAGATAAAAGCTTCTGATATGGGTAGAATAAGAACAGCCTTTTCATTTTTGCATAATTATTCTAATGTTTCTTTTAGCACATTCCCTTAAGTCTTCATAGTACCCCAAAAAAAAGTTGGGCCTGCATCTATATCCCAGAAGTCCAAACTCCAGTCTTGGATGTTATAAACGTTATACCAATTTAAACTTTAGCAGAAAAAGAGCAAAACTCCACCCAAAAGTCTTTATTGCAAATTAAATTGTTTATTTTCCAGTTAGTGCTTTTAATCGGGGGTTGGCACATGAGCTCTCTCTCTCTATCTTTAATGGTGAAGTATCATATGTTGAAAGTTTTATATGGTTGATGAAGAAATGAACAGGTTGTTGTGTATTTTAGAGTCTGTTAGTATCTACACCTTATCAATGTTCAGTAAATATAAAACTTCTATCTTAGTTTTGAAGTAGTAAATGTGTTGGATTTGGGTACACCCATGACGGTTTGACTGAGGGGGTAAAATGTAAATATTGAAGGATTGGGGGCTTATTTGTAAATTTTGATTATCCTTTGTGGATAATTGAAATTGAGAAAAGTTGAGGGTTCTTAATGCAAATGTGATTGAAACTTTTAACGTTAAATTTTCAACGTTAAAAAACTTCCACCTCCCTTTCCTATATATACACCCCTTCGGAGTCCTCATAAAAAGAGATGTAAGAAGTAAATATACATTCTTTTTCTTCTCTCAAAACCCATTTCAAGAAGAAAGTCGTAAAGGTAATCTTGATGGTGAAATAGTGTTTGGTTTTTGTTGGTGGTTCCAAATCCGATCTAAAGCATTGCAATTCATCCTCTCGATCTCATTCTGATGCGTGGAAGGTGATGTCTTCATCCTCTCCTTGAAATTCTACATTGATACCCGAGTCATTGATTGAGGAATTCATATTCAATTTTTGGTTTTTTCTCTCCCCATTGATGTGAGGATTGGCTCCTGAGGATCGCCAGCCATGATGCTTCATCGTCTGGGACTACGCATAGCCACGAGGCTTTACCGTTCGACGATTTTACACGCGGCTATGAGGCCTTGCCCCTCCGGTGATTGGTGATGGTATTTTTCCCCCAGCGGATGCGTTCGGTCCTAGGGGTTATGCCCGATTGGTTCGGCCATGGAGCCTTGATGCAGTCATCACGTACAGGAGGAGGCATGTGATTGTGATTTGACCGGGGACAAATTCGTAAATTTTGACCATTATGGGCTTTTCCGTAAATTCTGCAATTTCTGTATTTATTCTTTTGTTTAAACTAGGGTCGTCTAGGAGGGTGAGGGCTATGCTTGATTATTGAGAGGAAATTGGTACTATGCATCCCTAAACCTTAGTTTAGAAGATTTAGGCTTTCGTCTCGAAGGTAAAACTTGGAGAGCGGCCTCCTCTCTTAAAGATGGCCATATCTTCTATATTTCAATTGTTATTGAATAAAATTTCCATATTTTCCCATTTCCACATTAAAAATCCCATTATTATTATTAAAACTCTAGTGGATTGCATCAAATTGGTATCACAGCAGTACGATCCACATGACGACCATAAGATCTAATGAGAAGTATAAGGCTTTGGAAGAAAAGTTCGACGTCGAGATCAAGGAGTTGAAGAAAAACATGGAAGAGTATAGATCTGAGATGCATCATCAGATCCAATGGGTCCTTGAAGTCCTAAATCAGACGAACCAATAAATGGTGTATCAATTCCAGCAGACAAGCCAACAAATCACGGTGTTGACGAAGGCGATGAGATCAGATCTGGTTGACAATCTAGTTCTATGGCAAAAGGAGCAATTTTTAGCGAAGATGAAGGAAAAGATCGAGTTCCCGTGAGGGGCTCCTATCCGATGCACATCTGGTGTCAGATGAGGAGAACTACATCAACAAAGGAGGTGAAGGCATGCTGTAGCGAGGAACGACACACCACGACCATCGTGGTGCAGCGCTGTAGGCCGATGAGGCTCGGCGTGGCCGCCAGGAGTCTCATGGATCTTTGCCGCCTCCCTTGCGGTTTTCCAGGGCTCTGTCGATCCCCTAGCAGGTCACCAGGGCATCGTCGGCCCTGGGCGACCCCGCCAGGGCACTCACGGGTCTTTGACAGCCTGCCATGGCACTCGTGGGCCTTTGGCAGCCCCGTAAGGCCCGTCTGAGCCCTGGTTGGGCCGCCAGGGCCACCATGCCCCCATGGCCACCACCAGGGCTTCGGCCAGCAGTAGGCAGGTCGCTAGTGGATTCCTGATCCCTTGGCGGTCCCACAGAGAAGCATCGGGCAGGTACGACTTCGTCGAGGCTTTTGGGAGGGTTTAGAGGAGCTTCGGGAGGACTACGGTGCCGATTTTTACAGGGGAAGACCCTAACGACTCGATCAGGAGTACGAAGACTATAACAGGTACCATGGGAATGTCCTTGAGGATTTCGAAGATGGAGGAGGGTCCGACTGGGGCGAGGTTGACTGGAAGAATGACGAGGGGAATGACAGGGCCCAAGCCAAAGACTATTATGCCATACATGACCTGCACCAGTCACGACACCACGACCGTTATCAGGGTCAAGGAGCATATGTAGGATTTACTCCTGGCAATAGGATTAGAAAATTGAAGATGTCGATCTTTGAGGGGGAGGACCCGAATGGGTGGATATACATGGCAGAGAGTTACTTCGAGGTATCACATATTTATAAGGCAGAGAGGTTGAAGGCCGTAGGAGTGTGTTTAGAAGGGGAGGTTCTATACTGGTACAGATGGAGACAGCATCCGTGATCGCTTCGTTCGTGTGAGGAGTTCAAGGACTGCCTCCTAGACCGGTTCAGAGAGACCCATGGAGAGACATGTTCGAGCAGCTCTATGCGCTGAGACATGAGGAGACGATTAGAGACTACATTAAGAAATTTAAGTGGCTGACAGGGCGTGTTTGCGGAGTTTCAGGGGAGTCCTTGAAGGGGTGCTTCATGAAGGGACTCAAACCCAGTATATGGGCGGAGTTGCGACTACAAAGATCCAAAGGACTACTAGACATGATACGATTGGCCAGAATGATTGAGGACATGCTAGAGCGACATGCCAGGGGATCGTGGGGAGGATCTTTTCGCAGTCAGGCACCTGCATGGGGGATAGAAGACACTCACATGGGAGGAGCAACACCCAATAGAAAGAAAGGCGGCGAGGCGCGACCAGTGGCAGTTTAAGCGAATGACAGAGACCGAAATGAGGGATAAGCGTGCAAAGGGCCTTTTGCTTTAAGTTCGACGAGAAGTTTTCACCAGGGCACCGGTGTGGTGATTATACACTACAGATACTGGTAGTGAATGAGGATGAGGAAGAGGCCGTGGTGGAGCTTGAGACGGTTGAGGAGGACCAGGAGCATCTACATCTAGATATGACGGAGGTATCGCTCAACTACGTAGTGGGGTTCACACCGAATCACACCATGAAGTTGACAGGACGAATATCGGAGCATGACATCACAGTTATGGTTGATAGTGTGGCTACCCACAATTTCATCTCTCATAGGGTGGTAGAGCAGTAGGGGCTACAGCTCAGTGACCCAGGCTGCTTCAGAGTTGTGCTTGGGACGGGCCAGGTAGAGCAGAGTATAGGAGTGTGCCGGTGGCTTAGATTGTCTATACAAGGGGTGCAAATTGTATAGACTTCCTCTGGAGTTGGGAAGCATCGATGTCATTTGGGCATGCGGTGTTTACAGTCACTGCGGGACACTAAGATTAATTGGAAGCTATTCAGGATGGAGTTCCAGAGTGGGAAAGATCGTTACATTGCAGGGGAACCCAGTTTATGACATTTCATGGTTTTGTTTAAAACAATGGCAATGGCTCTTCGGTTGAGGGATGCTTCTTGGTGGAGTTTCAGGGGCTGACAGTAAAGGGGAGGAGAAGACAGAGATTCCAGCTGAGGTGGAGCAAATGATGAGACAGTTTGATGGGGTATTTTAGACCCCACGTGACCTCCCACCCCCACAAGACCACTAGCACGGTATAATTCTACAGGAAGCGGTGTCTCCTAGTAGCGTGTGTTCCTACAGATATCCTCAAATACAGAAGAACGAAATTGAGAGGATAGTAGGAAAGATGGTCGGTGTTGTCCAACCGAGCGTAAGCCCATTTTCTAGTCTGGTCATGTTAGTAAAGAAGCAGGACGACAGCTGGCGATTTTGCATAGAATATAGAGCCTTGAATAAAGAGACATTGCCTGACAAGTTTCTGATTCCTGTAATCGATGAGTTATTGGACGAGCTACATGGTGCTGTCATGTTTTCAAAGATAGACTTGAAATCTGGATACCATCAGATCAAGATGCGGGCTGCAGATGTGTCGAAAATTGCCTTCAGGACGCATGAGGACACTACGAGTTCCTAGTCATGTCCTTCGGCCTGTCGTATGTCCTTGGCGATATTTCAGGCCCTCATGAACAAGGTCTTTCAGCCTTATTTACGGAGGTGTGTCCTTGTCTTTTTAATGATATATTGATTTATAGTCACACTATGGAATAGCATGTATTACACTTGCAGACAGTTTTGCAAGAGTTGCAGGATCATTAGCTTTATGTGAATAGGAAGAAGTGTCTTTTTGGATAGCTGCATGTCGAATATTTGGGCCACATTGTCTCTGCTGAGGGGATGTCAGCGGATAGGCCGAGAATCGTAGCTATGTTGGATTGGCCACACCCCACCATCTTGCGAGCCTTGCGTGGATTCTTTAGGTTGACCGGATACGAACATAAGTTTGTCCAAGGATATAGTAGTATAGCTTGGCCCCTGACGGAGCAGTTGAAAAAGGACAGCTTTATGTGGGAGAGGATGTGACCATGGCTTTTGCGGCTTTAAAGCAGCCTATGTCTACGGTGTCGGTGCTCGCACTTTTTGACTTTAGCAGGCCTTTCGTGGTAGAGACTGACGCCTCAATGTATGGTATAGGAGTAGCGTTGATGCAGGATTAGCGGCCAGTGACGTATTTCAGTCAGGTTTTGACAGCAATGCAACACTTAAATCAATATATGAGCAGGAATTATTAGCGATAGTGTTCTCGATACAGAAGTAGCGGTCCTACTTATTCGGCAGGAGGTTCATAGTGCGGACTGATCGGAGAAGCTTAAAGTACCTACTAGATCAGCGCATGGTCACGAAGAAGCACCAGAGGTGGCTTTTGAAGCTTATCAGATATACATTTGAGGTACATTATATGTCAAGTTTGGAGAAGAAGACGGCAGATGCACTGTCCCGCAGAGAGGTGGTGCAGGTGGTGGCTATTTCAGTACCGGCCTTACTTGATTGGGAGCCCATGTGGAGAGAGATAGAGGCCGACGAGGGATTGACCCAGATACGGACAACGTTGCTGCAGGGTTCGACGGAGCACCACAGATACACCTTTGCCGGGCAGAGGTTGTTGTACCAGGGGCAGATGGTATTACCTCATACTTCATCACATATCCTTTTGATTTTTCAGGAGTTTCATGGCAGTATGGTGGACGGTCATTCTGGGGTGCAACAGACTTACAGGAGAATGGCGATGGAGGTCTATTGGTCAGGAATGAAGGACATCGCTAGGATGGTGGCAGTTTATGACGTCTGTCAACGTCACAAATACTTGGCGATGGTGCCTGTAAGATTGCTACTGCCGCTAGCCCTGTCAAAGAGGGTATGCGAGGAGATTATTATGGATTTCATAGAGGGGCTACTGAGATCAGAGGTGTTTTCTGTTATATTTGTTGTAGTGGATCGCCTTAGCAAGTATACTTATTTCATACCCCTGCGACATCTTTATACGTCGGTGGCGGTGGCAGTGGCTGCAACATTTATGAAGGCGGTGGTGCGCTTATATGAGTTTCCGACATCTATTGTTTTTGACAGAGAAGGTGTTCATGAGCAGCTTTTGGAAGGAGTTATTCAAGATGCATGGAACGACATTGAAAAGAAGTACTGTGTAACACCCACAAACTGATGGCCAGACGGAGGTCGTCAACAGGAGTGTGGAAACATACTTGCAATGTTTTGCTCTAGATTTTCCCAAGCAGTGGGCCAAATGGTTGGCGTGGATAGAGGACTGGTATAATACTTTATATCATTCAACGGCGCAATGCACACCTTTTCGGATTCTGTATGGACGAGACCCTTCGTCCTTGATCCACTACAGTCGCAGTTCAATCATAGTATCTCAGGTGGAGCAGTATTTGGAGTAGAGGGATATGGTATTGGAGGAGCTTAAAGGCACTTGAGACGGGTACAACAAATGATAAAATCCAAGGCTGATGGTCATCTCATGGATGTACAGTTTATTGTAGAGGATAAGGTTTACCTGAAGCTGAGGCCATATCGACAGAAGTCTTTGACGCATCGAGACAATGATAAGTTAGCAGCACGTTACTATGAACCATTTGAGATTAATGTTAAGATTAGGAAGTGGCTTACTGCTTGAGATTACCGTCGACATCATCTATCCACCCCGTTTTTCATATATCACATCTGTGACAGGCTATTGGGGATTACATACTCTCACCGACACTTCCACCTACTCTTACAGATGACATAAAGGTTATGCTGGAACCAGTTGAGGTCAATGGAGTTGTCAGGGCACTGCTGGGACTAGGGAGGTGCTCATCCACTAGCGATGACTACCAGACTATGATACTATGTGAGAATCTTTCGAGGTGATCAGATGGTAATTTTCTGACTTCCATCTTGAAGACACGGTGGCTCTTTTGACGGAGTAATGATGCGATCATCACGTACATGAGTAGGCATGTGTACGCGACTTGATCGGAGGCAAATTTGTAAATTCTGAACATTAAAGTTTTTTTCGATTATAACGAGGGCTGACTAGGAGGGTGGATGCTATGCTTGATTATTGAGAGGAAATTGTTAATAGGCGTCCACGAATCCTCATTTGGGAGATTTAGGTTTTCGTCTCGAAGGTAAAACTTGGAGAGCAGCATCCTTTCCGAAAGAGGCCCACAATCTTCTTTATGTCCATTGTTATTGAATAAAAATCCCACCTTTTTCTCTTTTTCACATTAAAAATCCCATTTTTATTATCAAAACCATAGTGGATCACATCAAGCCTCTTTCTCGGCAAGCAGCAAAGGGGATACACCCCATGCAGGGGCAGCCATTGGCCTTTGCCCTCTCGACACCGTTTATCGGCATTGAACTCTTCGCCCATCGACCGTTAGGGCTCGCTCGGCGTTGCTCGGGTCTAGGGCTTCACCCTACCCCATTGCTCGACAATTGGGTTTCCCCGTCGATGGGTTTTCGTTTTCTACCGCTCAGCTCGTGGGATATCAACCCGGCTGCGTTCGTCGCTATGCTTTGAGTGTCTTTGCCCCGTCGTTGATCGACAATGTGGGTCCGCCCCTGCCCTCGGCCCTAGGGGGTACATCCTTTGCCGTTGGAATGTTTGCTTCGGCCTTTAGGAGGACTTCCTGTGGGTTTCTTCTGTCACTTTGGTCACCGGGACCGCGTCTCCTCTCTGGGGCTTGTCGTGAGGCTGTGCCCCTACACTGGGGTTGTTCCTCCTTCGGTTGACCATGGTGCTCGGGCTGAGAGTCACCTCCCATGTTTACTGTTAGACAAAGGGATCTGGTCATGGGGGCTCGGCCCTCTGTTTCTTGGCTATGGGGTTGTTGCGCTTGCCGATTGGGCTTTGCCGTGTTGTCGCCCTTGGCGATTGGATCGACCAATGGAAAGGTAATCTTGGTAATCTTGATAGTGAAATACTGTTTGGTTTCTGTTCGTGATTCCAAATCCGATCTAAAGTATTGTAATGCCTCCTCCCGATCTCATTCCGATGCGTAGAAGGTGATGTGTCCATCCTCTCCTTGAAATTCTACAAAACGAGTTTCCATGCTAATTTGAATCTATGGAACTAATTTGCATGTTTCTGACAATGTAAACGAGAAGATAGCAAAAGATGACGTTAAGCTTTGATTACCAATTTTTTCTTGCATTAAAATCTTGACGGTGCTTCTGGGTACTAAAGATGAAAGTTTTTTTTTGTAATTTGTTTCTTCCTAGCCTACTTTTAGGATTCTAGATATGTGCTTTGCTGAATCAAAATGCATGTCTAGATTCTATTATGATTGTGCCTATCATGCTATGCGTGTCTAATTTCCATTATGACCATATCTATCATGCTATGTACAAATGTCTCGGGGTCCATGTGCTCAATTGTATGCTTTCTTGGTTTTGCTCTATTTTGTTGTTTTCTCATGACTGCTCGCGTGCAGTTAAACTTTTGTTGACATACAGTTCATGTGCTGTAAGTATATCCAATTATTACTGTATGTTAATTGATGGTAAAGATGGCCTTGAGCTAGTAACCCAATCATCTCTATATGTTAGCTGATGGTAAAAAGGGGGCTCTCACTACATTGTGCAAGTTACCTTTTATTGTTTTGTTTTGTTGAGCTTAACTAGTTTCGTGACTTCTTTCAGAGAGATAGAAAGGGATGAGTTCAGGAAAGTCATGACTTTAATGCGGTCTTATAATAGACAAGGTGCTGGTCACAGAGATGGCCGACGCGGTGGTATTAAAATTGGAAAATCTGTGGAAAATGGCGGTCTACTGGGTTACTTCTTTGGCGATGATGGAAATGGATGTCTTAATCATGATAAGTTTGTCCAATTTTTGAGAGATTTGCATGATGAGGTATTCATGTTTTGCTCATTGGTTTTGTTTTCAATTTATATTCATGGGTTAAACTATAATTATCCTTTGTTCCACTTCAAGCCATCAATTTCTTAAGATTTGTTGGCTATATTCTAACAAACCTTCGAGAATTTTTTTCTTGAATATGAGACCATCATTTCATCCATCTGTATATTTTATTCAATCATTAAAACATGATTGCAGCTTTCATTCATCTTGCTCTATCACCCCTTGTACTGTAAGCTTGCTTGCTAATACAAGAGCAAGAATAATGATACCGCTATTCCAAATTTTTGAGGTCAGCAACATGGTTATTTTTTTTTCCTGTGATGTTCTATTTAGTGCATCGCTGCTATGTTAGCAACGACACAATAACAGATGCCCCTTCAGTCAAGGTTACACATTGATTCATAGATATTGATGCCCATGCATCTCCAAATTCTCTCCAATAATATCTAGTCTCATCTTCTCAATTGAATCTACCTCAATTGAGGCTAAACTTTTTCCTGCTGCATGCATTTCTTGTTTTACCTTTGCATCATTGGCACACTTATATTTTGGTATCTCGTTGCCAAAACTTATTCTTTCTTTTGACACGCTACTATGGACATGGCCAATTAATGTCTTTGCTAGTATGGAACAACACAAGCCTATGCAGGTGTTGGTATAGACTTTAGTTTCTATTGTTAATGTAGATAGAAACCTTGGCTACAGAACTTTTTGGTGCCTATTCGGCAATCCACAAATCAAACTGGTTCCTACAGTGATGTTTATCCAAAGTTTCATTTCACTGTAATGAGCTTAATTCTGTAAAAAGATAAAACTGATGCTTTGGGTAGTTATGGGCGTAACTGTCCAATCCAAAGGCTTTACACACCCTTAGATTCCTCCACAAAAGACAATGTGGTCGCTTCATTCTTACACGTGTGCCATTTGCTCAGATTTGTGCATCCCCTTAAAGAAAAAAGTTGGTGTAAAGGATATATTTCTCCCAATTCGAGATAGCCTTGCAACTTTCAATATCCTTCAAGTAGCTTGTAACCATATAGATTTTTCTATCAAACTTATCCTATAATATTGTTTTAATACAAGTTTTATTATTTGGAAACATTGTTAATGAAGGTTTCTTCATGTACATCTTTAATTTGCAGAATCAATTTTGACAGTTGCATATTCCATAATAGGATCACACTGCAGGTGATCACACCTAGGCATGGGGTATTTCTCATATTATTACAATTGGAACCATGAATAATAATGGATCTGCTCTTCCACCTTTTATCTCTAGAATCATTTTTGCAATTTCAGAACTAGACCCTTGTAGTATGGATGTAAGGAGCTAGACCATTATTGGATAATTACCGGGTAGTCGATACTTCATTACTTGTAGATATGTCTGATGCAAATGCTGAAACTTAATCAGGATTATGTGATATATGCCCATAACAATTACCTCAATTTTGACAGTACTCATCCTCAAAAATTGATAGTTGGTATAATTCAGTAACAATGTGAGGTATCATAATAATGGATCTTAATGTTGTATCTAATCCATGAGGCTTTTTAGCATTTTGTATCCATTAAAATAAGGGATTAAAGGGCCTACCGTGACAATGTGGGCTGCTGCTTGCCGTGTCTCCCTTTTCCAACATTGAATTTTGTTTTGGCACTAATCTCAAAGTAAATTCAATGGTGGGAAAGGGTTTTATTGTACCTCTCCCCCCCCCCCCCCCCCCCCCCCCCCCCCCCCCCCCCCCCCCCCCCCCGAAAATACTGATTGTTCATTGTTGTCTGTGTTAGTATTGAATTTTGCATCTCATGAATCTACCAGGACAATGAGGATTTTTTTCATCTATAGATTTTAAAAAAGCATTATGATGTATTTATTTGAGATTAGATCTTGGTTTACTTGTACCATTGGACTAAAACTTACTCAAATTGCAGATTGTGCGGCTGGAATTTGCCCATTATGATTACAAGTCAAGAGGAACCATCTCTGCTAAGGATTTTGCATTATCTATGGTTGCTTCTGCTGACATTAACCATATAAACAAGTTCCTTGAGCGGGTAGATGAATTGGACGACCATCCACATCTTAGAGACATACGCATTACTATGGAGGTCAGATGATGTAATCTTTCACACAGTTTACATTTCTAGATTAATTTTGGCTGCTTATTTGCTCAAACTTTCTAATGAAACTTCAGGAATTCAAGACATTTGCCGAGTTACGAAGAAGTCTTCAACCACTGACGCTGGCTATCTTTAGTTATGGAAAAGTAAATGGTTTGTTGGAAAAAAAAGACTTCCAACGGGCTGCATCACATGTATGATCTGGTTTCGTTCGTAGATTTGAATTTCTTTTCTATATACATGTTAAGTTTAATTCATAAAAGCTGAACATTCTCAACTTGATAATAAAAAAATGTCATGGTATATGGCTTACAATTTCGTTTTTAGTTATGATCCATCCACAATTCATTAAAAGATACTACAGAAAACTACCTATTTGCGACTAGCCATGTAACCGTTAAAGATATTGATGTTGCTATATGTATCAGAACAAAGAAATGCGATTGATTATAGGGGTATGTGCAAATTCAAACTTGGTTTTATTATAGATCAACCCGTGGATTTTTAACATATTGAAAATGTCAAATACATCATTCATGTTCTAAATTTCTGTAGTTATGGTTTCCTGATAACTTTTATCTTTTTTTATTATGGTCAGTATGAATCTTTTAGAGACCTAGCCCATACTAGGTTCCTGGATTAGTCCATTTGTTAGAGACCCAGCCCATACTAGGCCCCTAACACTAGCATAGCTAAGGACCCATCTCATACTAGGTCCCTAACATTGGGCTCACACCCCAATTGTTAAGTATTAGCTAGCATCCAACCCAAAACCAATTGGTGTTAGGTGGAGATGTCCTTTAATACTTAAACATTTCATTTCATTTGCTCTTTTCCGATGTGGGACTAATTGAGATCGTAACAGAATCATGTTATTCTCTGCATGGGTACCAGCATTGATTTATCAAAATCAAAAAATTGCTTCTTAAGGGTATATTTTTGACATGTCGGGTAACTCTATATTATTTGCTAGAAAGAGTATGCGTATAATGTGATACTACTTTAAGTATGATTTTATAAACACATCGAAACATCAGCATTACATTCTTCTGATTAGGGCACTTCATCATAAACTTTTAACTTTAGGTTATAGTGATGGATGTGTGCAAAGCATAAAGATTCTGGTAGTTTTTAACATCGATATGATGACACTGTTTCTTGTGGGTGTCAGGTTTGTGGTATCTATGTTTCCGACAATATGGTTGATGTCATATTCCATGTATTTGATGCGAACCGCGATGGAAGTTTAAGCTCAGAGGAGTTCCTGAGAGCTTTGGAAAGATGGGAGAGTGATGTTCGCCGGCCAACCGAGACAGGTCTCACCGGGCTTTTGTCATGCTGGTTGAGATGTACAAGGAACTGCTCTGTCACGAAGATGGCTTTGTAGGCGCAGTATTCTCTCTTCAAGATGCCCGAGATGAACGTGCTTTCTTCTTTCTGATGTTAACCTAGATATTTTTTTTTAAAACGGAAGTTTTGTTCGAAATTAAGGTACAATGAAGGAAACCCGAAGAACCAGAGATTTCCTTCATTATCCAAAACTACGCCTGATGGCATGTACTATGTATATAGAAATTTTGGATGCTGGTGCTTTCTGCACTCTTAATGAAGCCATGTAAATATATGTTTCCAAGTGCTTCAAGCACTTGCCAGTATCATATTCTTATCCATGAGGGAAAAATCACTTTGTCTGGATTTTCACTTTTAACTTATGTGAAATGTGAAATTGTTAGTTCCTACATGTTTTTTTCCTACCTTGATGCTATTTTATATGATAAAAATTGTAGCAAATTAAAGCATATGCTGTTACGAGTTCATCATCTAAATACAAGTGCTTTGATCTTGTTGCTCAATTCAGTACGGTTATTTAGAATAAAGGAAAAAAATACAAATAATTGAAGCAAGCTATGAAATATGTGGAACTCTAAAATATCTATAGAGCATGGAACATGGCATTCATGACTTATGGATTGAACACCTTTGAACATAACATGTATGACAGCCCGAATGTTTATGGTATGAACTTCTTCCTCGATAAGCATGACTCATGTTTTCTTTGTTGTCATGTAGTCTGTAGATATCTATATTATAAAAGAGTGATGTTATCAAGAGAAATTGGATAAGACATATTGGACAAGAGAAATTGGATAATAGATATCTATATACAAAAGAGGGATGTTATCAAGAGAAATTGGATAAGAGATATTGGACAAGAGAAATTGGACAAGAGATGAGATTTTGAGTGATATCTATTATATAATGCATGACCTTTGTCCTATATGGCAGTTTTGTCCTACGTGTCTCAATTTTGTCCTACGTGTCTCCAAAATTATGACTAGGATAATCTACTCACACACAATTATTTAAAACTGAGTTTTGAAAAAAAAAACGGTTCTAACTTTGGATCCTACAACTGTTTTGAAAAGGAACGGTTCTAAAAAATAAAAACATGTTGTCTTCAATTCTCGTGCCCTCATTTACAAGTTC
>CM061133.1:347062318-347064344 GCA_030789695.1 Scilla litardierei | reverse complement strand
AATTTTCGTACGTGTCTCTTTGATGTATTGGGTTATATGTTTCTTGCATTTTGATTTTTAGTATATTATCCGTAGTTCAGACTCGTGATTGGACCCCGTATTCAGTTCCTCTCGGAGGCGCAATCGCCCCAGTATTTTCTTTCTAATTTTTAGTTGTCCAGTGGTGAAGTTGCTAAATCGGGTTATTAATATATATTATTATTCTTAACTATAATTTAAATCCAAACTTTAAAAAAAAAATTTCTAACGTGTTAAAGAGAAGCCTGGGAAATTTAATTTAAGATTAGAAATTTTTTTAACTAATCTGGATTTTTGCCTTTTTATTAATCAAACTCTTTTATAACAAAGGGGTTTTAGCATATCATCCCTTAAATCTTGCTTATTTTGATATCTGTCCCTCAAATCTTAGTATTTGCTCTCAAGTCCCTTAAATTTTTAACTTGTAACCTTAATAGTCACACTTTCTAAATTTCTGTTAAAATCTAACGGAATGGGAATATTCCGTTAGATTAAGGGGTTAATTGGGGGTTAGGGTTATGGTTAGGAGGGGGAGGGGCGGCACCGCCTCCCCCTCCGCCTCGTCTGAGGCGGAGGCAGAGGGGGCATCGCCCCCTTCCCCTATTTTCTTGAGAGGGGAGGGGGCACCCCCTGTTTCAGAGGGGAAGGGGGCGGCGCCCCCTTCTCCTCTGCCTCGTCTGAGGAGGATGAGGGGGGGGGGGGGGGAGCCGCCCCCTCCCCCTTTTTTCAGGGGGTTTTCAGGGGGGCGCCCCCTTTTTCGGGGGGGGGGGGGGGGGGGGGGCTCCCCCTATGCCTCAGACGAGGCGGAGGGGGAGGCGGCACCGCCCCTCCCCTTGTTTTCGAGAGGGAGGGGGGGAGGGGTCTCTCCCAACTTTCAAACACTGGTGCAATACAACGCGGAATTAAACATGGGAGAAGATTGTTTTCGGGGGGTGGGGGGGCACCCCTCCCCCTGTTTTCGGGGGGTTTTCGGGGGGAGGGGGCGGCACCCCCTTCCCCTCCGCCTCAGACGAGGCGGAGGGAAGGCGGCGCCGCCCCCCTCCCACTGTTTTTTGGGTGGGGGTAATTAACCCTTAATTATGGGGGTTTAATGATTAATTAAACGTAATTTCTTAATTAACTAACTATAATCGTTATTTAATCATTAATTAATATAACCTTTTAACAGAAAATAGGATGGAGGGACTATTAAGGTTAACGTTTACAATTTGAGGGACTTATGAGAAAATACGAAGATTTGAGAGATATACATCAAAATATGCAAGATTTAAGGGACAAATATGCTAAAAACCCAATAATAAAACAAACCTGTTACTTATAAAATCCTAACAAATTGTGGTATCTTAACTGCTCTCTCCCCCCCACTTACGTTATCCCCATGCACAACCCACGCCCTGCCCACACCACAATCCACGTTCCCCTCTCTCCCTATCAGTCTCTCCCTACAAATGAAACCATGCGAAGCCCTCCCATCGTCCTCACCAAACCCAAGCACCCAGGCCTTCTTCCACTCTTAGACTCCACACGCCAACCCCCCCCAAGGCCGCACGTCCTGATCTCCTCGCCTCCTTTAAAATCCCAGCTTGCCGCCTCCCATCTCTCGACAACCGACGACAGCCACGTCATCCTCCTCCCTCAACCTCGCCAATGCTCCCTATGATCTCCAAACAAACCCAGGCACACTCCAGATCGCCGAGCCTCTCTCACTGAACCCCAGCCCCCTTCGAACATCCTCCTTCCTCTCGAAGCCCTCTCCGACCATCTCCCATAATCCCGAGCGCCACCCAGTCCGACGCCCAGGCGCCCGCAAGCCCAGTCGCCCCGTTCCTTCGACCCCTATGCACTTCACCTCTCTGAGCGCCTCACTGTCGTCCGCCATCCTCGCCCAAGCAGCTGGCTCAGCCCTCCGAGAGCATCAGCACTCCGCACAACCCACCGCCTCTCCTCCCCCTCACGAACCTGTCAGCAGCCCGCCGTATCGTCCTCCTCTTTGACACAAACCTAGGCG